>CM054804.1:29511467-29873967 GCA_028984105.1 Lavandula angustifolia
TCAATACATTCGTAGAATCCCAAGTGAAGAGATGCATCCAAGTTGGGTTGTTATGCGTTCAGAAATTTGCAGAAGATAGGCCAGTCATGGCATCAGTTATTTTCATGTTAGGAACTGATGGAGCAGTCATTCCCAAACCTAAGGAACCTGGGTTTTTCATCGAAAGGGGCACCAGATCCACAACGAGTTCTTGTCAAGAAACATTCACCATCACTGAAATGGAAGCAAGATGAAGAGATTTATCTGAATACTTCAACTTCAACGTGTTTGCTGTGGTGGAAAAAGAAAGAAATTCATGTAAATTTCTTCCTTGTTGATGACTTGGTGTTATTATGTGAGCTTGAAATCTTGTGTGTAAAATGAATGCTGATGTTTAGAGTGGGAATATCCCCCAACTAGGATACTAAATGTTGTAAACTTTTTGATTAGTTCCATGTAGAAAATTATAGTTAGTTTTGCTATAGTTAACTTATTGTTTGCATCTACTAAGCCAAACTTTATTAATGTGGACGATATTAGGAATTGCAAAAATCCACAAACTTTAGAGAACCAACCTTGAATGCCTTGTCTTGAGAGGGTTGCATTTCAGAAGCTTGCCTTGGTTGCATAGGCTTTGGACTCTGCATTATCTCAAGCAAATCATATTTGATGGGCTCATTACCAAGAGGTAATATTTTCCCTCCAAAGGTTACTCACTTGAACTTGATTACTAGTTGTCTTGGTGATAATTCTTTGCCGGAACTTGGGAAGCTGTGGTATTTATCGTACCTCAAACTGAAGAATGCTTAAACCAACCAACAAATGGTTCCCGCGGGTAAGTTTTGCAATCTTAAACTCGTGCGTTGAAGCAGGGGCGAAGCTACGACCACGCGAGGGGAGTCGTTGACCCGGCTCAAATAATATCATATACATTTTGTAGTGTAACAGATCAACTAATAGTGTCATAGTACAGTGATAATGCCCTATCTCTCCTATCTTGGAGGTCATGAGTTCGACCCTTTGTGCTCCCATATCATTTTTTTACTCTCTTTTTACTTATATTTGATCGCTTTTCATTCACTTTTATTTCTTACTTGATTTTTGACCCGGCTCAAATTTTTCCTGGCTTCGCCACTGCGTTGAAGAGTTGTGGGATCTGGAGCATAGAGGTTGAAGGCCATGTAAATTGGCTGTAGAAATTGGAAATCAAAAGTTGTCCATATCTGGAGAACTTCATGGAAATTCTTATTCACAATCACATGGAAGAGATGAAGATGTTGAAGACCAGAAAACTTGCAACCAAGATCCCGAAGTTGGAATTTTATATCCAAAATAAAGCATGTCGATATCCGGCCATAAAGGGGACTGTCAAACATCAATCATGAAACACCAGCAGGATTTGAAGACATGGTCTCTTGATGAGGGGTTAGTACTTAGCAGATGTTAATACGTTCAAGTCGTTGATATTTCGATGGGTAAAGAACAAAAAAACACCATGTGTTCTTAAAACTACTGCGTGTTGTTTTTATTGCAAAAAACATCAAGTGTTCTTAAACTTGCTGCCAAGAAAGCCCCTAACGTGAAACACATGTATGTCAATCATTCTAAGTGTGTCTAAACAAGATTTTACAATTTTGATGTTATACAATGTCTGAAATACTCTTATAATATGCATATTATGTTTAATTTTAATAAATTCACAAGCATATATGTCTGTATTGTAGCATTTTGAATCGATTCATTCTCAATTCTTCAAAGTTCACATTTTCTCCCCATTCTTATTTATTGTTTTAGATTTTGCCTCGTCTAGTTTAGTAATTTTATTTAGATACTAACACTGTTAAAGGTTTAATAGTGATCAATATAAACGCGCTGGTAATTTTTTGACATGAGGAGTTTTCATTCAACATTTTATAGAATGCATGGATATTTTTTACAATAAAATGAATACAAGGTACTATTTTCACATGAGCATAGGGTATTTATTTGTCATAGATGGATTATTCTTAGTAAGGGCTTCAATATTATAGTATAGCAATCCAATTAGATCTAACAAATTTCATAAAAAAAAAATTTAAATGATAAAATTGGTTGCAATGAGGCCCGGCTCTGGGCCTAAAGCAGGCAAAGCCCTTGCTTTAGGCCCCCAACTCACCAAGGCCCCAAGTCCAAAGCACCCATATATATAGGGGTGAAACCGGATCGGATAATATCCGTCCGATCCGAAGCCGTATCCGATCGGATACCTATTCGGGGAGCAATTTTAGTATCCGATCGGATACAGATTCAGATTCGGATATCTTGACTCGGATACGGAATCGGATACGGAATTCACACTATCCGTCCGTATCCAATTTTTCCCGAATTTCATCGGATATTACCCGGATTATGAAATCGAATATCCGAAATATTTAATAATTAATTTTATAATATAATAATAATTTAATATTAAAAAAATAAAGTAAAAATACTCTCGATACAGCATAGAACTTAGAAGAAAGAATCATCTTCAATTCTTCATCTCTCTCTCCCGATTCCAGCCCCTTCTCCCCCTCTATTGAACATCAACTCCCTCAAACCGCCGTCCCACCTCCCACCTCTCGCCGGCGTCGCCACCACCTCTCCCCCACCGCGCCGCGCCGCTCAGCTCTGTAATTAGAGCTCTGTAAGTCGCTAAACCCTTTCTTACCCTGCCTTTTGACTCGTATTTTGTTCGTACACAATCAACGGAGGCCTTCCCGACATATGTTGCAACGTCTTCAATGAGAGGAAAAGAGATTGGAGAGAGTGTTAGATGTTAAACTCAATATTGTTGTTTTGTAAGAGTAAGAGAGAAACGTGTCAGTGATAAGAAAAGGAGAGAAAAAGTGTGTGATGATAATGAAAAAGCAAGTGTTATTAGTGAGAAGAAAAGAAGAAAGAGAGACGTGTGAAGAGTGAAAAAGAAAGTGAAGAAAGAGACGTGTGATGTGTGAGGAGTGAGAAGAAAGAAGAGTGAAGAAACGTGGAAGTGATAAGAGAGAGACAAAAGTGAGGAAATAGCGTGTGGAGATAGAAAAAGTAAGAAGTTAGTGAGGAAATAACGTGTGGAGATAGAAAAAGTAAGAAAATCGGAGTCTTCTTAAAAAAATATTTTCTAAAGTAATTTTCTTCAAAAAATAATTCTCAAATTAATCTTCTGAAGGAAAGAGATGGAAGATCAGTTTTACTTTTTTAATTAGAATGTTCTTCCAAGTTAGTTGCAAATTTAAAATACTAATTGTAGATTAAAAAATGTAGGATGAAGAATAAATGGTCAATGATGAAGATTGAGGAGTTGTGGCCAAGGCTTGAGATACTAAGTTACATAGTAAATGAAGATTGAAATTCACTTATGTTATATTTTTTGTTGATTGCTATCATGTCATGCCAAATCTTATGTGGTTATTAAACTTTTTAAACTACTTTATATTTTTAAGCGAATCTATGGTTATTGACTTATTGGCTTATTGCTAAGCATTTTATTTTGAATTTTGAATTTTTTTTCGTACTTTCTTGATCTTAAAAAATATGTTATTTATAATAAATAGTATATTAACTATAATTTGTGTTAAAACTTTTATTAAATATTATATACGTTATTTTTTTATGTGTTGCAATCATAAATAGATGATTATGTATTATCCGATTATTATTATTCGTATTCAATCCGAATCCGACATATATCCGCCCTGTATTCGTATTCGACATATTTTCTGAATATCCGGATCCGTATTCGTATCCGGCCTTTCCGTATTCGAATCCGAATCCGAGAAAAAAATATGGGATCAAATATGGAAAGAGCACTATCCGTCCGTATTCGATCCGTTTTCACCCCTACATATATATAATTTTGTATTATTGTTTTACTAATAAAAAGTAAAAATTGTTTAATTAGTAAAATTGAAACGAAACGTTGGCCCACGATCCCAAATATATAATTATATATTATCAGATTAAAATTCAACATTAATAATATAATTAAAAAAAATAATAATAAAATCTCAAATCCTTCTAATTTCTAATTCTCCACGTCCAAATCCCCAACCATTGCAAATTAGGAGAGGAAAAGCCAAAAAGCTTAACTCTGAAGCCGCCTGTAGCCACCCGTTAGAAACTTAGTCTTTTAAAATATGACGATGAATTTGGTTTTTCATTTAGGTTTGATCAGTTGAAATCTTATGATGATTTTATTATAAAACAAAAATTTCTTGATCTTGAATTTTCTTTTCTTTTTTTCTAGAATGATATGCATTTCGCGAAAGATGAAATACTTAAGTTATTAAAAAACTTGATTGTTTTCATAACCCTTTTATTTCAGTTGAATTTGCATAAAGGAGTTTTTAAAGATCAATTGATGGGGATAAAATAGTTAATAAACAATTTTGCATAGAAAAAAACAAGAAACAAGAAACAAGCTTTTGGTTTATTATTAGTTTTTCATAAAGGAAAGCTTTATTTTACTATTTTGCTTTAGGCCCCGGAAATGTTTAAGCCGACCCTGGTTGCAATTGAACCAAAAATGATCTAGGTGCATATGTAGTTTGTGCACTTAAGTCTTTGCGTTACTACTATATACATATTTATTTACACCTTTAAGAAAAGAATAAAAAATAGTGACGTACTTGCTGTTATAGTTTGGGGTGTAACGATTCGGTTCGGTTCGGTTCGGTTTTTTATGTATTTTAGGAACTGAACCAAACACATAGAAGTGGATCGGTTCGGTTCGGTTCGATGTGTTTTTAAATATCGGAACCGAACCGAACCACTTACAAATGGTTTGGTTCGGTTCATCGGTTCACCTTTTTATTTTTTTATTTATCTTTTAAATCTTAAATAATACAAGAATAATAGTTATAGGATGTCACTCGTTCCAAACTCATAAGTATAGAGTTGTTACTCTTTTATCTTCCCTTGTATAGATTAGAATTGATCTTAAATTAAATCTAATATCTAAATCCAACAATATTTTCATATTAGAAAGACAAATATTAAATAAAAAAAATAAAAATAGGATATTGGTTCGGTTCGGTTCGAACCGTTCAAAAATTCTTGAAATCGCGAACCGAACCAATTGCAAACGGTTCCTAAGAAAATAAATCGAACCAAACCACAAAACCGAACCGAACCACATTTTTCGATTTGGTTCGGTTCGGTCCGATCGGTTTCGTAGTTCCGAGCGGAACCACTTACACCTCTAGTTATAGTATGTTATGTCTGATTAGTATGACATAAGTAATTTCATTTATATTATACTAATAATTAATACTCCCCATGTTTCTATTTTATATGCCCGTTTCGTAGATTAAAAAAGAATTTAATGATATGAAGGTTTGATAAATATTAGTATTGAAATCTGAGTAAATTAAAGTAAATTACTAAAAAATTATTCACATAATTGTATTTCCTATTATAAAAGTTGGATAAAATAGTTTTTTTTTCTATATTATCATATTAATTAGACCTTTTAAAGTTTGTAAAACATTTAGTTAGACACAAAAATGTTGCTAATTATTGAACATAAATATTTGAGAGGAATTTGAATGAAAGTATGATTCTATTTCTTCTCCACTTGATGTATATATATACGAATAGGGTATATCTAACTACTAACTAATACTGAAACTAACTTGTGCTGACGTGGCTTTAACTAACTAATAACTGACTCAGCACTTAACAAACTCTAACAACCTACTAACCGACTCATTTACACACATGGTATTTATAATTATTTTCACTCTAATATTCCCCTAACAAGGATCAGTTCTGAATTTCTTTAAGTGGAAGCTTCTTGACTAAATCTTGAAACCGGCTACACAAATTCTTCTGTCATCTACACAACTTGCCATATTCTGGCTTTGTAAACACATCAGCCATCTGATCTTGAGAAGGAATATACCGTACATCTAGCACCTTTTCCATAACTTTATCTCGTATGAAATGAGCATCTATCTCTATATGTTTAGTTCTAGCATGCTGTATTGGATTTGCAGCAAGTGAGGTTGCACTTTGATTGTCACACCAAATCACAGAAGGCATAGGCAATCGAATTCCCAATTCATCTAACAATGATTTTATCCACACCATCTCAACTGTTGTATCTGCTAGAGACCTGTACTCAGATTCAGAACTGCTTCTAGACACAACCTTTTGTTTCCTTGAGCTCCATGATAGAATGTTGTGACCCAGGTATATACAATATCCGCCCGTGGATCTTCTGTCATCTACACAACTTGCCCAGTCCGCATCAGAGAAACCAACTAAGGATAGTTTAGAACCAGGTTTGAAGACTAGACCAAGAAACATAGTACCCTTGAGATAGCGAAGTAACCTCTTACAAGCACACCATTGTAATTCTGTGGGAGCTTGCATAAACTGAGATAATTTGTTCACCATGAATGCAATATCTAGTCTAGTTAAGGTCAGATATTGCAGACCACCTACCAGACTACGGTATCGAGTAGGATTGGAGAAACTGCTGCTATCCTTTGTTGAAAGTTTCAATCCTGCATCATAAGGAAAAGGTAGGGGGTGGCAATCTACCAGATTTTCCTTGGCTAATAATTCTCTTATATACTTTGCTTGATGTAGTATAGTATAGGATGAATTTCTGATCACTTGAATCCCAAGAAAATAAGCCACTTCACCTAGTGTTTTCAGTGCAAATTTTGTAGATAGCTGTTTAATGAATTGTGCCACCTGACCAGAATCTTCTCCTGTGATCAATATGTCATCCACATAAATGAGCACTAATAAGAGTTTGCCTTGAACCCTTATGAAGAAGAGAGAATGGTCTGAAGATGCCCTCTGAAACCTTGAAGCCAGAAGATGATTCTTGAGCCTATCATACCATGCTCTTGGAGCTTGCCTCAACCCATAAAGAGACCTCTATAGTTTACACACATGATGATGTTTCAGCGGATCAACAAAACCAGTTGGTTGATACATGTAGACTGGTTTTTCCAAGAGTCCATTTAAAAAGGCATTGTAATGTCTATATGTTGTATAGACCGTCCATTTGATACTGCTAATGAGAACATTAGCCTAACAAAGACAACCTTAACAACAGGACTAAAGGTTTCTTGGTAATCAATACCGGCTTGTTGCTGAAATCCCTTTGCTACCAACCTTGCTTTGAATCTATCAACAGTGCCATCAGCCTTTGTTTTTTACTTTGTAGACCCACTTGCTCTTAATAAGGTTCATGTCTGATGTTCCAGGAACTAATTCCCAAGTGTTATTCCTTATCAAGGCAGTATATTCATCCTGCATAGCTTGTTTCCATAGGGGATGAGTAAGAGCCTCTGTATCTGTGAGAGGTTCTGAAGGTAAGGGAGTGATTTCAGCAGTGTAGATCTTTTGTTTAGATATGCCTCTCTTAGCTCGAGTACACATTGGATGAGTATTTTTGATTGGGGGAGAGGTAAGGGTTTGATAGAGGTTGTAGATTTTGGTATTGAGGCAGAACTAAAATTATATGTGGAAGAGCTTGTAGGAGTGGTATGGATAGATGAGGCAGCAGAAGTTGAAGGAGTGGAAGAGGGTGTAGGTAATAAAGGAATTTGTTGAGATGAAGGAGAAATGGGTAAGGAATTTTGAGATGACAGGTAAGAATCTGGTGGATTTTGGGAAAATAAGAGCAAGTAGGGGTACTCTTGTTCATGAAACAAGACTGTTCTGGCTATGTAGAGTCTACCAGATGGATGCAGACGACGATAACCATGGTGTGTGGTACTGTAGCCAAGAAATAAACACTTTGAGGATCTAAACTGCAGCTTATTGGAATTATATGGCCGGAGGAAAGGATAACAAGCTCAGCTAAATACCTTGAGAAACTGATAGTCTGGTGTCTTGTTGAATAAAACTTGGAAAGGTGATTTGTTTTGAAGAGTTGGAGTAGGTAGTCTGTTTATAAGATAGGCTGATGTAGTAAAAGCATCCCACCAAAAAGAATAAGGTAAGGATGCTGCAGCAAGCAAGGTGAGGCCAAGTTCAAGGATATGTCTGTGCTTTCTCTCTGCTCTGCCATGCTGAAAATGAGTATGAGGACAAGGGTGTTGGAAATGAACACCAAGACTGTCAAGAAATGGTGCTAGAGCTCGATACTCACCACCCCAATCACTCTGAAACCTCTGAACCTTAGTATGAAATTGTCTTTCAACGAATATAAGAAACTTTTTGACTACTCCACATGCTTTTGATTTTAAGGTCAGGGGATAAATCCAAGTAAAACGGCTATAATCATCAACAAAATGTATGTAGTACTTGTAGCCTTCTCTAGATACACATGGACTAGGGCCCCAAAGATCACTATGAATCAGCTCAAAAGGTCTTCGAGTTTTAACAGACACAGTAGGCAAATATACTTGTTGTATTTTTCCTAGTGCACATGCTTCACATAAAGGATCATTTGTTGCAGAAGAGAAGGGTAAGTGTACAAGTTTGAACACATTATTCAACACACTAGAACACGGATGACCTAGTCTTTGATGCCATAAGGCTACATTAGCAGTTTTCTGAGTAAAAGAACAAGAGTTACTAACAGAAGAAATCTCTGACTTCTGAACTTGTGTAGCAGACTTCTGAACTTGAGTAGCAGGCAGAGCAGACAGAAATTCCAGCTGGTATAATCCATCCTTAAGTGGCCCCTCCAATAGGATTTTGTGTGTAACATTGTCCTTGACAAGACAGTGAAAATCATGAAACTGAATATACACACTATTATCTGCTATAAACTTGGAGATACTTAGCAGATTCTTAGAGATTTTAGGAACATGTAACACATGATTGAGTAAGAAATTCCTAGTCTGCTCTGGATTAGTAATAGTTGTATAACCAACATGCTTAATAGGTAGAGAAGCCCCATTACCTACTACCACTTGTTCAGCTCCATTATATGGAGAAGTCGATTGAAGATTTCCAACATCTGAAGTTACATGAGTAGTTGCTCCACTGTCAAGATACCATTCATGCATAGGCTGTGGCCCTGAGCTGGACACAAAATTTGCCATCTGTGAGAAAGGAGGAGGGTTAGTAAACCGAGAAGTATTTGGAGTAGGAAGAAGAGGAGCTGATGGATGCTTCTGCTGAGTTTGTTGGACTACAGCAGAGTGAACTTAGTTTGAAGAATTCTGAAAACTGGTTGAGTCTGGACCAGAGTAGCTTATATCAAATCTTTTGTAACATTTTAAGGCGACATGGCCCGGCCATCCACATAACTGACACATTGATCGGTTTCCTTGTGAGCCATATCTGCCTCCACCAATTCTGCCCCCATATGTAACTATTGAAGCGGCCTCTTCCTCTATGTTGATGAGCAGAAAAACCTTGGCTACCAGAAGAATCATTTGTATAGGCCACATTTGCAGAGAAGGTATGTGGTGGATTTTGAGCTGATTGATTTTGTAACCTTACTTCATGAGTTTGGAGTTGATTTTGAACATCATTCAGAGTAAGAGTATGAGCTTGAGCCATTAAATGTACACAAATAGACTCATATTCTGGACCGAGACCTCCAAGAACAAACAATACCAGCTCGGATTCAAGAATCATTTTGGTTTATATTGAAAAGCTCATCTGAAATCACTCGAAACTTCATGATATAGTCATCAATAGCTAGATCACCCTTCTTTATGGTTTGTAGTTGGAATCTGAGATTCATCGCAGACAGATGATTGAGAATGGAAAAGTACCTCAAATGCTTTCCAAAGTTGTGCAGAAGTAGAGCAGCGTCCAATGTATCCTAACATCGGTGGCGATATTGAATTTAACAGCCATCCAAAGAGGTATTGATCTCTACGGAGCCACGCCAAATAGCTTGGATTCGGTGGTGGATGAGGTTCCTCCGTTGTCAAT
Source organism: Lavandula angustifolia (assembly GCA_028984105.1). Classification (NCBI taxonomy): domain Eukaryota; kingdom Viridiplantae; phylum Streptophyta; class Magnoliopsida; order Lamiales; family Lamiaceae; genus Lavandula; species Lavandula angustifolia. The sequence continues at coordinate 29,521,320 of CM054804.1, forward strand.
GGATGTAGCGGCGCACTATCAGGTGGTTCGATTTTGAGAAGATCGTCAAGGCAATACGCACGCACGGTAGCGAGGACCTGCGTTTTCCGGAAGACATAATTGATTTTATCAAGCTTAATAGAGATCGGATGAATGTTCGGAAGTACAACCGTATTTGAATTGGTCGCCATAGAAGCAGAGAATGAAGATAGTCGCCGGAGAAGACGATCGGAGAGAACAGAGGGGAAGAATTTTAAAGAAGAAAGTAATCGCCGGAGACGACGATCGGAGAGCAGAAAATGAGATCTAGAACTTTCCTAGAGCTCTGATACCATATTGAAGAGAAATATTTGAGAGGAATTTGAATGAAAGTATGATTCTATTTCTTCTCCACTTGATGTATATATATAGTGGCAGAACTAGAGCTATGAAGTTGGGGGGTCGAAGTAGAGGAACAACGGTGGCCGAAGGCAGAGAAAAAAATTGAGAGTTGCTAAATATAGTTTTAAATGGTTCGAACACAAACACGATATGGAATATATAATATATATTATTTCTTATATTTGTTACGCTGAGAAAGATACTTATACAACTAGTAGAAAAAAGAGAGAGAAAAAAATAATTATAATATGTGAGAGAGATGCATATATATTGAATTAATTATACTTGTAATAAAACTAAAAAAAAACTAAAAAATGAATAATTTAAAAGTTTAACTAGTAGAAAAAAGAGAGAGAAAAATACTTATAACATGTGAGAGAGATATATATATTGAATTAATTATACTTGTAATAAAACTACAGAAAACTAGAAAATGAATAATTTAAAGTCTAAAAAATTAAAGTCAAATGAGTGCATTGGGTTTTGAACATGAGACATCTCTTAAGAGAAACAAAGTCTACCAACTATACTACAAGTAAACAGTTAGATATATTTTTTACTAAAAGTATCTATAAGCAATACAAATCCTATACCCTATTCGATCGAAGTTCCGTCGGCCCGGGGGTCGGTCGACCCACCCGACCCCCCTCTAGTTCCGCCCATGTATATATATACGAACAGGGTATATCTAACTACTAACTAATACTGAAACTAACTTGTGCTGACTGGCTTTAACTAACTAATAACTGACTCATCACTTAACAAGCTCTAATAGCCTACTAACCGACTCATTTACACACGTGGCATTTATAATTATTTTCACTCTAATACTAATAAGCATATAAATTTGGGACATTTGGAAAAGAAAAATAGATATATAGATTTGAGACACAGGGAATAGTATGAATGAGTAGATGAAATAGATCCAGATTCAAGTGTATATTTATATTGTAACCAAAAAAGGTGTTCATGTTTGTTTAAATATCAATGAAAGTGGGTAAAACGTCCCTATACTTGAGGTCAACTTGGGCGGCACGTTATATTATTCTTGAATTTCGTTGACAATAGCTGGACTGCTCATGTATTCGATGCACTTAAAACCGGTTTAAAAGGAATCACGCTAATCCTTGTGAAAACAATACTGTCAAGATTGTTGGCCTCTTTCATTTCATCTTCTTTGTGTGGTTCCAAGTTTTTGTATATCTCATTCTGCAGCTAGATTCACACACACCTGCGGAAGCAGGCGAGCGCCCACATCGACACGGGCAAATTAACATAAGAAGAAGAATTGGAAAAGGTAATATATAATCGATTTAGTAAGAAAAATAAGTTGTGATTAGTGGTGATAATTTTATATGTTAGTGCTTTCTCTCTCGTTTGTATTATTTAATCCTCAATTAGGGCATAATTTCAGATTCAAATATCACACCCTTAAACATAATTCCTAATCACTTTGTATTGATAAACCGAGATCTATAGAGTGGAAGTACTAATCTAAAGCAACGGATGAAGTTCTCTGTAAACGTTGACTTTCCAAGAATATTGATCCATCGTAATATATGTATATCATGGCGACGGAAAGAAATGCCTAGAATAATTCGTTTTTTGGGGAGCAAATATTTTATATAACTCAAGATATTTTTTAATTGGCCTCTAATCAAATTATGAATATAATTTTTAATTTAGGGAGTAGATTATGTGAGAAAACACATTAAATATGAGAACTAAGAATTATGTATAATCATTATGCGTAATCCTTATATATTTTATTAAATAAAGTTCTCACTAGATCTACACAATTTTAATACATACTACTGATGTTAGGATAACTGTAACGCATTTTTACATATATGCCCACAATATTATTTTAATTAATACTACGAATCTCCCACTTGGGCAATAGACAAGTTTCTACTATGCTATCAAATACACTTAGTAACGTGCATTCTTTAACAATCTCATCCACAAACTACACTTATATACAAGATCAAAACTGTCTTTATCATATTATTCATGATCGCTAAAACTCATGACTTGATCACATATACCAAAGAGAATTAAATACTAGTATAGATCAAATGTAGTATGAATTACATGCAATGTTAAACTAAACATCACCAGTATTCACCACTACCAACTAATCCTCCTTAAACTATAATACTTCTAATAAGAAAATAGTTAATGCATAAGACTACTTCATTTCTAATAAGAAAATAGTTAATGCAGAAGTGATAGAGAATATCCATAAAGCAACTAAATGCAAACCTTAACTCGTCAGAACAAATAACAATCTTCCACAAATATTTATGATGTTATGCAATTCAGCCAAATATTAATTTACCTTTCGGTTAAATTATTAAGAGCATGCAGGGATCACAAACAAGCATGACTATATTGGTTATTCAAATAAATTAATTTACACAAAATAGTCACTTTGACGACATTTTGTTTCAACCATGATTTATTCAAAACGAGCCGAAGTAAAATAAATAATTTCTTTTTTACATTTCTTGTGGACATTTCATCGAACACCTTAATAACATGAATATTTTTCGTACACACAACATATGACGCAGGCACTCATATACACTCCAAGTAGAATTAGAAATATGGTGGAGATAGAGATCGTGCGGGTGATTGGAAAGCTGAACAGTTTTCTATTTGAAAAGAAGAATCGTATCAATGGAGGAATCAGGGAGGTGGTGGAGACGGTGAGAAATGAACTGAGATTGATTTTGGATTTCGTCAAGGACAAGAAATTGGAAGAAGGGAGCAGCCTCAAGTATTTAATGTCTGACGTGGCCGAGATCGCTAACGATGCCCTTCTCATCACCCACGGTAAAACTCTATCGATGTTCATTAAGTTCGAACCCATCCGTACAGCTCTCAGCGAAACTAGAAATCGCATTCTTCAGCTCGGAGTCGAGAGGGCGAATAAGTCCCCCACCACATCTTCGTATCCTCAGGAAGGAGGAGAGAAAAATGTGGTGGTGGGGTTGGAGGAGGACATGGAATCTGTGCTTAGCGAAATGATTCGGCGTCAGGGAAGAGATCTTCACACTATGTGTGTCGTGGGTATGGCTGGTGTCGGAAAGACAACTCTTGCTAGGATAGTATACGACCATGCGGCCGTCGTTGATCGTTATGAGCTTCGTGCTTGGGTATCTTTTTCTGGTGAACTGAGTAATAAAGAGGTGCTTATGAAACTATTACTGCAGCTGCTACACAAAAAGGATCAATCTTTGTTATTGGAGGAAATGGAGAATGAATGCCTCCAACAGATGCTTCACCAACATCTGCAGGGCAAGCCATTTTTAATAGTTTTCGACAATATGGAGAAGATGCCATACTTCAGTTCTATCTTCAAGGCTCTCCCTAAGGAAGGTACTATCACCTTCTTTCTTATCTATATATGTCACCTTTTATCTTTTGATTGTATGCCTTCCTGAATCGTTCTTATATGTGTAATGACGCAGAGAAACAAAGCAGATTGTTGCTCACAAGTCGGTTCCAGAGCATAAAATATCGGGTAGAATCTTTTGCACGCGTTTCCAGTTTTCAGATGAAACCACTGGATGGTAATCGGAGCTGGCAATTGTTCTTGAAATTGTTAATTTTTGGCAATCAAAAACTTCCAAAGCACTTGGAGACAAAATGGAAGGAGATGTTGAGAAGGTGTGATGGTCTACCTTTATCAATAAAAGAGGTGGCAACACAATTTATAATGAAGAGGCAAAATGGCGTTGAATGGGAAGAGCTTCTAGAATCAATTGATTTGAGCGGAACATTAGCTATATTGGAATCAATATACCAGAGATGGCCTCCACAGTTGAAGTCGTGTTTCTTGTGTCTGAGCTTTTTCAAGAAAGGTACACTTATCAGGGTAGAAAAACTGGTACAAGTTTGGACTGCAGCGCAAGTGGTCCCACAAGAAAAAGGAGAAGAAGATGATCGAGATTCAGAAGAAGAAGATCCAAATTTCAATATTCTAGAAGGATATAAAACAACTTTGATGAAACTAATTGATGAGTCCATTATTGAAGTTGACAGAAGCAAACACGAACGCATAAAATTCATTCGCATTAATGCAAGTTTCCACGCACTATCCATGGCAAAAGCAAAAGAGGAAACGGTTTTCGAAACCCTAAAGAAGGGTGAAGGTAATCCACCCTCCTTCCATAAACCTCATCATCGTGCTATCTATTGTATCAGAGATGAGTACAATCTCTTCATGGATAATGATGAACATATTGTTTCATTATTCTTCCGTGGAGGTGGCTACTTTGATACTAGTGAGCCTTACTGGAAGCGTTTTGAGAAACTTAAGACACTTGACTTTGAAGATTTTGGCTTGAAGATGTTACTAGAAACTATCGGCTCATTGAAGGAATTGAGATACTTGGGACTGAGGAACAATTACATACAAGAGCTTCCTAGAAAACCTCGAGGTTCTTGATATAGAACTGAACTTTTTGGTGGAAGTGCCGGAATATTATGGAAATTCGATAACCTTCGTCACCTCTACATGTCCGGTATAATTTGCCAAAAGCCTTTGCATCTTAACACATTGGAGAAGCTTGAGACCTTGACCTACATCTCAGTCGATAATTGGGCATACGAGGCCTGGGACTTGACAATGGGGTCTACTCTACGGAAATTGGGCATAGAAGAAGTGCACGAGAGCTCGAATTTGAGCAAGCTCTCTGCATCATTATCTAATTTGTGGAGCCTTGATTGCCTGATCTTGAGAGGGTTCCATTTCAGAAGCATGCCTTCATTGGAATGGCTTGAGACTCTGGATTGTCTCACTGAAATTAGATTGGATGGGCTCATTACCGAGCTACCAAGGGCTTATGATTTCCCTCGAAGGATTTCTCACTTGAGCTTAATTAATAGCCGTCTTGATGAAGACCCTATGCCAGAGCTGGGCAAGCTGGACTTAGCGTACCTCAAATTGAAGAATGCATACACTGGTCAACAAATGGTGATCCCAAGCCAAAGTTTTCTCAATCTTGAAGTCCTATGCGTCGAAGAGTTGTGGCATCTGAGGAATATACAGGTTGAAAACACTATGAAGCTGGTGAAATTGGAAATCAAAAGCTGCCCGTACATGGAGAATATCCCGGAAAATCTTATTACTTATCGAATGAAAGAGTTGAAGGTGTTGACGACCAGAAGGCTTGCAACTAAGATCTGGAAGTCGGACTTTATATCCGAAATAAGCATGTGGATATCCAGCCATAAACAGGAGAATATCATATATCAATCTGGAAGTGTCAGCGGGATGTGAAGACATGGTCTCTTGATCACAAGCAAGCCATTCTACTATTTGGCAACCTATGAGTATATGGTTGGTGATATTTATCTAAACTTCTATAAACCTCCTTGAATATAAAGAAGGCACTTTTTCTCTTTCTTTCTTGTGCTAAGTGTGAGAATATATTAAAGTTCCATTCTTGAGTGTTCCAGTCAAAAGGGTTGGCTCCTCAGAAAAGACCCCAAGAAATTGTAATACAAATGCGGACCAAGATCGAAGATCGAATCATTTATTAGGCTCAGACCACCAGTTACAACCACCACACTTACACGACACAGCGCCAACAAAAAGCTATCGAACTATTACTGGAGAACACTCACAAATCTCTCACAAAACACAATCATATGTATAAGGTTAGAGTTTATTGAGTGAATATGTGATTTGTAACACTCTTTTAATGTAGGTATTCTGCAAAAGCTTAATAGAGCATTGAAACCTAATTATACTAATGAGTATATAGCTATGATATTGTTTACAACCTAATGACTATAAGGTATTGTTATATATGCCATGTTTATACACTTATTACTAGAATAAGTCGTTAGAATTTGGAGTTAATTAGAAACGAGAAGTAGAAGTAAGTATCGATATACTTATTGCATCCCATGTACGAATTACGATTAAACTTAGAAACATAGGATTGGATCTTTATTCAAAGTCTTAACTGAAGGATCCAGATGAAGTGACAAGTACGAGATACGAGGCACGAACTTTAAAATAGATGGTCAACGGAAGAAAGACAACTGCCAAATCAATATTGACCAACTCGAGACTGCCATATTAGCCCTAATCTAAGGGGACAAAATAGTACCTCAGTACTCTATTTGCAGAAGACACACAAACACGACATTTATCCATGCATTCAATGCAGAAGACCGTTGTGAATACGGAGCCAATACGAAGTCGATCTTTGTTCAGCGGACCTCTTCCTAGCTCGCCTATAACTATAGGAGGCCTCTCATTCTCGAGAGATAAACGGAATTTCAAGAGCTCAAAACATAAAACACTCAAAGCAAGAACAAGCTAATAGCTTTCACTCATCTTACTGTTTCATTGCTAGAAATTTATTCTTTTCATAATCCAAGTGATTTCTTATTTATATCACAAGCTTGGCATCAAGAGTTTAATACTCTTGTTAAGTTGAACAGTCTTAACCTCAACCTGATAATCTTGATAGATTTGATTGTGTGATAGTTTGTTGGTTTGATAGATTGTTAGATTGTTTATAACCAATCTGTTCTCGACAGTCTTGGAGTATCCTTAGTGGATATCTGCTGAAAGCAGAAGTGGACATAGGATCTTGTGTATCTGAACCACTATAACTCTTTGTGTCATTTATATTCTGCACTCTTTATCAACCCATGGGTCATTCACTATTTCATTAATATCTATTGCACTAAAAAGTGTTTTCTAAAAGGGCATACACTATTCCGCATTCTCTAACTGACTCAACATTCAGTTAGAGTCTTAGATATGGAAACAACTATTTGGAATCAGGCATATTGTCCCCACCCCCCAACACTTGAGATCTTATGGGGACCAACAACAATATATTAGAAATAGCCTAAAATTAGTTCTTTTTGTCCTAAAACGAATCCAATTATATTAAGAAATTAAAATTATTAGAGCTCCAAATAATCTGATTTCTTATAAGAGCATGTAATATTTTGTTCTCCTGAAATTATCTCATAAACCTATGTTGCTATGTGGTGTTCCATAGAAGGGTTGCATAAATGTTTGCCTAATATACCAACTATGTACCTAACAGACATTGAAATAATCGAACATTGTAGTGGAATTCACTGGCCTTCGCCACCTCTACATGTCCGATATAATCTGTCAAAAGCCTTTGATACACGGGAGAATCTCGAGACCTTGACCTGTATCTCGATCGATAATTAGACATATGAGGTCTCGAGCTTGAAAATGATTAGTCTCCTCTATTTTTTTTTTTTTTTTTTTTTTTTTTTTTTTTTGATTTGAGGAACCCGCAGCCGCTACCTTCGGTGCGCTCTGGGTAAACCTCAACTCCTCTAATTGGGCATAGAAGAAGTGGATGAAGGCTCAGATTTAAACGAGCTCTTTGCATCATTGGCAAATTTGAGGAACTTTAATTGCCTTATTTTGAGAAGGTTTGTTTCAAATTCCTTCCTTCGTTACATGGGCTTGAGACTCTACATAATCTGACTGAGATTAGCTTTTCGATGGGATCATTACCAAGCTACCAAATATTGATACTTTTCTTCTAATGATTTCTCACTTTAGCTTGATTAATAGTTATCTTGATGAAGACCCTTTGCCAGAACTCCCGAAGATGCGGAAATTATCTTACCTTAAACTAAAGAATCAATGCATACACGGGTGAACAAATGATGATCACAGGCGGTGGGTATTTCTTTCATGATGTCTTGAGCGTTGAAGAGTTGTGGCATCTAAGGGATATACAAGTTGATTTCGTTAGACTTGGTATGTTTAAATTGGCAATCAAAAGTTGCCGGTATCTGAAGGGACTAGAAACCGTCCCAATGTTGTCCATTATGGTAGGCATCTAGATGGTTATGTTACAGTTTTGTACAGTAGCCATCTAGATGCCTACCATATGGAACAACATTGGAACATGATTTTTGGGATAGGTGATCTCGTGCAGTATCTGAAGAATATCCCGGGAAATATTATTTCTTATCAAATGAGAGAAATGAAGATGACGACGACCTAAAGACTTGCAGCCGAGATTCGGAAGTCGGACTATTTATCTTACATAAGGTATGTGGATATCCAGCCATAAACGGAAGTATCCAATATTAATCTAAAAGCGTTGGTGGGATTTAAAGACATGATCACAAGTAAGTCATTCTACTATTAGCAACCTATATGAGGGGCTAGTTGAAGTTAATTTGTTCAATTTACTGATATTTTGATGTATTCTTTAATATTTCTTGTTAGTTCTTACAACTGTTTGCTTGGTTCATGGAGCTGGTTTTATTAGTTTTCAATCTATTTATTTCATGGTTAGACTTATTGCAACATGTACAACAGATGGCATAATCTTGTAAGACATCATTGCTGAAATTTATCTAAACTTTTATGTACCTCCACGAACTTAAAACACTCCATTTTTTCTCTCTTTTCTTGTTCAAAATATTAAAGTTCCAATCCTGAGTTTTCTTACAGCAATCAAAGAGGCTCCTGAATGTGTCTCCGGGTCAAATATGGTCCAATGTATGGCGTAAACGGTACCGATTGACAGCTCATATAATTGTATGAATTACTCATTCATACAATTTAGTGCTATACAACTTGTTAGAAATTAGTGGCAAAGGGATATCTCATTGTGCAAAGCATTCACCAATCAGGAATTCAGTCAGATTTATTTAGTTTTAATTCTTTGATATCAGAAACCTAATTAATCAAAACAAAAAACACACAGTCTTGACAGTTCGACATTTCCTCATTTTATTCATCATATCTGGCCTCCATTAGAAATGAGGTCAAGATTAAGGCATTGAATTTCATATTTTCCTTACACTTTTAACAATTCAGAACATTATATTATCTTTCATCTTTATCTGGCCTCCAAGTCAGTAATTGTGATTGTTCCACTCCCCGGCTCACTCGGTGAAGTACTTATACTGCTGCTGGAGCTTCTATCTATGAAATATGCAGGCTCTTTTGGGTTGGGCAACATATCTCCACCGCTGCCCAGCATTGAGACTACTGATGACATGGTTGGCCTGTCTTCCGCAAATTTCTGAACGCATAACAACCCCACTTGCACGCATCTCTCCACTTCAGAGGCCAAGAATGTGTCCTTCAAGCATTCATCCATCAACTCCACACTCTTCTTTTCTTTCCACAGCAACCATGCCTGCCACAATCACTACCAGGTTAGCTTTCACTATACATTCTTGATTTCACTGTGTGCATATCCTCTTACATGGCCCAAGAGGTTAAGATTATGATCTCCGTGTGCATATCCTCTGTTCTTCTCACCACTGATTATCTCCAGCAATACTACTCCAAGACTAAATACATCAGATTTCACTGAGTATTTCCCATCAATAGCATATTCTGGAGTCATATAACCACTACAAAAGAACTACGATCAACAATCCACCTAGGATAAAATAATAACACGGTGATGATATAAAGAAAACTTACAACGTCCCAACAACTCTTTTTGTTCTGGCTAGACACTGATCCTCTTCAAAAATTCTTGCTAACCCGAAGTCTGAAACTTTCGGGTTTAGATTTCCGTCTAGTAAAATATTGCTCGTTTTTAGATCCCTATGAATAATCTTAAGTCTTGAATCGTGATGGAGGTATAGCATTCCCCTTGCGATACCCATGATAATGTCATAACGCGTTGGCCACGTTAATAGTATTCTTCGGTAGTGATCTGGATATGATTGCGAGTATTAACACTGTGGCCTCTTTAAACTCAAATGAAAGGATACATCGGAGCTTACCAAAAACAAGATAATCTAAGCTTTTATTTTGTAAGTATTCATAGATTAGAATCCTTTCCTCTTCTTCAATGCAACATCCCAAAAGTCTGACGAGGTTTCTATGTTGAAGTTTTGCAATCACCATAACTTCATTCTTGAACTCTTCTAGACCTTGTCATGAAGTTCTAGACAATCTTTTAACTGCGATTTCTTCTCCTAATGGCATGATCCCCTGCTTATGCATGTTTGTAACCATATAAGGATGTCAATGTATTGTTTTTTTCTTATTTATAGCACTCTCATGTTCATGTAGTATGTTATTACCTTGTAAACAGGACCAAAACCTCCACCTCCAATCATGTTTTCGATGGAGAAATTATTTGTTGCTTGCAGAATGGTTGCCATCTTGATCACAGGTAATTCTAGATCCTCATTGTTCCTATTTACTGATATGATGCAAAAGGAAAAATTTTTGTTGCCTAACTTGAAAAGACTAAAGTAATCCACTTTAGAAATGAAGATTGTTACCTTTCTTATTTCGCCTTGTCATAAAAAAGAGACCTCCATTGATAATGGCTGAGACCAGAACCCCAGAAGCAATTGATATCAGTATTAACTTTACAGGCCTTTCTTTCTCCTCCTGTGTTTGCTACTTGTATTTTCGTCAGATTTGTGAACTAAATTCAACATATTAGAGGCTATTTGGTGCATCATTTGTGTGATTTAAGCTTGAAGATACAAGAACAAAGACGGAGTTGACGTTCGATATTTGACGGAGAAATTAATAGAATAGTGGAGGGAAGTTTTGTTGTCTTCGACAAAACAAAAGAGAGGCATAGATTGCATTGAATCCTCTTTTCTTAGTGGAGAGACTTAGTGGACTTATGTTTTTCTTTATGAAAAGGAAATGATGGGATTGCTTTTGAATGGCTGGCTCTCGGTTGTAAGAGGAGAGAGAACAACTTTGGGAAAAGCAGGAATGAAATACTTGACCACAACATTATATTTCGGCTCTACCAAAATGATTACTTCCACTCTCGAAAGATGCTCTCAACACTTCACGTGGAGAACAACTTGAAAAGCTACAAAAACATTGACTCCCTTATCTCATTTATTCTCTCGGTTTTGGAGGGAACTTCACAGAACAAGATATTACTCCCTTATTATTTTGGAGAAGCTCTCGGTGGCCAACACACGAGGTGGAGATGACAATTCTTTACTCCTCTCTCTTTAATGTTCTCTGCTAAGAGGAACGAAGGGGAGAAATTCTCTTCCAACATCTCTTCCTTTATGTTGGTAATGTATTTATGTTTGTAATGGATTTATGTTGGTAATGTATTTATGTTTGGTAAATTTATTTTCTCTTTGCACTATCATTGTTTAAGTATTTTTCTCTTTCAAGTTCTTAGCATTTATTGTTTAATTATAGATTCTTCAATTATGTATCATTTACTTATGTATTTTGTTCTTAATAATCTAAGTATGTGTAGGTAATTTTTCCGATTCGACGAGGCAACAATGCACTAATCTAATTTCCCCTTGAGACCTAAATGTACTTGAATTTGATTCCTTGAGTTTCGATTTATTCCGGGTTAAGTAGATTTATCGATTAACTAAGATTGATCACCCTAGGTTTATTTGATAGTTCTATGGAATGTAAATGAATCGTTAGCTAAGTTACTTTGTATGCTCAACATCGGTAATTGGCTAAATCGGGTCCTATGTTCTTAATGCTTCGTAGCACTTAATCTAGAATTTGCTCAACAAGCTAGATTGTGTTAGGAATGTGAAATGAGTTCTATGCTCAACATGCTTGTTTCTACGTAATTGGATAAGGATAGGGATATGTTCGTGCGCAACACAATATTCCGACCGATTAGCTTAAGGGGTTAAATAAATCTTTGAGTCTAGGATTGGGGATAGTAATTAGTGCGGGTTGCCGAGTCGAATCTTTTCTCTTATCGCATTTCTTCGTATTTAATTCTTGCTTACTTCTTGCCTAGTTATAAGCAAACCCAAAACTTAAAGCGTGGTGGCTACACCAAAACCGGATTATTAGGATATATAGGATATTTCTTCCGTTCCCTGTGTTCGATACCTGTTGCTATACTGATTTAAGTTCTAGCAATTTTGCAGGATTTATTTGGTGAAAACAGCGATCACCAAATTGGCGCCGTTGCCGGGGAACGGTGTTTGATTTAATCCATTTTTCCTAATTGATCTTTTATGTATTTTTTTTTCTGTTGTTTATGAGCAGCTTTCCCAACCCAAATCTCTTATTTGACCCAGAAATTGAGAAAACCACAAAGAGAATTCGGAAGGAGACAAAGCTGAGGTGGAAACTGGTGCTGAAGCCAGTAACACTGAAACTGAAGGAGTTCAGTCTGACCATACAAGTTAAAATTCTGAAGAAGCAGAGTCTGAGTCGGAATCAAGGACAGAGACTGAAGAGATGGTCGACCATGACCCAAGGTTGAACGAGTTGTCTAAACATGATGCTGAAGATACACCTACTGCAATCAAAGTACCAGAAACAGACGAACCAATTGATCTGAAAATTGGGATACTTCACCTGCTGCCTAAGTTCTATGGAAAAAGAGGTGAAGATCCATTCAATTTCTTGAGTGAGTTCACCAAGATCTGCAGGATCCAGAAGAGGCCACCTAGAGTTACAGAAGACCAGCTTAGGTTGGCTGCATTTCCATTTGCCCTGTCTGAGCAGGCAAACGCGTGGTTCTCAAGTCTCCCACCTAATTCAATCACAAATTGGGCAGATATGAAGATGGATTTCCTAGATTATTACTTTCCTTCCACAAAAACAAATGCACTGAAGAAGGAAATCTCCAGCAATGAACAAGAACCCGATGAGTCCTTGAGCACATACTGGACTCGGTTCCAGCGACTGAAGGACAGCTGCCCCAACCACAAATATTCAGAAGGAGATCTCCTCCAATTTTTTTACCAAGGCATGACGATTAAAACGAAAGATTTTGTAAATTTATCCAGTGGAGGAGGATTTTCCAATTGCCGGATAAGTGAGGCCAAAAGGCTAATCCAAAATCTGGTAGACGCTACTAGAGAATACGAGAGCCCTCGTATTTTAAAGAAAGCTGCTCAAGCAAGCTCTTCTGCAGCTGATGACAAAATGGAAGATAGACTTGGGAGGATTGAACGGATGCTGACCAACGTTGTAGAAAAGGCAGCTGTTGCTGGACCTCCTGAGAAGCCTTGTGGGAATTATGGAAATTTTGGACATGTCACCCTCCAGTGTAACTTTACTGAGGATGTTCAAGTTAATGCAATTTGGAGTTGGAGCAATCATCAACAACAAAAGAGGGATCCATACTCAAAATCCTATAATCCAGGATGGAAAGATCATCCTAATTTTAAATGGAGTTCACCAGGAGATCCCCCTCAACAGAGTTTTCAACCACCACAACAGCAATTCCACCAAACCCAGCAAAATCAGCCAAGACAGAATATGCCACAGCAAGCACATATGCAACAGCAAAGCTACCGTCCCCCACATCAAAGAGTTTTCCAACAGAACACCACCCCAACTGCCCCAACCCAATCTTCAAAATCTCTTGAAGAAATGATGGGAGAACTTATCACATCTCAGAGGACTGTGCAGAGAGATGTGCAAACTCATAATGATGCCATACAACAAGCTCAGCAAGGTATGCAAGATGCACAAAAGGATCAAAATATAAGCATTGACACACTATCGAGGCATATGTCTCAGATAGCAGACACTCTTAATGAAATGAAGGGTAATCAAGGCAAGTTGCCTTCCCAAGTGCATTTAAATCCAAAGGGAGGGGATGCAATGGCTGTAACCCTGCGTAGTGGAAAGGAGCTAAAGGAGTTCCCCAAGAAGAAACAAGATGAGGACTTGAAGTCTGAAGATGGAAATCATACTAACCTGAAAGAACCGAGTACCCAATCAGACCAAACGCTGCAGGATGAACAAGCTGAAGAAGATGAACCAGTCAACACAGTAGAGCCGCCACATCCAAGTGGGCCTAGTATACCTGTTCAACCACCCTTTCCAGCTGCTCTAGCGAGGAAAACAAAGCCAAATGCAGAGACCATGGATTTCATGGCCATGTTTGAAAAATTGGAGGTTAACATACCATTCCTCCAAGCTATCAAATTCCCTCCTCTTTGCAAATTCATCAAGGATTTCATATCTGGAAAGGCAAAGCCCACTGGAAAAGTTGTGATGGAGGAAACTGCATCAGCATTCATACAGCAAAGACTGCGTACCAAGTGTGCAGATCCAGTTATGTTTACGCTTCCTTGTCTGTTTGGAGAGGTAAAAATCAAGCATGCTATGTGTGACTTGGGAGCATCAATTAATGTGATGCCATTGTGTGTTTATAACATGCTAAATGGAGTGGAGTTAACAAAGACTAGGGTTGTGATTCAACTTGCTGATAGGTCATGTGTATACCCTGTTGGTCTTCTTGAAAATGTCTTGGTGAAAATCCATAATTTCACACACCCTGCTGATTTTTATGTCATTGATACACATGGTGGGCATGTAGAGGGTACAGCTGGAGTGCTTTTATGTAGAACTTTCCTTAAGACAGTCAAAGCACTTATAGATATGGAAAATGGGACCATTCGCATTAAGTATCATGATGAATCATATACTTATAGACTTGATGAGGCTTTGGAGAAGCCAAGTGATTCTGAAAATACATATTCTGCTAACATGTTTGAGCCCCTTGTCCAAGATCACCTTGAGACGAATTTTTTTGCAGGACAAACTTGAATTAGCCTTAACACAAGGGCTTACAAAATTTGATATCAAGGGGATTGATGATGAGGAGATACAGGAGGCCATTATGTCTCTCTGTGCGTTGGAGGAGACTGCAGCCTCTTGCAGTTCTCTACCTCAGCAGAATAGTACTGATAAACCACTTTTATCCCTCGTCCAGGCTCCTAAACTGGAGTTAAAACCACTGCCCACAAATTTGAAGTATGCTTTTCTAGGAGAAGAAGACACTCTTCCAGTAATCATCAACAAAGAATTATCTGAGGAGCAGGAGAAGAAGTTGGTACCAGTTCTCAAGAGGCACAATAGAGCCATTGGCTGGACATTGGCTGATCTTACTGGAATTAGCCCAGATGTTTGCCAGCACCATATTCTGCTCTAGCCAGACAGTAAACCTAGCAGAGATCCTCAGAGAAAGCTTAATCCAAACATGAGGGAAGTTGTGTTGAAGGAGATCCTCAAACTCCTTGCTATGAGTATTATCTATCCTATTTCAGACAGCAAGTGGGTGAGTCCGGTGCATGTTGTGCCCAAGAAATCTGGATTTCAAGTGGTGCAGAACGACAAACATGAACTTGTTCCAGTTCGCCTTCAAACAGGATGGCGTATGTGTATTGACTACCGGAAGCTCAACACAGCAACACGCAAGGATCACTTCCCTCTGCCATTTATTGATCAGATGCTGGAGAGGCTTGCTGGGAAGGTCTATTTCTGTTTTCTGGATGGTTACAGTGGATACTTTCAGATATATGTGAATGCAGCAGACCAGGAGAAGACTACTTTTACGTGCCCTTTTGGCACCTATGCTTACAGACGTATGCCCTTCAACCTGTGTAATGCTCCGGGAACCTTCCAACGGTGTATGATGGGTATCTTCTCGGATTTGATAGAGAAATGCATTGAAGTGTTCATGGATGATTTCACCGTTTATGGTGATTCATTTGATGGTTGTTTGGCAAGCTTAGACTTGGTGTTAACTCGGTGCGTGGAGAAGAATCTTGTTCTCAACTATGAAAAATGCCACTTCATGGTCACCGAAGGAATAGTCTTGGGACATGTTGTATCCAAGAAGGGAATTCAAGTGGATAAAACTAAGGTAGATCTGATATCTCAGCTTCCTTATCCAACTAATGTGAAGGGAATTCGAGGTTTCTTAGGGCATGCGGGATTCTACCGCCGGTTCATAAAGTACTTTGCAAAAATTGCCAAGCCGTTAACTAAGTTGCTGCACCAGGATATTCAGTTTGTCATGACAGCAGAGTGCAAGCAGGCTTTTGATCTCTTAAAGGCGAAATTGACTTCAGCCCCAATCATGCAACCACCGGATTGGAACCTTCCATTTGAATTATGTGTGATGCAAGTGATTATGCGGTGGGAGCGGTTCTTGGTCAAAAAGTGGGGAAGGAAAGCCATGTCATATATTATGCTTCGAAGACCTTGAACCCCGCTCAGTGCAACTACACAACCACGGAGAAGGAGTTGTTGGCCATAGTCTTTTCCCTCGACAAGTTTCGCTCATATTTGCTTGGTTCCAAGATTATAGTGTACTCGGATCATTCGGCATTGAAAAATCTAATGTCCAAGGCTGAATCCAAACCACGGTTGATGCGATGGATCCTCTTACTACAAGAATTTGATTATGATATCAAAGATACGAAGGGTGCTGAAAATCACGTTGCAGACCACTTGAGCCGTTTGGTGTTTCCAGCAGATTCTACACCTATCAAAGAGTCATTCCCAGAGGAGCATCTATATTCAGCAACAAGGCAGAATAATCTCAGCCTTTTGGATGAGAGTCGAAATTCTGTAGCAGAATGCCTGGCTGTATCAGGGCAAGGTGGCAAACTGCCATGGTTTGCCAATATTGTGAACTACCTAACCACAGGGCAAATCCCTAATGGTTTCACAAGTGTACAAATGATGAGGCTTCGTTGTGAGTCCAAGCATTACTTCTGGGATGAACCTTACCTGTGGAAGATTGGTGTTGACCAAGTTATCAGAAGATGTATTCCGGAGAGTGAGCAAGGTGATATTCTGTCTCATTGTCATTCCCTTGCTTATGGAGGACATTTTGGCCCCAAGAGGACATCAAGAAAGGTTCTGGATAGTGGATTCTTTTGGCTTACTCTGAACCGCGATGCTTACTTGTTTTGCAAAAGCTGCCCTAGGTGTCAAATGACCGGGAATATCTCTGAAAGATGAAATGCCTCAATGCCCTGTTCGAGCTTGTGAAATATTCGATGTGTGGGGAATGGATTTCATGGGGCCTTTCCCGAGTTCATGTGGAAATTTGTATATTCTTCTCGCGGTGGATTATGTCTCAAAGTGGGTGGAGGTAAAGGCCACTCGAACCAATGATTCGAAAGTTGTTTCATGCTTTCTCAAGAGTCACATATTCAGTAGATTTGGAGTTCCAAAAGCTGTGATTAGTGATCAAGGCTCTCATTTTTGCAATCGCACTATTGATGCCTTGATGAAGAAGTACGGAGTTCGCCACCGCCTTTCTACTCCTTACCACCCCCAAAGCAACGGACAAGCCGAGGTATCTAATCGCGAAGTGAAGCAAATTCTTGAGAAGACCGTGAATCCTTCGCGTAAGGATTGGAGTTTGCGGTTGGATGATGCATTGTGGGCATATCGAACCGCTTATAAGACGCCTATCGGTATGTCCCCTTATAGGCTTATCTTTGGGAAACTGTGTTACTTACCGATTGGCATCGAACACAAGGCTTTTTGGGCTATAAAAGAGATGAATATGCAACCTGCCAAGTGTGAGGAGGAGCGGAAATTCCAACTCTAGGAGCTTGAAGAACTTAGATTGAAAGCTTATGAATCTGCCAATTGGTACAAGGATAGGACCAAGATGTGGCACGACAAGAACATTCGTGGCAAAACATTCCAAGTGGGACAGCAGGTACTCTTATACCAGTCCAAGCTCCGTTTGATGCCTGGAAAATTGAGATTGCGCTGGACAGGCCCATTCACAGTTCGTTCAGTCTGCCCCAGTGGAGTTATTGAGATTCACAGTCCCTCTACAGACAAAGTGTTCAAGGTGAACGGACATCAATTGAAGGCATACTTCGACTCTTCTCAACTGCAAACAGTGAGTGAAGTGGCCTTAATCCCTCCAGTTTACACATGATTTCTCTAGGGGATGTCTAGCCAAGGACGTTAAACAAGGGCGCTTGTGGGAGGCAACCCACCTTATCTCGTACCTTCTTTATTTATTTTTCCGTTTTTTTTACTATGCTTGTTTTTTTGTGTGATTGTTTGGTTGCTATCTTATGCCTTCGTATTTGAGTTAATGCTAATGGACACCCTGAGTTTCTCTAGCCGAGAGTCTATCTCTCGAGCTCTTTTCCATTGCAGGTGTTTTGTCTATTACAGGGCATGTCCATGAAGAGCTCTAGTTCCTCCACGCCAGCACCAGACTACATGAGCAGATTCTAACTCCGCAAATTTGCTACCTTTGTGTACCTCTAGACAGAGCATTCTCAACAATCATCTGGCACCCTCTGGTGAACGTTTTCCAAACCCCAAGCTTGTTTTTTCATGCTTATTCGCTCCTCCTTCTTTGTCTCAAGTGTGAGGAGGATCATGTTATTTGCTTTGGGGGAATGTTATCTGTTCATTCTGTGTCTTCTTATGCTCTATTTGCTTGAGGGCGAGCAAAGACACAAGTGTGAGGAGGGTCTGAGTGTCTATTGTCTGTCAAGTTCTCCTAAATTTGCATAGCCTGATTTTCCTTCCCTTGAATTTTTTGTTAGCTAAGTGAATCAAAATACCTCTATGCATAATCAGTAAATTCACTAATTTGGAATTTGTTAGATGAAATTTGGGATGAAAAATTGGCATGAATCGAGTTGTTTTAACCCTTACTTAAAGTCAGGTTTGAGCCTACAGTAGAGCAGCCTCTACTTGTTCTTTTTGAGAGCTTTGTTTGTCACAACATCACAATATAACTGGATCATAGGCAATGCATGATAGAAGGCACTAGGATGCACCCTTTTTGGCCTGAATTTCTTATCCTGACCGTGCAATAATTCCCTAGTGAACCAACTTGAAGCTTATATCCTATTTGTTGACTCAGTCAGTTAAACTTAGCCGAAGCCTAAAAATTGGACTTTCTCTTGGCCTTAAGTGCATCTTTGTGTTGTGGTAATTGTTTGGAAAGAAGAAGAAAAAAAGTAATGTATTCAACCCCTGTTTATGCAAGAAGTGAATATTTTGAATTGTGGTTGAATAGCAGAGAAAATGTTCTGTTTCCATTAGGCTTGCCGAAAAAGAAAAAAAAAATTGAAGATTCTTATATGCCTAGTGATGCTTTGTTGGAACATGTTTCCCTTATTCTCTGCTGGAGCTAACAGTTTGTCAAGAATATTACCCAACACAAGTTTGCACAACACTTAAATTGATAAATGGAGCCTAGGATCCCTTTAGATCCCACCTGAACATCAATGTATATGTCCCTTGGCCCCATTACAACCCTGAAGAAAGACCTTCTTGACTTGCTAGTTGATCCTTTGATATCGTGATTGCGTGAATTATTTTTGTTTATGAGTGGCTTACCTGAGTAGTGTAGGGGAGTGCAGAGTGAACCGGTGAGCAAAATCTTGATTCATGCCTATTTTGACCAAATTGATAATATTATTCCATGTGTTGAAGGTTGAAATTTGTTGCTTGAGGTTGAGATGAACTTGGCTGGATGGTTGTTCTAGTTGGGAAGGGGACCTTGTCTATGCTGTTTGTTGGATCTTACTTGGTTTTATCTCAGTTCCTTTCTTGATTGTGTCTTGCCTTGGAGGTTTGGAAACTTTCGAGTAGCAACCTGGTTCTAATTGTTCTCATTTCATACTTGAGGGCAAGCATGACTCAAGTGTGATGATATTTGATGAGTGTGTTTGCTACTTGTATTTCCGTCGGATTTGTGAACTAAATTCAACATATTAGAGGCTATTTGGTGCATCATTTGTGCGATTTAAGCTTGAAGATACAAGAACAAAGACGGAGTTGACGTTCGATATTTGACGAAGAAATTAATAGAATAGTGGAGGGAAGTTTTGTTGTCCTCGACAATACAAAAGAGAGGCATAGATTGCATTGATTCCTCTTTTCTTAGTGGGGAGACTTAGTGGACTTATGTTTTTCTTTATGAAAAGGAAATGATGGGATTGCTTTTGAATGGCTGGCTCTCGGTTGTAAGAGGAGAGAGAACAACTTTGGGAAAAGCAGGAATGAAATACTTGACCACAACATTATATTTCGGCTCTACCAAAATGATTACTTCCACTCTCGAAAGATGCTCTCAAAACTTCACGTGGAGAACAACTTGAAAAGCTACAAAAACATTGACTCCCTTATCTCATTTATTCTCTCGGTTTTGGAGGGAACTTCACAGAACAAGATATTACTCCCTTATTATTTTGGAGAAGCTCTCGGTGGCCAACACACGAGGTGGAGATGACAATTCTTTACTCCTCTCTCTTTAATGTTCTCTGCTAAGAGGAACGAAGGGGAGAAATTCTCTTCCAACATCTCTTCCTTTATGTTGGTAATGTATTTATGTTTGTAATGGATTTATGTTGGTAATGTATTTATGTTTGGTAAATTTATTTTCTCTTTGCACTATCATTGTTTAGTATTTTTCTCTTTCAAGTTCTTAGCATTTATTGTTTAATTATAGATTCTTCAATTATGTATCATTTACTTATGTATTTTGTTCTTAATAATCTAAGTATGTGTAGCTAATTTTCCCGATTCGACGAGGCAACAATGCACTAATCTAATTTCCCCTTGAGACCTAAATGTACTTGAATTTGATTCATTGAGTTTCGATTTATTCCGGATTAAGTAGATTTATCGATTAACTAGGATTGATCACCCTAGGTTTATTTGATAGTTCTATGGAATGTAAATGAATTGTTAGCTAAGTTACTTTGTATGCTCAACATCGGTAATTGGCTAAATCGGGTCCTATGTTCTTAATGCTTCGTAGCACTTAATCTAGAATTTGCTCAACGAGCTAGATTGTGTTAGGAATGTGAAATGAGTTCTATGCTCAACATGCTTGTTTCTACGTAATTGGATAAGGATAGGGATATGTTCGTGCGCAACACAATATTCCGACCGATTAGCTTAAGGGGTTAAATAAATCTTTGAGTCTAGGATTGGGGATAGTGATTAGTGCGGGTTGCCGAGTCGAATCTTTTCTCTTATCGCATTTCTTCGTATTTAATTCTTGCTTACTTCTTGCCTAGTTATAAGCAAACCCAAAACTTAAAGCGTGGTGGCTACACCAAAACCGGATTATTAGGAGATATAGGATATTTCTCCCGTTCCCTGTGTTCGATACCTGTTGCTATACTGATTTAAGTTCTAGCAATTTTGCAGGATTTATTTGGTGAAAACAGCGATCACCATCCTCCATTAAACCTGTATTATTATCTACACGAAAACGCAATATAGCAGCCAAATGAAGCATACCCTAAACATTGAATTAGCCGGAAACAACTTGTCAAGCAACAGAGCATTATAATTTAATAGAAACCTAGTCAAATGTTAATCAATTCCTGATGAAGCCATACTCGAACCAACAAAAAAAACTCAAATCAAGAAAGCGCATTGGAAAGAAAAAGTAGACCCCTAGTCCATAATAGAAACAAGGAACTCAATCAGATATAGAAGCAAATTTCACAGTATTACTTACAACTCAAGCCTCCATAGCCTTAATCTTTGAATAGAATTCGTAAATGAATTACCTAATTCGGAAACTGGCCCACGGATATAGATGTTCTGCTTACTATCTGGTGCAGAAAGTTCTTTCGTATCAATTAGATCCCCAAACCATATCACGCAACCACTGCCTCCATCATTAATGAATGGATTAGCATATGCAGTGCAGCTTGAGCTTCTTAAGCACTCCTCTTTGCATTTGTCGAGGCTGATGCTAGTAATCACCCAAAAACTCAACATATCAGGATATTTAACCCCTCCAACCACATGAAAACCATCATCACCTTCGCCATTCAGTGGTTTAGTTCTAATGCATCCACCTGACCAATCTTGAAAGTCCCAATCCTTTTGGAATTTCGGGGCAAATCCCTTGAAACACTCGCATCTAACTGGGCTATCAGTCCTTGATCTGCAGATACTATTAGGACCACAGCTACCATATTCGTCGCATTTATCTTGAGGAAATGTGAAGGCGGGATTCCAATTATCTTTTCTGGCATTCATGGTGTGACGCGTTAGTGAACCAGATCTATCCAGAGTTATTCTAGCGATAACCGACCCTTCGTAAGGCTCCTCTACAGATACCAACCTCTTTTCTATGACAACCGCCTCCACTTTGGAAATGGTATTGGGAAAGCTTGGACCGCCGCCAAAATATATCCCATTCCACTGCCCCATTCTGTATATTTTGGTTTTCCCTCTCAGAGCCACAAGATCAGGCAAGCCATGGTTTTTGATCTTGATCACCATATCTCCTGGAGAAGGATCATCCCGACTTCTCCATGATGTCAAATTTGTGTCGTCTTTCAATTTCATTCCTGGCAACATGGTATCGGTGGGATAATCAAAACTCTGCCATAGATAGATTTGAGTTGAGTGGTCTAAAAGAACTAGGTTTCCGGTATCGAGGAGATGTAAAACTGGGTCCTTTGCCACCGGTGACGAAATCGCCGACCAGATTACGGTTCCACCTCTGCTTATGACAAGGCTCCCATTTGCAGAAATCATAAAAACAACTTCTTCTTCTTGTGAGTGAGTGATGGAATTGTTCCGATTTGCAACCCAGGCTACAACATCTGGTGTGGTCTTATACCATATTCCCAAGAAGCTTCTCGAAGATTTCCCGGGCGAGAAAAACCCCACCTCGAAAACTTGGTGTGGGGAAATTAGAGTTTGGCCAACAGCAAGCGTTTGATTTGGAAAAAGTATGTGATTGTCAACTGCTCCAAGTGTTGATCTCAGAAAGGCGATGGAGTGAAGTAGTGAGAAGAGGATGGTTGTGAAAACGAACTCAGCCATGTTCGATTACGCGGAGCTTTGGAAGTAATGTTATCAAAAAATCTACTCAAAATTAGTTGACGTGTTTATTTCTGAAGTATTTAAGAAATTTTGTGCTGATTTATTTTAAATTTCCAGAAGTCCACAAACTCCATTTTCCATTTAAGTCCAGAAAGATCCGAGGAAAAACTCGACAATATATAATTATATAATATTATTATAATATTAAACAATGTTGCTTTCACTAATTTATCAGAAGATGCCTTTCTTTTTTATAATAATATTGTCAAATTCAAAGGATTATATAAAAAATAAAAGGATTATCAAACAGTAAAACGGAATTAGATAAATAAATTATTTAGAGGATTTTGAATCTCGACTATTTAAATTATTTTTAGTTATCGAGATGGAGGGGTGAATTTCCGAAATAACACCCTCAAAATATTAATTGTAAAATAACACTTTTTAAAAACAAGTATCCAAGTTATTAATTAATTTAATAACATTTCTGATTCATTATCTTTTTCCATTTAATCGAATAACCATTAGAAAAAAGTATTCCGATTTTCTTTTTAAGCACTCGATCAATTTATAGGACTTATTATTTGGATTAATAAAAAAAATAGAATTCGAACCAAAATAAGATAATAATCATTACTTAAAAAGGAAACTAAGGCCTAAGATATGGAAATTAGGAATCGGTATAAAATCCATAAATGTTATCTGGATTAAAGATACTGGATTTAAAATTTAGAATAATATTGAAAAATTTAAGAATCATCAATCCTCGTACTACCTGGTGGATTTTATTTAAAAGCCAAATTTAATTCCCAACCATTTTTAAGTTTTTTATTATTATTTTCTCATTATTCGTTTTGCATTTTTGACATTTTTAATTTTTTTTATTCTTTCTTTTTGTTATGCTTCAATTTTATTCTTTCATTAAAAAAAAATCATTTGTATTTTTAATTTTTAATTTTTAACTTTTAATTTTTAACTTTTTAATATCTCATATTTTATAGGAGTAAAATTAAAAATTTATATAAAATACATATATATTAATGATTCTGAATCCAAAGAACTAATCTAAAACAGATGTGTTAGAATGAGTCAGCCCATTCCAAAACTAGAAGGAATAATCCTGAACCTGAAATAGATTCCGAACTAAGAACCAAACACCCATTGTTTAGACTCACCTGAAACTAGCTACATCAATTGATTTTTATTTTTTAATTTCAATATACATTCTTTCATTAATCATTTATTGAATCTAAATAATTAACTAATAAAATAAACGAGAAAAAAGTGTGACTGATTTATCATCGGCATCTTTCTATAGAATTCCTTGATTTTCCAGGAGTATCATACTGAGTTGTCTAAATTTATTTATTTTATTAGCCAAAGAGAGAAAACTGAGAAAAAATCCACGTGGAAACTTATGTGGCAAATGGACGTCTAAGTGGCAAAATGGAGATTAAATTGAGAATTATATTTTAATGAGTATTATTATGAGATTTAGTTTTTTAAATTATGTAATTTTAAAAATTCACTTGAGAGGGAATAAGTTACTAAAATCTGGTTAATAAATTCACAGTGAAACTACCGGTCTAAAGGCTTTGAGATAATAATCGAAAGAATAAATGCGTGTAAAATCTTGTGGTAATTTATAAATACAAAAAAAGACTTATCTGCGTCCGTTAATTCAATTGTAGCCAATTATCCAACTAGGATTCACGTGTGGAACAGAGTAATATATATTCAGTGCTAGCTATGTAACATTAATAGCTCATAGCTAGTGGCGGACGTTAAAATATTTCTTATTATGTGCACAAGTTAAACTACTTTAAAATTTAATTGTCTTATACTCAATAATATTAGAACTGTCGCTTGGGTTGCAAATAGGATAAACCCTATTAAAGATTCCTATGTGTCATTTGAAGATTTCCATTCCGTATCTGAAAACCAATTCAATATATTTCAGCATGGCATGGCTGACTGTTATAAACTTTGGCCGATTCCATGGAGAATAGGCTAGTCA
This sequence comes from Lavandula angustifolia, assembly GCA_028984105.1. Taxonomy (NCBI): domain Eukaryota; kingdom Viridiplantae; phylum Streptophyta; class Magnoliopsida; order Lamiales; family Lamiaceae; genus Lavandula; species Lavandula angustifolia. The sequence continues at coordinate 29,546,273 of CM054804.1, forward strand.
GTTTTGCAATAGTTAACTCATTGATTGCATTTACTAACAAAAGTTGATTTAATCGATCACGACAACATAGGAAGATGATTCGAAAGTCTTCTTGCAAAATCCACAAATAAGTTTTGGTTTGCATGCTAATTGTGCAGTTTCTTCACAGCGGGACCAATCAAAGACAAAATTTACTTCAGAAATAAGACATTTCATATTCACTACTTCAGAAATTTTTATTTTCTTGATAATACTACTACGTACTACTTTTAAAAGCTATTGACTATCATCACTTAAACTACTACCAAAGCTGCACGTAATCGAAGATGGAGAAGTTTTCCTCCTTCACTACAATCCTCTTCTCACTTCTTCACATTGAATTAGCCGGAAACAACTTGTCAAGCAACAGAGCATTATAATTTAATAGAAACCTAGTCAAATGTTAATCAATTCCTGATGAAGCCATACTCGAACCAATAAAAAAAACTCAAATCAAGAAAGCGCATTGGAAATAAAAAGTAGACCCCTAGTCCATAATAGAAACAAGGAACTCAATCAGATATAGAAGCAAAGTTCACAGTACTACAACTCAAGCCTCCATAGCCTTAATCTTTGAATAGAATTCGTAATGATGAAATGAATTACCTAATTCAGAAACTGGCACACGGATATAGATGTTCTGCTTACTATCTGGTGCCGAAAGTTCTTTCGTATCAATTAGATCCCCAAACCATATCACACAACCACTGCCTCCATCAGTAATTAATGGATTAGCAGATGCAATGCAGCTTGAGCTTCTTAAGCACTCAGCCTTGCACTGATCAAGGCTGATGCTAGTATTCAACCAAAAACCCAACATATCTGGATATTTCACCCCTCTAACCACATGAAAACCATCACCACCGTCGCCATTCAATGGTTTATTTCTAATGCATCCACCCGACCAATCTTGAAGGTCCCAATCCGTTTGGAGTTTAGGAGCAAATCCTCGAAACACTGGCATCGAACTGGGCTATCAGTCTTTGATCTACATATACCATTAGGACCACATATACTGTATTCGTCGCATTTATCTTGAGGAAATGTGAATTCAATATTCCACTTGTCTTTTCTGGCATTCATGGTGTGACGCGTGAGTGAACCGGATGTATCTAGAGTTGTTCTAGTGATAACCGATCCCTTGTAACTATTAGAGTTTGTATACTGTATAAGTGAGTGCATGTGCAAAGCACGCGTGTGTCATGTGTAATCAGTTATAACCGAAGCCGTTAGTTAGTTATACTGTTGAGTGTTAGTTAGGTTCTCTAGACTCTGTATATATATATTGCCTTGATGAAATAGAATGAACACTTTTCCTTTCATTTTCATTTTCCTAATATGGTATCAGAGCCTCTAGAAAGATCTAGATCTAGATCCTTCCGATCATCTTCCTCCACAAGCTTTTGAATTTTTCCGGCGAGATCAGTTTTTTTTTTTCGAGATCTCTACATCGATCATGGCAGCAGAGTCTGTCACACTTCCTAACATCCATCCTCTCTGCATCAAGCTCGATAAGAGCAATTACATATTCTGGAAAACACAAGTTTTAGCCACTGTTCGTGCCTATTCTCTTGAAGACGTTCTACTCGATCGCAACACTCCGGCGGCAGTTCCGGTAGATCCAGCCACGAATCAACCTCCAGCTGCGTATCTTGCTTGGCTTAGGAGAGATCAATTCCTATTCAGTTGGCTTCTCTCCATCATCTCACCGTCGATGCTAGGTTACATCGGCCGATGTGCAACTGCGGCACAACTATGGAAGGTATTTGATGTTTTGTTTCAATCTCACTCAAAAGCTAAGGCTATGAAATTGTGATTTCAACTTCAAACTATGAAGAAGGGAGATCTTCCCATTGATGAATACATAATGAAATTCCGAGCCATCTCTGATGAATTGTTCAATATAAATCAACCTCTCTCTGAAACTGAGTTGGTATTATTTGTACTTGGAGGCCTTGGACCAGAGTATGAGTCTATAATTGTTCATCTTACCTCTCAATCTGGAAATATAACTCTCAATGAAGTGCAGAGTCAACTTCAAACTCATGAGGTTCGACTGCAAAATCAGTTCTCTAATGCACGTGGTGCTTCCTTCCAAGTAAATGCTGCTTACAACTCTGGAAACTACCACACTTGTGGACCTACTGCTCCATATTCTCGTGGTAGGAGTCGCCAATATAACTATCGTGGTGGTTCATCTAGTAACTATCGAGGTCGTGGTGGTCGTGGTGGTAGGTCAAACTATGGAAATCAAGGAAATAGACCACTGTGTCAACTATGTGGCAAGCTAGGGCATGTTGCTCATAAGTGTTTCAAAAGATTTGATGTTAGTTTTGTTGGTCCTGAACTTGCTGCTCAACCTCAGCCTCAAGCACATACTGCTATGGGGCCTACTAGTGTGATGTTTCAACATAATTCTGCTTCTGGTTCTATCATTCCTAATCAGAATATGTTCCATACTTCTACCACTAATATGTCTCCCTCTATGGCAAACTATGCCTCTTCTTCACAAAGCCCCCACTCAGAGTGTCACGCCCCAATTCCCGAAGGAAAACAACAAGGTCGGGGCGCGACTGGGGAGGGGTGAAAGAAGCGGGAAAGAAAGGGGAAGAAATTGAAACATGTGAAATTCAGTAGTACTTGTATTTATATAATTAAGATCCAACTACCTCGGTAGAAACAAGAGAGGTAGAGCATAACGTACATATCGATACAGCGGAAACGTCTCAAAATAGACGGAAATTTGTACAATAACACAAACAGACCAACTCAGCACCGTCACCTCCACACTGCCATCTTCAGCCTGCAAAATCACTTTTGAAAACATTTGGGCTGAGTACTAATGTACTCAGTGGGTAATGCAGCTGATAATAAACCTCTGAAAATCCTTTTTAAAACCATGAAATGTTCATGCACTACTGGTATCACATAGACAGTTTTTAAAATCGAAAGCAGTCTATGTATACCAAAACTTTCACTTGGCCAAACCTTTCTTCCTCAGCTATTGGTGCATTCTATACTTCTCGTTAAACTCAGGGAAACATATTCAGCTGAGAGTAACCTCGTTCCCTTCATTAGGCTTGGGAAAAACAGATTCTCCCAAGGCTAACTTCGTGACGTTTGGTGTACACTAACCCTGACTATGTCTAGCTCAGGATCCGATCGTATTCAATACTTATGGGCAAAGCCCATTTTCATTCAAGTAGATGCACAATTCCAATACTGAGCGAAGCAACTTTTCATGAACATTCATAAACTTTAACTTGCATAAATATCAGAGCTTAATAACTCAAGCATAGATTTCGTAAGTAAAATATAACCCACCTTGTTTTACTCTGCTGAATTTCTTCTATCCTCTTTTCAGTTTTTCAGTTGAACCTTCTTCTTAATTCTTCCAAAGTTTACCTTATTTCAGAGTCTGCTGAATTTTCGTATGAAATGTTGAAGGAAATCAGCAAGAGTATCTACTATTTATAGGACCATTAAGCTGCCGAGTCACAAAGCTAGGTAAGCTGCTGAGTCACAAAGCTAGGTATAGGTATAGCTTTGCATGGTCATACTATGCTGCATATGTGAAACCCACGCAGAAGAGGAGTTCAATTTCATTTTTTCTTCCTTTAGCATGAGGTGGAATAAATATCAACCTCTATTTCTTTTCCAATTCTCATGTGAAACTACACACCGGATAAAATAATCCTTTCTTTATAATTATTTCAACAACTAATTAAATTGTGCTAAGGAACTGGATTATCGAAACTTGGGATATCACACAGAGTGGTTTCTTGACAGTGGAGCAAATGCACGTCACAGCGGATGCAAATTCTATGCAGTCAACCACTACCTACTCTGGAACAGAGGGACTTCTTGTAGGTAATGGCACTTCAATTCCTATTAAACATATAGGTTCAACCTCTGTCACTAATAAGGACTCAAATGCATCTTTCCTTATGCATAATATTCTGCATGTGCCACAAATTACTAAAAGTTTGCTTAGTATTTCAAAGTTTGTAAAAGATAATCCAGTCTATTTTCAATTTCATGATGGATATTGTCTTGTTAAGACAACATTTCCCATCAAACTCTACTGGAGGGTCCTCTTGAAGATGGATTGTATAAGCTGGTTCTTCATCCCTCAGAGGAAAAGTCTGGTAATCATCCTGTCTGCCTACTATCTCAGCAAGCTGCTGATCTTCTGTTATGGCATCAACGCCTAGGTCATCCTAGCAATAATGTACTGAAAACTGTTCTGAAACATCTACAACTATCTACTATAAATGTGAAAGAAAGACAGTTTTGTGATGCATGTGTTCTAGGAAAATTGCATCAATCTGTTTTCCCTTCTACTGATGTTAAAACAACTAAGTCATTTCAGCTTGTTCATAGTGATGTTTGGGGTCCTAGCCCTATTCCTTCCTCTGATGGTTTCAAATACTATGTATATTTTGTGGATGACTTTACAAGACTTACATGGATATATCCTTTAACCATGAAATCTGAAGTTCTTGCTACGGTTCAGAATTTTTTCATTTTCATTGAAAGACAGTTTCAGTGCAAAATACAAAGCTTCCAAAGTGATTGGGGTGGTGAGTTCAGACCTTTGAAGCCCTATTTTGATAAGCTAGGGGTGATATTTCGCCATCCTTGCCCTCACACTCATGCTCAGAATGGCCGTGCAGAAAGAAAACACAGGCACATTGCTGAGCTTGAAGCCTTGGACTAACTCTGTTGGCAAATGCTTCCTTACCTTATAAATTCTGGTGGGAAGCCTTCTCTACTGCAATGTATCTTATAAACCGCCTACCAACTGCAACACTTCAAAACCTCTGCCCTTATCAAAAACTTTTTCAAGTCCTCCCTGACTACTCCTTCCTGAAAACCTTTGGTTGCAGTTGTTATCCTTTTCTCAGACCTTATCATTCTCATAAACTTCATTTTAGATCTTCCAAATGTGTTTTCCTAGGCTATAGTAATTCCCACAAAGGCTATCGTTGCCTTCATCCCTCAAGCAAAATCTACATAGCTTAACAGTCACCTTCAATGAGACTGAATTTCCATATCAATCTATTTTTACTTCTACATCCAAAACAGAACCTAAAATCCCTATTTCTTATACTCCTACTATCTAGCAAGTTCCACTGGTTTCCTCTACATCCTATACTTCTCCATCCTCTTCATCTTCATCTTCATCTCATCAACCATCTCTAAATCTTGTCTCTTCCCCTTCAACCTCTTCTCCCTTAAACACTTCCTCTTCCTCCTCAAATTCATATCCTCTTGCTCCACCTACCACAAATACTCATTCTATGAATACCAGATCCAAGAATGGGATCTTCAAACCAAAAGCATTCTCTGCAGCCTTAACTCCTATTCCTTCTTAACCGCTCACTGTTAAAGAAGCCCTTGCTCACCCTCTCTGGAAAGATGCCACGCAAGCAGAATATGATGCCTTGCAGAGAAACAATACCTGGATTCTAGTGCCTAAAACAGAAGACATGCATCCCATTCAATGTAAATGGGTTTATAAAGTCAAAACTTGTGCTGATGGAACTGTTTATAGATTTAAAGCAAGACTAGTTGCAAAAGGTTTTCAACAAGCTGTGGTCTATTTTGATGAGACTTTCAGCCCTGTTGTGAAGCCAGTTTCTGTAAGGTTGTTATTCTCCTTGGCAAGTACCTTTGGTTGGGATGTGCAACACATTGACATCAATAATACCTTCCTAAATGGAGTTCTAGATCATCCAGTGTATATGAATCAACCCGCTGGTTTTGTGGATCAAAATAAACCTACTCATGTCTGCAGACTTGTCAAGTCTTTGTATGAGCTTAAACAAGCCCCTCGAGCTTGGTATGACAGATCAAAGAAATACTTACTTCACTATGGCTTCAAATTCTCATCATCTGATCATTCTCTCTTCTTCAGTAGAATTAAAGGAAGTCTTATCATGGTTCTTGTGTATGTAAATGATATTCTGATCACAGGAGAAGAACCTGCTCTTATCTCAGAATTCATCACTTCACTATCATCTGAGTTTGCTCTTAAATCTCTAGGAAGTGTGAGCTATTTTTTGGGGATACAGGTGCTTAAAACATCTCAATATACCCTGCTTCATCAAGCTCAGTATGCTAGAGGGCTCCTCCAAAAGGCAAATCTTACTGAATGTCAGCCCACTCACAGTCCTTTTGATTCTAGTCAGAAGCTCTTCAAAGATGATAGTGCAGCCTTCTCTAATCCTACGTTATACAGAAGTCTTGTAGGAGGGTTGCAGTATCTTCTCCTAACCAGGCCAGATATAGCTTTTATGGTAAATAAACTAAGTCAGTTTATGCATACTCCTACTGAAAACCATTGGAAAGCTTTCAAACGCCTCCTTAGGTACCTAAAAGGCACTCTCTATCTTGGACTGGTGTTCAAGGCTGCACCTTGTTTAACTCTACATGGATTTTCAAATGCAGATTGGGCAAGTAGCCTTGATGACAGGCGTTCTACTAGTGGGTACTGCATCTATCTAAGTTCAAACTTATTGTCTTGGAGTTCAAAGAAACAGAAAGTGGTCTCTCGTAGCAGCGCTGAGTCAGAATATCGATCTCTTGCTGATGCAGCCATGGAATTAATGTGGATACAAAATCTTATACAGGAGCTTGGGCTAAAAACAACCCCCTTACCTGTGCTCTGGTGTGACAACCAGAGTGCAGCAGCTATGGCTTCTAACTCGGTGCAACACGCACGAACAAAACATATTGAAATCGACACGCATTTTGTGCATGATAAAGTTCTTCAGAAAGAGTTAGATGTTCGATATGTGGAAGCTCAGAATCAACTAGCTGACATCTTCACAAAGCCTTTAAGCCATGTTCGTTTTGCTTATTTGAGAGACAAGTTTCCAATGCTCGAACTACAGACTTCAGGAAACAAGTAGTTGGGGGAATATTAGAGTTTGTATACTGTATAAGTGAGTGCATGTGCAAAGCACATGTGTGTCATGTGTAATCAGTTATAACTGAAGCCGTTAGTTAGTTATACTATTGAGTGTTATTTAGGTTCTCTAGACTCTGTTTATATATATTGATGTAATAGAATGAACAGCTTTTCCTTTCATTTTCATTTTCCTAATAGTAACGCTCTCCTACAGATACCAACCTCTGTTCTATTACAACCGCCTCTGTGTTGCTTATGGCATTGGGAAAGCTTGGACCTCCGCAAAAATATATCCCATTCCACTGCCCCATTCGGTATATTTTTGTCGTCCCTCTCAGAGCCACGAGATCAGGCAAGCCGTGGTTTTCAATCTTCATCACCATATCTCCGGGAGAAGGATCATCCCTACTTTTCCATGATGTCAAATTTCTGTTGTCTATCAATTTCATTCCCGGCAACATTTTGTTAGTGGGGTAATCAAAACTCTGCCATGCATAGCTTTTTGTGGTGTCGTCTACAAGAACCAGATTTCCAGTATCAAGGAGATGCAATACTGGATTTGTTGCTACGGATGAAGAAGTCGCCGACCAGATAATGCTCTCGCCGTAGCTTATAAAAAGACTTCCATTTGATGAAATCATGAAAACAACTGCTGCTTCTTCTTCTTGTGGGTGGGTGATGGGAATGTTCCGATTTGCAACCCAGAATACAACATCTGGTGTTGTTTTGTACCTTATTCCCAAGTAGTATCTTTTTGGGTATTTCCCAATTGAGAAAAATCCCACCTCAAAAACTTGGTTTTGAGAAATCAGAGTTTGGCCAACAGCAAGCTTTTGATTTGGAAAAAGCATGTGATGGTCAACCGCTCCTATTGTTGATCTCACAAAGGCGATGGACTGAAGAAGTGAGAAGAGGATTGTAGTGAAAAAGAACTTCTCCATGTTCGAATATGCGGAGCTTTGGAAGAAAAATGGTAAAGAAAATAGGGAAATTGCCAATAATACCCAGTCTATATTCGAAATTGCATTATCTGTTAGTCTTAAATCAAAAATGCAGTTATACCCATGCAGACCATTTTCTCCCTATTCTGCCGCGCTGACAGCCTCTACTGTCCTTACCTGCTGCACTGGCGCGCTTGCTGGGTGAGGAGGACGACAAAGGCTCTGGTGGCTGGTTGACTGCATGGGAAGGCGCGTCTGCTACAGTGCAGATTCCCACGCACTGCAGTTGTGTTGATGGCATTAAAGGCCCTATTTGATGCGCCGCTGATGTGAATTAAAGCGCTGCAGCTTTTATTTATTTATTTATTTATTTATTTATTTTTGTTTCATGTATGAATTTAGGGTTTGTGCAGATTCCCATGCCCTATTTGATGGAATTTAGGGTTTGTAGAAATGAATTTAGGATGTGACCCCTTTTTTTGTTTCATGTATTAATTTTTAATTTATCGCTGCAGCTTTAAATAGGGTTTCTAACTCTCGTAAAATGCAGAACGAGAATGCAAATTAGGGATTGTAATTCGTTCGTAAAATGCGTTTTTTATAAATATGAAAAATTCAAATACGGGTTTGTCAAATATGAAAAATATGAAAAATTCAAATACGTTCGTAAAATGCAAATTTGTTTTTTTAGTTAGCGTTTGTAATTCCTTTTTTATAAATTTTTTTCATGTATAAATATGAAATTAGGGTTTGTCATTCGTTTGTAAATTAGGGTTTTTAAATCTCGTAAAATGCGCAAAGAGAATTCCAATATGGGTTTGAATTTTTTTTAATTAGGGTTTGGAATTCGTTTTTTATAATTTGTTTTCATGTATAAATATGAAATTAGGGTTTGTAATTCGTTTGTAAATTAGGGTTTTTAAATCTCGAAAAATGCGCAAAGAGAATTCCAATGCGGGTTTAGGGTTTAGGGTTTAGGCGACAAATTTAGAAATTTGTTTTTTTAAATTAGGCGACCAATTTTAAAATTAGGGTTTTTAAATTCGTTTTTAAATTAGGGTTTTTAAATTCGTTCGTAAAAGGCGACCAAAATAAAAATAGAAACACAACATACCTTTGATTCTTGTTTGTAAGACGACAACATAACGACTATTCTCTCTCTCACACATATTTATATATGGGAAATGTTCAAATTGTTCGAATTGTTCTTAATGGGTGAAATAATTCGAATTGTTCCCTTAGTAATTTTTTCAATAATTTTGAAATGACGAACAATTTTGAACCGAAATTTTCGTGCTCCAATTAAAGGAAGGAAAAAAACATATATTTTGGGATAATATATTGTACGAAGGAAAGTGTAAACATATATTATTCTAGATAATATATTTCATACATTATTCATTCCATCATGGGATATGAACCGAAAGAAGGGATAAACATTATTTATTCATACCTTAAAAGAAGGGATATGAACCGAAAATCTTGGGATTTATTTTGAAGTGTCACACCACTCCATCAAACATTTATTTACCTCACCAACATTTATTTCCCACTTTCTTCTCACACCACTCCATCAAACATTTATTTTAAAAACCGTTTTTCACTCACCACTAACACCACCAACATATATTTTCGCAGCTCATTCTAGGCGGAAAGAAGGAATATTTTTCTATTTTCAAGTACTTTTGCAGTTCGTTTGTTACACCACTAACACCACCAACATATATTGTCTCACCGTTTGTTCTTATTTGTAGGCGAATCATAGAAGGCGAATTCTTGTTTGTAGGCGACTCATAGAAGGCGAATCATAGAAGTGAAGATATTTGTGAACATTTTTTGAAGCTTAATCGAAATGGATGAGCATAATCCCGCCTCGCAGGTTAGTAGACGAGAATACGATGCTTTGTAAATGAATAGTAGTGTTTTATCGTGTTAGTAATGATTCTGTAGTTTATATTTAGGGTTTGTAATTGTTGTATGTTCATAAAATTAGGGTTGATAATTATTTGAAATATTATTGTAAGTGATATGAAGCAAAGCGATTATAATTTCCGTGTTTTAGTCTTTTAAAGTTTTATATCCCCAAATAAAATATATTTTATAATATATATACATAATACGGAGATATACGGAATTTATACGGAGGACGAATTATGTTTTAAGATTACCTAGTATATATGTTATTTATATTATTAATATATTTTAGTAACATATTTATACTAAGATACATATCGATATATAATATATTAATAAATTAAAATATTTTAATAAATATTAATTTATTAATTTTAGTAGGGATTTGTATTATAGTCTATTTTAAATTAAATTAGTATTTATGTATTTTACAGTATTAATACATCAGGATATTAACATATTACTCCATATTTAATATATAATATATTATTATATAACTGCGTATTATAAAATATATATAATTATAACTGCGTATTATAAAATATATATAACTGCGTATTATAAAATCTGTATAACTGCGTATTATATATAACTGCGTATTAAAAAACAATGGACATTATATAACTGCGTATTATATATAACTGCGTAATAAAATCCGTATAACTGCGTATTATAAAATATATATAACTGCGTATTATATATATATATAAAATATATAATATATTATTATATAACTGTGTATTAATATATAATATATTATTATATAACTGCGAATTCAACAATATTTATGCATATTAATACATAAGGATATTAACATATTGTAAAATAACTACGTATTATAAAATCTGTATATTAATAATTTTAACGTATTTTAAAACATTTGACGTATTTTCAAAAAAATTATATGTTGAATTTATTGAACTAATTTGACATTTTTCGTTAATGCAGAGTCTATGGTTTTATTTGAGGTACGTAGCGAGATCGGCTAAACCTCAAATCATGATTCATTACAAGTGGGATGTGATCCCACTGATCCGCGACACACTGACGGCCGTCGGCGGTGACACCCTGTATGCACAATTCTGTGAGAGTAGCCCTTTCGGCCATTTGATGGAATGAGAGGGGAGTGTAAGTGCAAGCAAAGCTCTCCACCAGCTCATGTGTCGTGAAGTGGAATTCGCCGACTTTGTATCCAACAACTTTTGGTTTCACGTATCGAATCGTCATTTGAAGTTTGGTCCGCAGGAATTTGCCCTGGTCTCGGGGTTAATGTTTGGGTCATCGACATTTGACCCAACAATGGAGCACTATGCTTCCACGGTTCGTGCAAGGGCCGTATTTTGTGGAAATCAGAGACTGAAAATATCCGAGTTGGAAGATATTTTCAGAGAACACGAGGTGAACGGCGCATCGGCAGCCGACTACGTGAAAGCGGCAAATGTGTTGATGTTGCACCTACTAATCTTGGGTGTTCCGAGGCCGAGACTGATCGACGACGTCGTTTGGGAATATATCGGCAGACGTCGGGCCCACAATAGCCTCACATTGAATGACTCGGCACAATTTGACGCCTCCTCCTCCTCCTCCTCGTTTTCCTCCTCCTCTTGCTCCACCTCCTCGTATTCCTCCTCCTCCCGTCCGTCACCGAAGAACTTATGTCTGTCGAAATCCCTAGTGGATTGCTCAACTAGGTCCCGATCATCCGAATAAGGGAGATGTGATCGGGTCTGCCACGTACTTGTTCCGGCCCGATCACTCGGACTCGTCGTCACAACACAGACAGTGGGATCTGCCTCGAAGCCAATTAGTCGATTTAAATCTTCATCACTCGTCATTAGTGACTTCACGAGTCGACCGACGCGATTTCTCTCGAGGGAATACAATAAATACGGGGTACGCATCGAATTAGTTTGCGTGATTGAATCAATGGTTGCTTTTAGAGATGACAACGAAAGTAGGCAGTGCGGAATTGCTGCAAGTTGTTCATCCCCATATTTGTATTCGGAACCCTCGATTATTCCTCCATACTTGACTGTTATTCGTGTCCATTCTGCCATCTAACCATATTGTAAGACATATAAAATCTTAGTTCTCAGCAAACGTACCGTATATCTCCGTAATAATGTACATTTACATGAAATACGAAGAACTATAATTCGTTGTTACGCTATAAGTAATATAATCCATTAAATAAGATTTTTCATAGATACATATGCTTTACATCTCAGTATAAACGTCGTATATCATGAAATTATAAAAAATCAATTTAGAAAACAGAGAACTATATCACATTTTGCATAGTAATTTCCAAATATAGATGATTAAATGCAATATTAATCATATTTACAATGTCACGTTTAAATATATACGCAGTGTAACCCTATTTACAATGTAACACTATTGAAATTCATACAAACGCTTTAAATATATATAAAATTACATAGAAAATGCGGAAAAAATTATATACAACATACCTAGTGCTGCGTATCACTATTTTTAAACTTTGTGCAAAATACAAACACTATTTTTTTCTCTCGCAAAATCTTTCTCTCTCTATCATAATTTTTAAACTTCGTATCATGAATATAGGAAACAAAGAACTATATCACATTTTCACGGATAGGGATTAAAATATGTTACATAGAAAATGGTATACAACATACCTTGTGCGAAAAAAGGATGCAGATGTACATATAGCTCGAACTTTGCGCAATTTTTTTCCTCTCTCTAAATCTTTCTCTCTAAACTCAAGATATAATGTTTCTCTAAACTAACGATATAACCTCTTTATATATAATGGGGTTCACTATTATTTCGTGAATTAAATAATGTAGAATTAAAATTAAAATAAAACTATTGCTTTTTGTCACTGCATGCATGCAGGTGCCTTCCGTGATTAACATAAAGCTGACGAGATAATAGTGAAAGCTGACGAGATAATAGTGAAAGCTGACGAGATAATTAAATGATTAAATATTTAGAGAAAGCTGACGAGATTCGAAATAATTAACTATGGAAAATCAATTCGTGCAATTTTCTTATAGAAAATTGTGCAATATCCAAAAATTTTGACAGCTGCTTATAGCATTCAAGAAAATTTATTTAGTTTTGAGTAAATTTTTAAAATCAACTTAAATATGGGATCTTCTCCTATTTTAATATGCTAAATAGAATTTCAACGAGATTATAAATTATTTATGCTTACCTGCTGAACCACTAACTTCATTTCGAAATAATTAACTAAAGGACAAATTCGAATATTAATTCCTAGCTCACGAGACAGCTGGATTTCAATTTAACTGTCATGTGCAGAAATTAATACCAGTGCATTTATAAATTATAAACTTTGACTCATCACTTTGACTCATCACTTTTTCAAAATTCAATACTGTGGTCATGTGCAGAAATTCAAATTAACTGTCATGGATTTTACTTGAGCACTGACGACATGTCTCTGTGGGGACAACATAGACCTGCCATGCGCGGTCTATGCTCTATACCTACTTTTGGAGGGTAAAAAAGAAACAATGACTATTTATGCATTTTTTTTATAAAGTGGGTATCAATGCATTTACCCAATTAAAAATGGGTATTTCTGCACATGACCCAAGAAAATAAGTGCAGTTCGAATATGCGGGACTGAAGAATTTTGTTCAAGTCCAGAAAGATGCGAGGGAAAACTCGATTGTTTAAAATAATACTATTAGTCTATTAGACTGTGTTGCTTTGAGTAAATGAGGAAGACATGAAAAAAATAAATAATAAAATAAAAAATATGCAAGAACAGGTAAAATGGAATTAAACAATTCATTTGAGAAGACTTTGAATGAGGATTTTTAAGTTTTTTTTTTTAATTTTGGTAGCTGAGATGAAATTAAATATCCGCACCGTTAACAAATTCTTAGTGAATTAAAGGATTAAAATAAGAAAAAAAAATTGAAATTACTGGGTTAAAATCGATTTTAAATTACATTACAGTATCAAAATCATTTTTTAAGTCACTTAAACTTCATCAACAAATTCGTAGTAAAATTGTTAACTACAACATTATGAAAACAAAATGAACTATATTGCCATTAAAAACAGTTAATGATTTAATCGACAATTTCATTATGAATACACTTACAAAAATTAAATATCATTTTCATGTGTCAAGTCTGTAATTTTGGAGAGTGAGGAGAAATTAACAAATTTCTAAAAAATATAAAGAAAATCGAATTAAGTTATAAATACATAATTTCATGTGGCTCCCAAACCCCCTAACTCCACCATTCAATAATAAGATAATTTTATGAATAATTTTTATAAGTATATTTTAGCAATTTATACTTAAAGGTGTTTAAAGTTGTTTTAAGAAAAAAATTTAGTGTTTAGAATATTAGAAAAAAAAATATAATATTAGAAAAAGTTGTATTCCAAACAATTACATAAGGTATTTTTTATTTTTTTCCTTCTATTTTTAAAAAGCACCCCTTAACCAGCTTATGTGTTTTTATTTATTCTAATTTATTTTAAGCTCCAAAAAAAATAGAAGTCTATATTTCAAACATTAAAAATATATTTATACGATCAAAAAAATACTCAAACAGTTTATTTAAGTTGTTACAAACATCACCTAAATTAATAAACTGAAAAAGGAATCTCTATTTTCTTCATTCTTCGCCCATACAAATAATCAAGTGAAGGAACATTAATTGATTAGCATTTATGAATTAATTAACCTTCATTATGTACATTTTTTTATGGTCCAACTAATAAGAGTGCCTCCAATGGCAGGTTTCAAAGTATTAAAAAGCTGGGTTTGAAAAGAAATAACGTTGGAATGGGTTTGAAATTGCTTAGTTGGCAGAGCCAACTCTTTATTTAAAGAGTTGGCTTTCAAAAAAGCAAATCCTGTACATGTCAGCCATTAATGCATGAGGTCACTATTTAAAGAGACAACATTTATACAGCCATTAATGCGTGGGGTCACTATTTAATTTATGCATTGGATGAATCCTGGATGAAAACGAAATGTTGAGCAAAACAAGGCGAGAGCCATTATTTATTCAGCAACGTTGAGCAAAATTTAATGTTTAACGTTACAAATTCGAACGTTACAAATTGTAACGTTCGATATTATAACGGTAAAAAAAAATCCCTATATATACTTAGTTTCATTTAGAAAATCATATCACACATTTCCAATTTTAACATTCCAAAAAATCTCTCTCTAGAAATGGCCGAAAAAATCTCTCTCTAGAATTGGCCGAAAAATCTCTCTCTAGAAATACGCATCAATGTAGTTTCTTTATGTATTTTGTCATATTTAATTGTGTTTTTTAGTTTTATTTATGTAATATCTTGTTAACCATGTTTTTTAAAATTAATTATATAATTTCGGTTTTTAAAATTAATTATGATTAAATTTTATATGAATGAAACATTAATTTTAATTATTATTATTATTATTATTAATATGATAAATAAAAATAGTGAGTATAATATATATACATATAAATAAATATAGATATATTGATAAATAGTTGTGTGTATATAATAGTGGGACCCATAAAAAAGTTGAGTTGATAGGTTTATGATTGGATTGAAAAATATTAAAAAGTTGGTGGGTTTGAAAAGCTGACGTGGCAAGTAAAAAGTTGGGAATGTGGGTTTACTGTTGGAGTTACCCTAAGGGCAGGGCGCCGGCGGCGGCCCATGAACGCACATCTCAATTACTTCCTCCGTCCCATTATTAGTGTCGTCTTTCTTTTCGGCACGGGAATTAAGGGAATATGTAATAAAGTATAAGAGATGAGTTAGATAATAAAGTAGGAGATAGATGAGTGTGATAATGAGAGAGTATGAGAGAGAAGATGATAAAGTAGGAGAGGGAAATAAGTATAATAATGAAAGTAGATGATAAAGTAGGAGAGATAAGATGATAAAGTAGGAAAGAGAGTGATAACTTTTTACCAATTTGGGACGTCGCCACTAATAGCGGGACATCCAAATTAGGAAAGGTGACCACTAATAATGGGACGGAGGGAGTATTTATTATCATATCAAAGAGCCAGAAATTAAATACTTAAAGATTATCCTCATTCAAAGTCTCTTATTATAATTTGACCAGAGGAGTATAAAAATGAAAGACCATCTCTCTAATTCTTCGTTTTGAATCCGTGCTCGTCTGAAAGCTTGTTTAAGACTTTTAAATTGTGGAGTTTTTCCTCGAATTTTACTGGGCTTGGAAATTAGAATTTATTGAATTCTCTATTTCCCACTCGTATGAGAAAATTTAAACCCAATTTGAAGTCTTCGTTATATTTTTCAGAATCCAACCGTTTCTTTGTAACTTTAAAAAAATGGCGAAAATGTCATCTGTAAGATATTTGTTGAATATAGAGTCTCAAGTAGTGAAAGTCTGGTCATAATACCGGTGATCCAAAGTGTATTATTATATTATGACTCAAATGACACTCAGTGTTAAATTAGGGTTTTCCTATTTTTCTACAAATGGTCTTGTTAATCTTTGTAATCAAATCCAAAATTTATAGTTCATAATGTTGGAAAATTATGGGAAATTAAGGATAATATGGAAATAAATCAAGCATTAAATGTTTGTTGACTTGGTTAAAATAATTTTAAGCCTCGAATCCAATTTACGAATTAAAATATATAGTGTCGATCTACGTTTCGAGTAGATGATCGTAGTGTGTTCAATTTCTCGATTTTGATTTTTGGTGAGTAAGAAATAATGGCTCGAAGTTTGTGAGACAAAACTAAGTTGTTACCTAATGAGGAGTAACTTATCATATTCGGGTTTTGGAATATTGATTAATTAAGTAAGAAATAATGGCTCGAAGAGAAATTATTGTAAAAGGCAAGAGAGAGGGGTGACGGAGAGTATGAAGGGAGAAGAAAAAAAAATTATTTTACAAGGCAAGAGAGAAGGGCGACGGAGAGCATGAAGGGGAAGTAGATAAATTATTGTATAAGAAGGCAAAAGAGAAGAGCGAGAGAGAGTATGAAAGAGTGTCTATGTGGAAGGATTATGTTAGTTTATATATGGATCTTGGATGATTGGATGCATGTACATCAGGACACAATCACATTTTTTTTATTAGAATGTAAGAATAACATTATTATTGAAGGTGAGAATTTTGCAATTGAATGCAAGAACTTTATTTTTTGAAAATGAATTAATGATGTGAAAATTAATGAGGTAGTAATTTTGTTGAAGTGATATCAAAATGATGTCATATCGATTTAATAAGGTGACACTATAGTCTAGTTACACGTCAAAATTATCAAAATGATGTCGTTTAAGTTTTTCATATTGGAGCATGCGTTGAATCGGAAAAATTAAAAATTTCATGCATTAATTCACCAAATTTTATAATTGGTGTTAAATTTGTCAATATGGTCCATGATTTATTTCACCAATACAGTAATAAACCTTATTTTTAAAAACAAATAATGTGATATTAGTCCACATGAGATGACATAACGGTCAATGTGAGTAGCATGTGGCCAAAAGTTATGAGTTCAAATCCCAAATACCTTAAGTTTATCATGTGCGCACCAATAGTAGTATAACTTAAGTTGTTGACCCTCTCTAAATTACAATTTTCCTTTTCCTACGAACACATAGCATAGTATAACCCCAAAATCAAACATCCAACAAGTATGAAATGCGTTAATCGATTTCAACGCCAAAGACTTTTCAAAGGCTACTTCAGAGAACAAGAAAAAGACATAATCAGTCTTCTTAAAAGCTACTGAATGTAATCTGCGGGAAGTCGGGAACTACTTCCAAAGCTGCGCGTAATCGAAGATGACGAAGTTGTTTTTCACTACCATCCTCTGTTCACTACTTCACTCCATCTCCTTTGTGGGATCAACAGTTGAAGCAGTTGACAATCACGTGCTTTTTCCACGTCAAAAGCTTGCTGTTGGCCAAACTCTGCTTTCTCAAAACCAAGTTTTCGAGATGGGATTTTTCTCACCTGGGAAATCTCCCAGAAGATTCTTGGGGATATGGTACAAGAGCACACCAGATGTTGTATTCTGGGTTGCAAATAGGAACAATCCCATCACTCACTCACAAGAAGAAGCAGTTGTTTTCATGATTTCCGGAAATAGAAGTCTTGTTATAAGCAGCGGCGAGTGCATCATCTGGTCGGTGAGTTCATCAGTGGCGGCAATAAATCCAGTATTGCATCTCCTCGATACTGGAAATCTGGTTCTTGTAGACGACACCACAAAAAGCTATGCATGGCAGAGTTTTGATTACCCCACTGACACAATGTTGCCGGGAATGAAGTTTATAGACGATCCGGATTCTGGTGCAAAGAGAAATTTGACATCATGGAGAGATACGGATGATCCTTCTCCAGGAGATATGGTGCTCAGGATTGAAAACCATGGCTTGCCTGAGATGGTGGTCTGGAGAGGGAAGACGAAGACATTCCGAACAGGACAGTGGAATGGGATATATTTTGGCGGCGGTCCACACTTTCCCAAACAAGACACGGTTCTCATAAAAGAGAGGTTGATATCCATAGGAGAGCATTACGAGAGCTCGGTTCTCATCAGAACAAGACTAGATACATATGGTTCAATCAAGCGTTATACGATGAATGCTAGAAAAGACAAGTGGAATATTGTTATCACAGTTCCTCAAGATAAATGCGATGAATATGGTGTATGTGGTCCTAATGGTATATGTAGATCAAAGACTGATAGCATTGTTAGATGCCAGTGTTTCAAGGGATTTACCCCTAAACTCCAAACAGATTGGAACCTACAAGATTGGTCGGGTGGATGCATTAGAACTAAACCATTGAATGCGGAGGGTGGTGATGGTTTTCTAGAAGTTAGAGGGGTGAAATATCCTGATATGTTGAGTTTTTGGGTGAATACAAGCATCAGCCTTGACCAATGCAAGGCTGAGTGCTTGAGAAGATCTACCTGCACTGCATATGCTAATCCATTCATCATTGATGGAGAAAGTGGCTGCGTATTATGGTTAGGGGATCTCATTGACACCAAAGAACTTTCTGCACCACATAGTAAGCAGAACATCTATATCCGCCTACCAGTGTCTGAACTAGGTAATTCATTTCAT
Source organism: Lavandula angustifolia (assembly GCA_028984105.1). Classification (NCBI taxonomy): domain Eukaryota; kingdom Viridiplantae; phylum Streptophyta; class Magnoliopsida; order Lamiales; family Lamiaceae; genus Lavandula; species Lavandula angustifolia. Next base: position 29,565,171 of record CM054804.1, read on the forward strand.
CATTTCGAAATCTATACAAAATCCTCATATGTCTACGGAGACTTCGGATGTTGTATTTTACATACATATTTTGAATTGAATGCATGGAAGCCTAGTAGCAAATCCACCCAAATGACATTGCCTGGTGATTTTTCCTGTAGATTCTAACACAGGTTTAATAGAGGACGAGAATAAAAGGCCTACAAAGTTAATCCTGATATCAATTACTATTGGTATTCTAGTCTCAGCCATTATCAATGGAGCTCTGGTTTTTATGACAAGGCGAAATAGAAAAGGTAACAATCTTTATTTCTCAAGCAGACTACTTTAGTTTATTCATGTTGACGCTACCTTTCAAATCATATCAGTCAATAGGAGTAATGAGGATCTGGAATTACCTGTGATGAAGATGGAAACCATTCTGCAAGCAACAAATAATTTCTCCAAGGAAAATGTGATTGGAGTTGGAGGTTTTGGTCCTGTTTACAAGGTAACATACTACATGTGAATATTCTAGTAAAACGAAAACAATATTTTGGCATCCTTACTAGTATACAAACAGGGGACGATGCCATTAGGAGAAGAAATCGCGGTCAAAAGATTGTCGAGAACATCATCACAGGGTCTAGAAGAATTCAAGAATGAAGTTATGGTGATTGCAAAACTTCAACACAGAAACCTCGTCAGACTTTTGGGATGTTGCATTCAAGAAGAGGAAAGGATTATAATATATGAATACTTACGAAATAAAAGCTTGGATTCTTTTGTTTTTGGTAACCTCCGGTGTATCTATCCTTTGATTTTCCTTGTGAAATCTCAGAGCATCCACAGTTAATACTCACAGTCATTTGCAGAACACAGCCGAAGAACATTATTGACGTGGCCAAAGCGTTATGACATTATAATGGGGATTGCAAGGGGAATGCTATACCTCCATCATGATTCAAGATTGAAGATTATTCATAGGGATCTCAAAACAAGCAATATTTTAATAGACGGGAATTTAAATCCGAAAATTTCAGATTTTGGGTTAGCAAGAGTTTTCGAAGAGGATCAGTCTCTTGCAAGAACAAAAAGAGTTATGGGGACGTAGTAAGTCTTCTTTATGTCATCAAAACAGAACGCTTCTTTTTTTTTTTTTTCCGTGGTGTCTTGATGATCATAGTTTATTGTAGTGGTTATATGGCTCCAGAATATGCTATTGATGGGAAATACTCAGTAAAATCTGACGTATTTAGTCTTGGAGTGGTATTGCTAGAGGTAATAAGTGGTCAAAAGAACAGGGGATATGCACGCAGTGATCATTATGTTAACCTCTTGGGCCATGTAAGATGCTATTTTAATTGTTAATTATAATCATGAAAATATAGTGAAAGCTAAACTGGTAGTGATTGTGGCAGGCATGGTTGCTGTGGAACGAAGATAAGAGTGTGGAGTTGATGGATGAATGCTTGAAGGAGACGATCGTGGCGTCTCAAGTGGAGAGATGCATCCACGTGGGATTGTTATGCGTCCAGAAATTTGCGGAAGATAGGCCAACAATGTCAGCAGTGGTTTCAATGCTGGGCAGTGATGGAGTTATATTGCCCCAACCAAAAGAACCAGCATATTTTATAGAAAGAAGCTCCAACAGCAGTATAAGGGGCTCTTCTACATCACCAAGTGAGCAGGGGAGTGGGACTATCACCATTACCGACTTGGAGGCCAGATAAGCCCCCATTTCCATCTCAAATACGACGACGTTTGCCGCCCTGTCAATTTTCGACCGGCAGCCCTCTTTCCCACCCACCACCCCTACTCCACGGACAATAGAGAAATAGGATACGAAAGCACGGTCGCAATTTCTTAGGTTGAATATCTCAAAATCGACTTCCTTTGAGTCGTATAAGGGAAGATGACCGGAGAATGTATCTTCCTCTTCATCTTCCACAACTTTAGGCTCGTGGGCTTCTCCGGTTATTACTCACTTCATCATAGATGAAGTCAAATTCGTCGTTTTTCTTTACCACGTTACTTTCTTCAACATTATCTCCAACCCATTGCTCTTATTCTTTCCTCTACTGTCATTAACTCAGATTTTATAAAACCAACGAGAGATAAATGAGAAGAGGGGGAAGTTAGACTATCCCCATTCATACTCTCCAACCAATCCGATTTTTTAATAAAATACTCATTTCTCTCTCATCAACCCCACAACCCACTATCAAATTTAATTTATACCTCTCATCAATAACACCCAACCAATCTAACTTTAATTTTCTTTTTGATTTATTTTAAACTTATCTACTATAAATAATATTTTTTTATTAACTTTAACAATTTATTTTAAATTATATTTAATTAGAAATTCTATTTAAAATACCTAATTAAAATAAAAAAATTATGACCATACAAACAAAAAGTTCATACTCTCAAATTAAAATTACAAGAAGATAAAAAATACGTAAATCAAAATACATAATCGAGCTACAAATAGATAAACGGCATACGAAATGGATACGATCGAAGATATGCAAATTTTACATAATTTACTGATGAGTGCCAAATTTTTGACCATATATGTTCTATCAAGTCATTCCGAAGGGCGATATGAGCTTCTCTATTTCGAAGTTGGTCTCTGCTAACCATGAAAATTTTGATTGATTTGGATCCATAATGTGTGAAGAAAAAATGGATATTTGATTTGTTGTTGAAAGGGTGAAAGAAAAGAGAGGTTTTTTTCTTGGTGAAAACATACAAAAATTGGGTTCTATTTATAGAGGAAAAAAAATTATGAATTTTCATATAATTTTTATTTAATTTTATAAATAATTAATTAAAGATATTACTAAAATAAAATTAATTATACATTAAAAACGTGGCACCAACCGAGTGGTGCCACGTGGCGAATTATGAACAAATTGTGGAGTGTCAACAGTAGAACAAAATTGAGGCGGCAGACAGCCCAAGGCTGGTCTGACCGCCTCATTTATTCTTTTTTTTATATATTTTTTGTCTTCTTGTGTAAATGTCACATTGGGTGTCATCAATGGGGATAGTCTTAGAGCGGTAAAATGATTTTGAAAAGATGATTCAAATAATTTTCTCTCCAGATTGTGTTGTCTAACTAACCAAGGTTACTGATAAATAAAAGCAAAAATGAAAATGAAAATGAAAATAAAAATAAAAGAAGTAAAAGTTGAGTTTTCAACCTTTTCAAAATTTGTGCCACGTGTTCATCGCTGGGAGGGAGGATTAGTGGTCCGCCCCTAACATCAAACAAACTCTCTCATATTGTTTGCAGGCTAAAATAAAAGGTCGAAATTTATCTAGTACATATTTTGAGAGCTGCTGGTGAGACCCTCGTAAAAAAATAAAAAAAAATCTACAATTGGGTCCATTCGTTCATGCCAAAGACTTTTGTAATCATACGGTAACTCATCTAAAATACATCTAATTAGACTGGCTTGAAAAAAATTAACATTTAGAAAATTACATGGCAGATTAGGCTACCAAAATCTCAATTTACTATCAATCCCATCATGGATTAGGGTTCGATAGGTCCAGCCTACCCAAAAAAAAATAATAATAATTACTCCTTCCGTCTCGCTATTTGTGGCTCACTTTCCCGAAAGGGGTGTCCCGTTATTTGTGCCCACTTTCTTAATTTGATAAAAAATTATTATCATATCTTCTACTCTATCATCTTCTCTCTCCTACTTTACCATCATTTTCTCTCATACTCTCTCATTATCTTACTTATATTCTCTCTCATACTTTATCATCTACCCCATCTCTCATACTTTATCATCTACTCTCTTAATTCCCGTGCCGAAACCAATTGAGCCACAAATAACGGGACAGAAGGAGTATAAAATAACACACTAGGTCAGCTAGGGTGCACGAATACACAATACAAATATTTTCTAAGAGATAGAGAATAGAGTACATGGCTCATATAGATAATATAACCAAAGTAAAAATTTCATATAATTATTACCAACTCTTTGGTAATACTTATTTTAGCTAAGTCTATATATCATTTACATAATTATTACTAATCTCATTGGGTATGGATCCAGTAGGAAGATTGAGTTATATAAAAAGTTAGAAAGTATGTATCTTATATGTTTTATTTTTATTCGTTAGTTTTTTATACATAAATTTTGTCCTTATGCATAATATATATAGATGATATACATAAGGAATATTCCAAAACATTTTTATTCCAAACCATCCAATAATAAGATTAATGTTCCAGATTGTTTCATATTTTAAGGAGTCTACTTATATGATCCATTCTATATACGGATAATTTAAATGATCAACTCATGAGAAATATATAAAAAGTCATATTTGATGCAATTCAACATTTCTTTTATTCACTAATAAAATCCACGAGGAATTCAATGTTGTAACGCCCCAATTTTCAAAACTTTACTAGGGACGCTACTTCATACTTAACATGCATATTTCATCTCTTTCAAAACATTTTCATTCAATAGAACCATTGCAAAACTTAGGTTATTTTCATACTCAGCAGAAGCCTTAAATAAAAATTTACTAAGTCTAACATTTCAAAAAGAAATAACGTAAAGTTCATATACTATAAGCAATAATTTAAATAAGATAAGTCCTCCTCGTGACCATCACCACCAACACCTCTACGGATCGGCCGAGCCATTTCTTGAAAAATGATAAAATGATAGGGATGAGTACGACTACTCAGTGGGAAACACATGTATCCAAACTATAGATTATATCAAACATAAACATGAGTAACTAGATCATGTAACATGAACTTGTAATTTAGTCACACAGACCACATGAACTTATATATTGGCCACACAGACCACATGTACTTGTATTGGTCACACAGACCACATGAACTTGTATTGGCCACACAGACCACATGAACTTGTATTGACCACACAGACCACTTAAACTTGTATTGGCCACACAGACCGCATGAACTTTTCAAACAGTCCGATTTCGACTGACGGTCGGATTTTGACCGATTTTTCATAGAGGGTCCGAATTCGAACCTATGGCCCGATTTCGACCCTTCCCTTTCCTTTCAGGATCCGATTTCGATCCTAGGGCTCGATTTCGACCCCTTCCTTTCATACCTGTCATAATCACATGAAATATCGAGCACAATGTATAATAAAGATAAACGGCAACATTTCCCACCTTAACTTTGACTTGATGAAAATAATGGATATCAATTTTAAGTCCTGCGCGCCAATCCTAATATGAAAATTAAATCTTAAAGACTCATACATTGAATGTCATGCATACATCAATAATTCAAATAATTCATAAATACAAATAGATCATAATAATCAAACATTGTATATTATACATAATATACTTATTAACATGCGTTTTTAATGATTTCACATAGTAATAATCATAAGTATATTAAACACAATCTTATTTCTATTGACAATTCATTCATGCATCGAGTAATTCGGCAATTCATGATATAAAATAATGAAATCATAAAAGTTTTGTCCTAAAAATTATAGATCTCTAACATTAACAATATATTATCTATTCCATCACAATAAAACTTATCATGATCAAAAATTCATTTAGTAGTAACATAAAAACTTTTGTTTTTCAATATATATGTACATTGACAAAAGAATCTGGCACACAAAGAAACAAATTAACAAATAAATAGCAAGGTATCCTAAAAATTCTATATTTTTAACATGATTTTCCTAACATATATTATATCCCATTAAAATTCAGCATGGTCGAAAACAATGTAAAGAAAACATGAAAAACAATTTTCCTTTCAAGCTCATGAACATGCTGTCAAAAACTGGCAGGTTACGAATAAAAATTTTAAACAAATACTTATCATGCTTGAAAAATTATACAAACTTAGATGAGTATACTAGACATACCGAGGAAGATGATCCTAAATTTTAACAATGATATGATGACGGGAAGATATGAAAATAATTCTTGAAACAGTTCGCAGTTATGCTGGCAGATTTTCGAAAATTTTATGGGATGCTATATTATGAGCGACTAAGGGGTATTTATAAGCCTAAAAAGCATTATCCAAACATCCTAATCAAATAAGGTATCAAATATATTTTATTCATAATTATTTTCGTTCATATATATTTTATATAGAATTTATTCTATCACTTACCATATAAGAGAGTCAATCTTAGATAAATTAGGATATGGATAACCACAACTAGATTTTATCCTAAACCATTTATATCACACATAAAATATCTATTTTAATTATAAAATATAAAATAAAATTTTCTCCTAATAACTTAATACAATAATAAATATTATATTCTTTTATTAATCCTATTAGGTTTAGGAAATCCAAAATAAATATTATTCTTGTCTCATAATTCTAACATTATTTCTATCTCAACAATAAACAATATAACAATAATATGGTATAAATAAACACATTCAAAGTTCAAAATAAATTTATATAATAAAAATAATTTAATGACAAATAAGATATATGCTTTAATTTTTATTTAAATTTCTAGGGCGCGACTTACAGAACTAAAACACTTGATAACATGCATGAATAGATATGCAATGCATTTTATATTGAAATTTTTGGGGCGTTACAAATGTGGAATCAGAAATGGGGAAAAAATAGAAAACACCATTATTATTCAAGAAAATAAAAACATGATCTAAAAACATAGAAGAAAGAAAAACTTACATTTGTCATCACCAATTCACCATAATGAAAATCGACGGACAAAGTTTTAACAACCCTCAAAAAGTGGAATGGACCTAAACCGCAAAAGACAAACTGAATTTAGAAAAATTGTCGTGTCCAGCATGTAGCCATATTTTTGTGTTATAAAGGGTGACCGTAATTAATTTGGTTAAGTTGTGCAAATCTGGGGCAAAATTGCAATTATCTTTTCTTTGGCAAAGCGGGAAGGGCTTCTTCTAGCTCTCTCAACATATCGTGAGAGGGTTTACTCTCTTCTGTGCTTAAGAGCGGTTATGCATTTTAGATCTACAATGGAATTTGAAAGCTAAATTAGTTTATTAGTTTCTTCTTCCTCTCATTTGTATTTATATTGTTTTAAGCGGCAATATGTATCTAGAGTTGATAATTCATACGGTTTAAGATTGCAAAACAACTTAGAAAAGAGAGATTGAGAGAGAAACCAGAGAGATAGAAGGAGAAGGGATAGATCTTCATCTTCCACGGTAAATTCTTCTCATTCTTGTTTCTTGCTCATAGTGAAAAGAGTGCTGACTCACCCTCCGTGCAGTAGCCATCAATTGGCCGAAGCACTTAAAATTCTGTGTATTCTTTCTTGTTTTCTTATGGCAAATTGGATTTTTTAGTTCCCAAACTATGGCCTTTTGGCCAATTTGATTCCCTATTTATTTTTTTAGTTATTTGGTCATCAAACTATGAAATTTTGGCCAATTTGGTCATTCCGTTAAATTTTCGGTTAGTCAACAGTTAGTCAACTTTTTTTAAGAAAAATAAAATAAAATAAAAAGGGTATTTTCGGGATAATTTTAACGAGGACCAAAACATCCAACTTCTCGAACATTGAGGATCAATTTGGCCAAAATCTTTTGTTACTTAAAAAATTTTAATTTTGCCAAAAATCAAAGGATATTTTAGTAATTTTATTTTTTAAGAGACAAATACAACAATTATAATATTTTTCTCCAGCTAATAGTTAATTATGAAAATTAAAATTAAAATATTATATTAATGAAAATCATAGGATACTTTTTCTCCAAATACAACATAAGTATTTATGATTAACTATTAGTTTTTCCTACATAACGAATTTTAAAATAATTTCATTAATATAATATTTTTTTAAGTAATAAGTCTTTGTTACACTAAAGTTGTTTGGAATAGGTTTTATAAGAAATTTTTAGCTACTTATGCATAAATTTGCTTGAAGTTCATTTTAACAAAAGTTGTTAGTATTTGCCAAAAAAAAATATTTTTTTCGGATCATATTTTATAACCTAGTGACACAATTTATCGAACATATTACTATAAACTATGATAACAATATATATATATATATATATATATATATATATATTTTTGGCAAACACTAACAACTTTTGTTAAAATGAACTTTAAGCAAATTTATACATAAGTAGCTAGAAATGGCTTATAAAACCTATTCCAAACAACTTTAGTTAACAAAGACTTATTACTTAAAAAAAATTATATTAATGAAAGTATTTTAAAATTCGTTACGTAGGAAAAACTAATAGTTAATCATGAAAAAAAAATATATTTATGTTGTATTTGAAGAAAAAGTATCCTATAATTTTCATTAATATAATATTTTTATTTTTATTTTCATGATGAACTATTAGTTGGAGAAAAAATATTATAACTATTGTATTTGGCTTTTAAAAAATAAAATTACTAAAATATCATTTGATTTTTGGCAAATTAAAATTTTTGAAGTAACAAAAGATTTTAGGCAAATTGATCCTCAATGTTCAATAAGTTGGATGTTTTGGTCCTCGTTAAATTTATTTCGAAAATGCCCTTTTTATTTTATTTTATTTTATTTTTCTTAAAAAAAGTTGACTAACGGTTGACTAACCGAAAATTTAACGGAAGGACCAAATTGACCAAAATTTCATAATTTGGGGACCAAATAACTAAAAAAATAAATAGGGGACCAAATTGGCCAAAAGGTCATAGTTTTGGGACTAAAAAATCCAATTTTCCTTTTCTTATTCTTAAATTTTCTCCAAATATTTAAGTGTTGAGAGATCTTGTGGATGTTCGATATAAGTTTTACAGGGCCGAGGCCCTGATGAGTTTAATTCGTACTATGCAAATTCGGTCTGTTTTGGCATCCACCTAAACAATTGGACCGTATTTTCTGAGCTGTTTTGCAGATTTTCGGGCTGACTTGGCGTGTGACAATGATATAATGTGACAGTCATGTTTTAAAGCTTAAGGCACGGTTTGGAGCAAAAGGGACGAAAATATCAAGAAGGAAAGCTTGGGGATAAGAGTAAACAAGATATGGAAAGATTTAGATATTCTTATCTAAAATCTTTCTATAATTAAGTTAGCAAACCCTATTTTTACAAGGGAAGGAGCGCAGCCGTATATAAGAAAAAGGAGGAACGAAATTTCACTATCTATCATTCATCCTTCATTCACTTTTAACCATTCAGAAAACGCACCAGCAAAGAGAGAGAGATCGTCGTTCGTACTTAGTTTTAGAGTTGGAAAATCAAACACTTTATCTACGTACTTTAGTTCGAAGTTGGAGACTTTTCGTTTATCGCTTTCGACTTGGAGATTGGATTTTATCATTCAATACCATTTAATATTTCAGTTTATTTTGTGTTTATTCGTGTTCCAATTTCGTATCAATCTGGAAGTTAATTTTCGTGCATGTTATTTTTGAGTAGCAACATGATTTATTTTCTGCCTAGTATAGTCATCCGCCTGCCCAGTCGGAGCAGTATGCGTAGCTAATTCTTTAGGGGCCGGCGGGATGCGAAGCAAGCAAATTAATAGTTTCGTGAGACTTAGGGATTTAATAATTAATCACTGAAATTCCAAATTAATCTTGGTTAATGGAATCAGGTTAGTAATCTAGGCTTGATCACCCTAAGTTAATTTAATTCATAGTTAATTTAGTACTTTCATCGTTTTTTGTGGAATAAAGCTAGATAAGTAGCACAATTGTTCTTCGAACAATAGGATTAATTTGGTAGGAGACTATTAGATGTCCACCATACGAGTAGGCTCCTAAATTGGATTTCCTTAGTTCTTAAAGTTGATTAGGTGTTAAATCTATTGATTGTCAACCAACGTAGGTCGCATCTAATTTAGAGAAGTAATCATTTCAATGCCCATCATGGCGGCTACCGATTAATTAAGGGGGGAATAGGAGACGTGTCAGTTTAATTACGGTGGCCTACAACTAATTGATTTCTAGGGATTAATACACTTTTAGTGTCGAGGATCGGACTTGCGTGTGTGAATCATCTTGCTGGACCCATTTCTTTGCACATTTTTATCCATATATTTATTTGAGTTGTTTACTTTCTTGCATTAGTTTAGAAAACCCCCAAATTTGCGTGGTCGCTAACCAAACCCTTAGATTTATAGAAATTTAATGTTTAAAATCTCAATTCCCTGTGTTCGATACTTGTTTGCTATACTAATCTGAGTTATAGCATTCTTGCAGGATTTATTTGGTGAAAACAACGATCATCAAGCCCTAGATGAAAAGCAAAAGGGGGGCCCCTTATTGAAGCTTCGTGAACCATGTTGTCAGTGAAAGCTAGCACATACTTCCATATTTGTGTGCCTACATACAATTAAACCTCGATAAAGTATAACATTGGGACCGAGAAAAAATATTCATTTAACGAGGTTATTACTTTATCGAACATTATTTTAGTACATTGACCCATATTCGGGACCAAAAGAAATTATTATCTTAATGAGATTATTACTTTATTGAATATTACTTTATCGAGGTTTAACTGTAACTTTAAAAGTAGAAACCGTAAAGTGCAATAAACTAAAAAAAAGGATTGAAAAGTTATTGAAATAACTTGGATCTTCTAGCATTTTGGGATGCAAAATCATCAATAACATCATCAAGATTAAGTTTGTTAAATACCTCATTTTCAATACATAAAATTGCTAGTCCATTTAACCTTTCTTGAGACATAGTAGAATGCAAATATGATTTTATCAATTTTAGTTTCGAAAAACTTCTTTCTGTTGAAGCTACAATAACAGGTACAATCAACAATATTCTATATGCAATAGAAACATTAGAAAAATAATTTGAAGCTCTAACAAACTCAACAACTTCACCAATTGACTTTATTTCTGAAGGTACATACATTAGTAGCACTTGCAATTCAGAATTTAAATCTTTAGCATAAATATCAAATTTATCATTATATTTAAGTGCATCTTCAAGATTAACACAATATTTATGCAATGTATTATCATCTAATTTAGATAACATCTTATAATTAAATAAATAATCAAAAATATCTTCATAGACTACAAAGTGCTCAAATCTAGTCTTCACATATAAAATAGCAGTATCCACTATAACAATAAAATAATTAATCCTAAAAGACTCCTCAGTAGATAATGAAGTATCTTCACGACAACTTTCATCAGATTGTTTTTCCTATTAACCTTACGTTTTGGAGGAAAAATTGGATTAATTTCCATTTTAGATGCAAGCTCCTTAGCTAATGTCATTGCAGATTGAAAAACCTTCATTCCTATACTTTTCAAAATAAGAAATCAAACCTTTCAAGATAGTTATTGCAACATCAATTTGCATATCCTTAGATTGTAATTTTTTGCTAATCAAATTTATTTTGTTCAAAATATTATGTTATATAATCATTCCTAACAAAAATTCAAAATTCTCAAGTTCATCAGTAGCCAAAGACTCGGCCTCACTCCTAGTTTTAACATCATCACTAACTCTTAATACTTCAAATAGAGCATCTCTTATTTCATTAGGTTGAGTTATTATAGCATGAACAATATTAACATGATTTTCCCATCTTGTTGTTGATAATGATTTTAAAGTTAAATTTGGACCATGATCTAGTAAAAATTTCCATCTTTTTGTAGAACTAACAAATAATGTATACAAACGTTGCACAAATCCAAAAAATGAGACGACTTTAACACAAGAACTAGTCATATCACATATTGTTAAATTAAGAGAATGACAAGCACAAGACACACAAAATGCTCTAGGATTGATTTCAAGAAATCTTTTTTACCCCTTGATGTTTCTCTTTCATATTTGAACCATTGTCATAACCTTGTCCTCTTACATCATCAATGTCAAGCTCAAGTAATTGTAAAGTTGCTTGTATTTCATTAAAAAGAGTTAATCCTAATGTATCATGCACACTTAAAAATTCAATAAAGTATTCCTTTACCATTATTTCATTATGACATATCAACACACCTAACTACTAAAGTCATTTGCTCATTATGACTTACATCAGAAGTACAATCTAGTATCACCGAATAATACTTAGCCGCTTTATTCTGAATACGTCGTAAGTGCTCTTGCATTACCAAATCAAATTCTGCAATTAATTCAAGTAAGCCCAAAAAATTACGTTATTATTTTAATAAATCTTCTCATTATCCCCACGAAAAGCCAAGTTGCGCGTAGCAAGACATTTCACAACAGAAATAATCCTAACTAGAACTAGTGTTCAATGTTCTTTCTCTTTCTTAATGTGCACTTGTAAATCTTTATTAGTTGTTTGATTATACTTCAATCTAATATGCAAATCAATCAATGTTCTCATATTACTAATATGCTCTAAACTATTCTCATGTTTCTTGAGTTAATCATTTATATGTTTCCAATCGTCCAAACCTTCATTTGCTAACAAACTATTACTTTGAAGTGATTTAAATAATTTGCAACAAAAGCAATAAACTTTACTTGCATCTTTTGAGTATACCAACCATTTTATATCTTGACTCTCACCATTTGGTAGTTTTCTCGTATACTAAGAATATGCAAAATGTCTACCAAGTTCATCTATAGGAAACTCGAGATTGTACTATTTTAAGGGACCTTTCTCTATCAAGATATCTCTAGTTTTATTATTAATATTATTCCAAGTTGTAGGATCAAATGTATTCAAAGTGTTATTATTTTTTTCAATAATATCATTTTCTTCATTTTGAACATCATCTTCATTATCAACTACATCTACAGTAACATCCTCATCCTCATCCTCATCCTCATCCTCATCCTCATTCTCAACTACATTGGCTTCCTCATTCAAATTCATATCCATTTCTTCATTCAAAGTATCAATTTCTTCATTATCAATCACGTCAACTTCTTTTACCAAAGAACTAGAACTAGGTACAAAAAATTTATGAAGAGCCTCTCTTTGAGTTTTAACCACTTCATCAAATCTTTTCCTTTTATTCATTTTTTGACTTCGGGAAGCATATTTTCTAGGCAACATATTGTACTCACAAGTCACAAATTACTTAAATATAAAACCCTAAACCCCTGTTCTAAAAACTTAGCACAAATTGGAAGCACAAAACCTAATTTAAAGAGAAATTAACACAAATTAAAACGAAAAAAGCTGATTTGAAGAAGGGGGATTTCAATTAATTGAAGAGCATAAGAGAAGAGTGAAGACTGAAGAGAGGAGAACCGACCGGTATCATTTCTGTTAGCCTCTGTGTTCTGTTCTGTAATCTCGTTTCTGCCTTTTTTCCTATAAGAGAGAGAGAGAGAGTCGTTTGTAATTCTATAATTGCAAAATAAATAAAAAAGAGCCGTTGCCGTTTGTAAGTCAATAATCACAATTTGGAGTAGAAGAATTGGCCTTATATGATTATAATTTGAGTTGGGTTTGTAACTAATGGGCTATAATTTATTTTTTTTACTATGGGCTGGCTAATATATGTATTGGGCCGATAATAACTTTTTTTTAATTGAGCTACAACTATTGGGCCGTGATTCAAATTTGGGGCCCTAGGCAAATGCCCACAGGCTATTCATCAGGGCTGTGCCTGGAGTTTAAGTGAAGCACGATTGCTTAACAAATGGCGTCGTATGTGAGAAACAGATTTGATTGAAGATGTCATCGGCAAAGTTTGAGAAGGAGAAGCTTTCCGGCAAGAACGATTTCAGGTTATGGTGATTCAAGATGAAGCGTTTTTGGCACAACATGGTCCGGCAGAAACATTAAAGTCTGATTCCACAAGGGATCATTCGATCTCGAAGGAGAAATTGGCTTAAATCCAATAAAGGGCTCATACCACGAGCATCTTGTGTTTGAGCGATAAAGTCTTGAGGGAAGTGGCGAAGGAGACCACGGCTGCAGCGGTTTGGAGAGCTTTTATTTGACAAAATCTCAAGCCAGTCGTCTGTATATGAAGCAACTATTGTAATCCTACAAGTTGATAGAGGAAAAATAAATCGAGGATCAATTGGAGGAGTTCAACAAATCCATCGATGATCTTGAAAACATTGAGGTTTCTCTAGAAAATGAGGATAAAACAACTAACCTATTTAATGCTTTGCTTAAATATTATGAACATTTGAAGGATGCTATGCTATTTTGAAGGGAGAGTACTATCTCTATCGAAGAAGTCTAATCAGCACTAAGGGCAAAGGAGCTTCAAAAGACAAATGAAGGAAAGCATGGATCATCTTCCGGAGAGAGTATGAATGTCAAGAACAAGTCTCAAATGGCTAGGTTCGTTGTTAGGGACGTGATTTACAATCGAAGGAAGACGAAGGTGAGAGAAGGAGATGTGCGATTGGGGGAGATGTGAAGCAGGCTGGTGTGGAGCTGGATATTATGTTATTTAGTTTTAATTCAATAAAGCCCAAACTCTTAGGGCCCAGTGGTGTGTGTAAATAGAGTGGCTAGGGTTTATTTGTGGCTATCGAAGGTTTGAACGAAAAGGGGAGTCGGCGTATTTGCGCTTGGGATAGGAGATATTCTTCTATTTGGATTCCGATTCGATCTCTCAATTAATTACGTACAATCGCTGCCATTGATCTATGTTGAATTGTTATATCCATTACATTCGATCCTCTTAACTCTAACAAATTGGTCCGACTTGTCGGATGACAAACACGCGACAACAATCCATGGATGCTCGGATGGACGAGTTGGAGAAGGGGATGAAAGCGTTGGATGCGCGTGTGGGTGGTGAAATCGCTACAGTAAAAGGGTCAGTGGATGCGGTTCTCCTGAAACTTAACGAACTTGCCGCGGCGGTGAAAGAAAAATCTGTTTCGGGCAACGACGGGAACGCCGGAACACCAGTTATGCCGCGCCAGGAAAACAGGGACTCGTTGAAGGTTAATGGAGAGTCTTCATCGGTTGGGGCCACGGTACTGAAGGTGTTGGCTACGGCGGTAGCGCCTCCGCAAGTGAGTCTACCTATGTTTGACGGTACGGGTGCGGAGGGCTGGCTGACTAGGGCTGAACAATATTTCATGCTGCAAAATACTCCAGCGGTGAGTAAGTTAGATGTCACGTTGGTTGCGATGGAGGGGGATGCTTTACTGTGGTTTCAATGGGTTCGGGTGTCGAGTCCTGAATTAACGTGGAGTGGGTTCAAACTGGAGATGATCAAAATGTTTGGCACAAACCCATTGGCCAATCCCTTTGAAACGTTGGTGCAAACTCGTCAAATCAATTCGGTGAGCGAATATGTAACTTCATTTATTTCTCGAATGGTGCATGTTCCTGGGTTGGAGGAGAAATATTATTTGGGTTTGTTCTTGAACGGGTTGCGTGACGAGATCCGATTCAGGATTCGTTCGAGAGAAGCGCGCACGTTAGCGGATACTATACATTTAGCCAAGGAATTGGCACAAGAAATTGCGGCGTTGGGAGGAGCAGGCCGCCTTAGTACGTATCAACCCGGCCGATCCTTTGTTTTGACGGGTTCCAAATACTCGAGCCCTATCCGTAGTTCTTATGGGGGTGGAGGCAGTTCGGGAGGAAACTCTAAGCCTGGAGGGCAACTAGAGGTTAGTAAGTACCAAATGCCCTTTTGTCGAAGTCGGGGGGGGGGGGATCTCTTTCGGCTAGCAGCGGAGTGGGCAAGGAGCGGCCAGTTCAGCAAATGTCTCATAGGGATTACTTGGCAAAAAGGGCAGTAGGTAGGTGTTTTTGTGACGATAAGTGGTCTCCAACGCACCGCTGCGCGGATAAAAGTTTTCAGGTGATAATAGTTTCAAATCCTGAGGACGAGGGGGAGCAGAACGGGGTAGGAGAACAAGAAACGGAGATGTCAATGTTGAAGCTTACGCGGTTGTCGGCACTTCAACCTTGAGGACAAGGCTGTTTGGAAGGGGGAGGAGTTGTTAGGGACGTGTTTTACAAGCGAAGGAAGACGAAGGTGAGAGAAGGAGATGCGCGATCGGGGGTGACGTGAAGCAGGCTGGCGTGGAGCTGGATCTTATGTTATGTTATTTATTTTTATTTAGTTTTAATTCAATAAAACCCAAAGTGTTAGGGCCCAGTGGTGTGTGTAAATAGAGTGGCTAGGGTTTATTTCTGCCTGTCGAAGGTTTGAACGAAAAGGGGAGTCAGCGTATTTGCGCTTGAGATAGGAGATATTCTTCTAATTGGATTCGGATTCAATCTCTCAATTAATTACGTACAGTCGCTGCCATTGATCCATCGTGAATTGTTATATCCATTACATTCGATCCTCTTAACTCTAACAATCATCTACTGGAGAGATAAACGAAGGAAAACATGGATCATCTACTGGAAAGAGTATGAATGTCAAGAACAATTCTCAAATGGCTAGGTTCAAGAAATCTCGAAATGATTCAAAGAAGACAAACCAGTCCAGTCCAAAGGCAAAGAAGAAGATGGTAAAGAAATAAGGAAATGTCACCATTATAAGAAACCGAGCTACCTCAAGAAGGATTGTTATTCATGGATTAAACGACAAGCATCAAAGGCCAAGAAACCAAATTCTGCAGAAATTATTGAAGGGGCTCTAGATGTTGAGTCACTGAATGTGACAGATTCTCATTTTGGAGATAGTGGATATTAGATTGTGCTTGAAGCTATCACATGTCACATCACAAGGAATTGTTTACTGAGTTCAAGTATAACCATAAGGGGTCAGTTATCTTAGGAAATGATCAGATTTGCAAAGTTGAAGGGATTGAATCTGTGCGGTTACAGACTCATGATGGCTCCATCAAAGTGCTTCAAGATGTAAGGTATATACCTAAATTGAAAAAAAATCTTATTTCACTTGGAGTACTTAAATCAAAAGGGTATCAGTATAAGTCTAGAATTGGGGTCTTGCATGTTAAAGAAGGATCCCAGAGTCATCTTAAAGGGTGTTAGGGAACAAAATCTATACTACTTCATTGGAAAGACTGTGATAGGTGAAGTAGATATAAGCAAAGTTGATGACTTAAGGTTATGGCATATGAGGTTGGGGATATAAGCGAAAAAGGCTTAAATGAGTTACTTACTGATCAAGCAAGATATTCTTAAGAATTCTTATAGATTCAAAGTGGATTCATGTGAGCAGTGTACTGTGAGTAAAAATAAGTAACTACCTCCAATGACGGAGCCAGGAAAAAAAATCAACGGGTGTTAGAATACAGTAAATGAACTCAGAAAATTATGTGAATGTCATAAAATAAAGTAAATAAAAAGTGATTTAGCCGGCGATTATATTCGTCGCTTATATACTTAGTCTACCAATGCATTTGCTTGAAATGATGAAGATTTTTTTAGTATTTTCATTGTTTTATTATAACTAGAAAAAATGCATTTATCGTCATATATCAAATAAAATGATTTTACTACAATTATATTGTAATAATATAGGATTTAAGCAAGTTTAACTATTATATTCATAACTACACTTTTTTATTTGTTTTGCAGCATAGCACTAATTATAGAAGTCTATTCCAAACGTATAGAATTTTATCAAGAAACATATATAATGAAATAGTTTATTTGGAAGCTAATTTTTTTAAAACAAAAAAATGACTAATTGTAACCATCAAGCATGACTAATTACAACAATCACTCACTCGTTACATTATTTTAGGAACATATTTAAAATTCAAAAATATGCAATTGTTTTCAATAAAATTTTCTAAAATGAAAGGTTATCACTTCTCAATATAACCCAAATATTAGGTGAGTTCTTATGTATAATCAACAATTGAGGGAAGAATAAATATACAAAATACTTCTGCGCCCATGCATTATCCTGCTTCAGCTGGAGGAGTAAATTGATGCAATAAACAATAAAATGATTTATTTGTTGCTAAACAGAATCAAAACTCATTACATTATTTTAGGATCATGTTTAGAATCCAAAAATATGCAATCGTTTTCATTAATTTCTTTTTGCAGAATTTTCAGAAATGAAATGTTCTCACTTCTCAATGTAACCCAAATATGAGGTGAGTTCTTATGTAAAATCAACAATTAAGGGAAGAATAAATATGCAAAATACTTCTGCGCCCATGTATTATCATGCTTAAGCTGGAGGAGTAAATTGATGCTATGCTATGAACAATAAAATCAATTATTAGTTGCAAAACAGAATCGAACATGTGACCTTACAGAAGTAAACTGATTAAACTACAGCTGGACAAATCTCACTAATATTACTAACTCAAAGCTAAAGCTATATGTATGAAAGCCCTTAGCTGACTCCGCTCTCTGGCACCTCTTGAATATGTGTATTCAGACCTACGGGGACCATCCAGAACATAAACTCTAGGTGGAGGTAGATATTCATGGCAAATTGATGATTACTCCAGAAGTCATGGGTGTTTGTTTTGAAGCATAAGTCTGAGCTTTGATGGGATTTAAGGAGTGGTAAGTGAGGTGGAGATTGAAAAGGGATTACCTATCAAGTGTCTAAGGATAGATAATGGATTAGAGTTCTTGTCAGCTGAGTTTCAAGAATTTTGTAGAAGCAAGGGGATTAAAAGACACAAAATTGCACCTGGAAAAAAAAAAAAAGAATGGAGTTGTGGAGAGAATGAATATGACTCTTCTGGAGAGGGTAAGATGAATGCTCTTAACCTCTAGATTACCAAAGAAATTTTGGTGAAGCTGTGATTACAGCTTGCCATTTAATAAATGCATGCCCCTCCTCTACAATTGAGTTTAAACTCCAGAATTTGGAGTGAGAGTTTCAGATTACTTTTATCTCAAAACCTTTGGTTGTAGGGCTTATGTTCATGATAGACAAAATAAACTTGAACCAAAGGCCTTAAGGGGTGTGTTAGTTCGTTATCCTAAAGGTGTAAAAGGTCATAAACTGTGGGGCATAGACAGTGGCGGACGCACGTCCAGTCAAGGGGAGGCAATTGCCTCTCCTCAATTTTATCTATGAAATGTCCATAATGCCCTTATATTTTATATTTTCATTCCAAATTTATAATTCAATTCAAAAATAAAATAAACTTCAATATTAAATTTAGTACTAACGTGTATTTCCGCAATATTCTATATTTCAAATCCCAATCTATTTAAATATTATTTATCAAGCTAGAGTTTAGGAAGGGGATAAAATATTTCTCTCTTCAAAATCATTTATCCCAAATTCCAGAAATTAATATCCAGAATCCCAATTCATGTATTTGCTCCAAATTTGAGAAAGAAAAGAAGAAACATGCCAATTCTCCAACTCCAAGCACCGAATTGGCGATGAATCGATGAACGACAATGTCGTGATTTACATAGTGGTGTTTCTAATGAAGCTATTATCGAGAAGTTTCAAAGTATGTCGAATCGTCGAGGCCAATTGTAAATCAGTCTTTAATTGTACGGTATATTTTGTTATAATATTTCTATATATTGTTATGGGTGTTATACTTTGTCTCCCCTTCTTAAAAATCATGTGTCGGCCACTGGGCATAGAATCTAGGATGAACGAAGTTGTTCTTAGCAAGGTTCATGTCTTTAAAGAAGACATTATGCCTTATTTGGATCACGCTAAAAGTTCTGGAAATACTAATATGACAAATTGGGTGCTACTAAAGTTGAGGTGGAGCTATAAAAGGAGGTAGTTGCTCGTACTCAACGTACTGAAACTCTAGGTAGTGAAGATCCAAATTCTTCTGAAGTGGAGAGTGAATCTGAGGGGGTTATTTGCTAGAGACGGACAGAAAGAACTATCAAGCCACCTTCTCGGTAGATTTAATAACTCATGCTTTAAATGTTCAAGAAGATATTGATTATCAAGAGACTAGAAGTTATAAAGAAACGGTATCTTGTGCAGATAGAGAGTTGTGGATAATAGCTATGAAGGAAGAGTAGGAGTCTGTGTTGGTCCAGAGACGAGCCTTCAGGTGTAGAGGGGGAGGGGGGTGTTAATACACCTGAATGTAAATTTCAAACTCAAACGCGAAAGTCAGCAAAACTGAATGTTGCTACTAAACTAGTTAGTAGACCAAAAAAACTTTCTGGATCGCGTGGGCAGAGATAACATTCTACTGAGTCTATCTACTGACTTTAGTCAGTGTAAGCCCAGTATTGGATTTTGTGTGCAGAAGTATAGGCCCAAAAATTTGTTCGTCTCAGTTTGAAAAATCAGTTTTACGTTGATTGTTTAAAAGTCAGTTTTATGCAATATGAACAGTAAACAATGCAACAAAAAACCGACAAAGAATTTTTAAAGTAGTTGGGATACACAGAATCATACGTCCACTATACTGAACAAAGCGGGAGATCTTGTATTAATTATACTGAGCAAGTCTTAGTTGATTTGTGCACTGGAAAGATGCGTTCTTGTTTGTTTATACTGAGCAAGTCTCAGTTAATCTGTGCGCTGGACAAATATCTACTTATAGTCGTAGTGACTTTACAGTCTCAACCGTGAAGGTTTGAGTTTCTCCAACTATGAAGGAGTTCTTACAATAAGAACAGTTCAGAAAGGTGAACTCCTTCGAGTTTTCTAAGCTAATGATTTTACAATAAGCTTGCTTAACATAGAGGGAACAAATTAAACTCTAGAGTGAAGAACTACAAGGATTCTCTCTGAATGCAGGTTCTTCGCTGGAATAGACTTTGAGTTTGCTAGAGTGTTTGATCGCTTGAAGACTTGTGTTCCCGGGTAATATATGTGTCGTATCTTCTCTGCATGAAAACTCTTCTCTATTTATAGTCTTGACGTCTGAATAGATTCGTTGGAGTGAGTCTAGACACGTGCTGAAAACGACAATGAAAATGACCATCTTTATTTTGAATGATACTGTAGAGACTCCCTCTTTTTCAGTATGGAATCAGCTTTACATCAGAGCAGGTACAGTGTTAGCGGCTTCTCATTGGTCGAGGTTTAGCGAGTAGGTGAGGGTTATTCAAACTTCAATATCATGTTGAGTTGACTTCCTCTGATTTCTCGGACCGTAAACTGAATAGTCTCGTACTTCCATTCTTATGCTTCTGAGATTTTAGCTCGTGGCTTGAATTTCTTTGCAGATTCTGTGGGTTGTAGCAATCCCAACTGAGTTCTTGATGCTGAGTTCTTCGGCTGAACGTTAGATGATCTACTGCACCCTATCAACTACTAAACTCTAGCTAGCCTACTGAGTTCCTAACATACTGAACTCAACTAAATTGTTACATTATACAAGGTTCATCATTCAGCTAGGGTTTTCGGATATTTAATCTTATCATACTGAATCCCATCCCAACAATTTCCCCCTATTTGATGATTCCAAAACCTTTTACATCAATAACTTCTACAAATCAACACTATATAGCTGGAAAAAAAATTCCTTCTCCTTAGCTGAAGATTTCCCCTTATAAGAACCTTCCATCTATACTCAAGAGGATATCAAATCTAGAAACAACTAAACACAAGGAACAAACACAAATATAGATAAAAAGTGTGTGTGTGTCCCGGTCACTGAAGTGATCAGTAGTGTTGAATCATAAAACAAAGTCTGATGACAATGAGTGATGTCGAAGGCCGAAAGAATATAATTTCATATGTGATCAAGAGGTTACAAGTACAGAAAATTCTATCCAATCTAGACTAAGAGCTATCAAAGCTAAAAGAGGAAAACATAGCAAAAACATAAGAAAATCAGCTTGATTCATTGAATTGTTGCAGTCACGCCTTAAAGTAAGCAGATTTCTTTTCTGAAGGTTCAAGTCCATAGGCTCTCTAGACTCTACTTCTGAGCTTCCTGATCTCTTCTTGGTCTTCAGCATCTTGAACACTCAGTTCTTTTCTCTATGGCAAATATATTATCTTCCTCGATTTCCTTGGTGCAAATATTTCCATCAAGAATACAAGGAGGATGGAGAGTCATGAATTCGGGTGCCTTGAGAATCTTAAAGAGCGATCTAAATTTCAGCATGGACTTCAGGATATGAAATCATCATGAGTTGTTTGAAGATCTTGTCTGGCTCAGATCGATCAGCTATTATCTACCAGATGTAGAAACTCTTGATAAAATTGACCTTGATAAGCTCTCACTTCTGATTGATTTTCCAAGGGACCCACGTGTCCGCCCTTGGATAAGTGATGTTTTTATGTTATTACCCTAAGGTATGCGTCTGAAGAATTTAAACGTTGTAGGGACGCTTCTGTCCTTCTCAGGCATTCTCTCTCTTGCTTTCTTTTCAGTCATCTGCCTGAGGGCCTCAAGATCTGCTAGTCTCAGTCTCTCCTTAGCAGCTTGAATTTGGCGAGCCTCAGCAGTAATGTCCAAGCCTCTTTCGCAGGCATCCCATATCTCTTTCATCTCAGCTTCTTATTTCTTTGAGAGTTCAGTAGAGGGGATAGTCTGTTGAGCTTCTCAGTCACTAGTTCCAGCTTCTGAGTCACTAGGTCTAGCTGACTTGGACTTAGAAGCTTCAGGCTTCTCAGTTGATTTGGACTTTGAGATCTGAGCAGCAGTTCTGGATTGCCTGAGCATTAGAGATCTAGTTCTGGTAGGTACTGGAGATCTGATCTTTATGCCTTTCTTAGCCTTTGTCTTCTTTCCTTCTTCCTTTTCTTATTGTTCTCGCGCCAACTTTTCGTCATAGGCGATCTGCTCATCTGGCGTTCTGAACTTAAGCTTTTTAGCTTTGGGTGGACTAGGAGGGGCTAAGGCTTTTCCTTTAGTAGCTGATCTGACTGACTCATCTTCAGTCAGTTCTTTAATGAACTGAGCCACTTCAGTTACTGCATCGTCAGTTGGCTCTCCTGAGCCTTCTCCCTTTTCCTCTCCTTCCCCCTTTTTCTCTACCTCTTTGTTTGGTCCTACCTCTTCAGCTTTTAGTAGGGTCAGTATTGGTTTTCTCCTACTTGCTTCCCCCTTTTTGGCATTATACAATTGATTTACCAAGGCAATGACCTTCGCAGTAAGGTCTGCTACTGAAAGGCTGATAGATTCAAGTATTGCTCCAACATCCCCAGCGACATCAGTATACTCAGTTCGACGCTTATCATGCTTTATCTGAATGGCTTTGAGTATATCGAATTAGGAAGCTTCAGCCCGTCGTAGGTAGGTTTCAACCAATTCAGTAGTTTCTTTCTTGATAGCTTGGTCGATGTGAGCTTGTTCCACGAGTGCTTTAGCAACACTTTCAGTGGTGAGCTTGTTACGCTCTTCGATGGCCTTAAGGACCTGATCCAATGCAGAGGCCATTTTATCTGCAAATGCTTTGGCCTGAGATTGCAGGATATTCTGAAACTGAGTCGTCAGATCAATCCTCTGTGCTTCAATTGCTCGACTCAGGATCTCGTCAGTATTAAGAGTAGTGGATGTACTGATCCTCTGCACTTTGGAAGTCAAGTTACCTAGTTTCAGGGTCTGAGCCTCAGAGAATTGACTCCATTTAGAGTTCACGTCTTGAGCGAGTAGACGATTTTTATGACCCTGTCACTTAAGGCACTTGTTGATCGATGCCACATTTATGTATTTGTTCTCAGCAGCTTGATATATGGACTGCTTAGGCTTGGGATGAGACGTAGACGGCGTAGAGATGATGGCACCTAATGACAGCGGTGGAGGTGGTGAGTCATCATATATGGAAGATTTTCCCTCAGCAGATCCTCCTTGGTCTGCCTCCTTGGGTGACTCATCGTGATATGAGTCAGGTTGAGTCTGGGGCTGAATAGGCTGTTCAGAAGGCCCCTTCTGACTCAGGATCATAAGCATCGCTGAGCGGAGATCATCCATAGACGCTATATCCGCTGGTTCTCCATAGCCTATCTCTTCTTTCAGCGTTAGCTCCTCCTATACAAGTGTAGGGACCTTAAGTCAATGGTCTCAGCCAAGAGATCCTAATTAAGGAATCTGAAACGCATTTGGACCTTAGCCCTGACTGCTATGTCTACAAATCAGAATGATCCAATATCTTAGGAATCTAATCCGCGACCTCTTCAGTAGCTCTGAGATGATCTGTTAGCACTGAAGTCGGGATAGATGTGGAGACCTCAATCTGAGGTGAATCAGCAAGAATGTCCGACTGAGTCTCCTCTGAGTGTATCCTTTTGATTATGTCAGTCAGAGTCACATCCTCTTTTCCTAACTCTGAGTCGTGGACTCAGATTAAATGATACAATAAGTTAAGATTACTGTGCCACCTATAATCTCGACATATGTTGTTGGTTCCGAGAATAAACGTTCAGGTGTAGAGGGGGGGTGAATACACCTGAAAACCGATTTCTCAACTTTAAACGCGAACAGTCCTTTTCAGGAGAGTGTTGTACTGAACAAGTTCAGTAGACCAAATAAATTGTTCTGAATCGCGTGGCAGAGTGACTGAATTTACTGAGGCCTGCTAGCTGACTAGAGTCAGAATTCAGTACCGTTCATATAAAGTTCAGTAGTGCGGAAATGTCTAGGCCCAAATTCAGTTGAGTTTAGAAAACGTTTTTAATAAAACAGTTTCATTATATTAGTGCGGTCGATTAAGCTTGCTGAAACTCAATTGAATGATTTGAAAGATATTTTCAGTATGTATAGTAATCAATGCAACAGTTAAAACAGAAAAACAAACACATGCATTTTTAAAATGGTTCGGATCCAACAATCCTACGTCCACTGTCCCGAATGATCAGGAGGCTATGTATTATACTGAGATAGTCTCAGTTGGTTTGTACGCTGGAAGGTCTTGAGATTTATACTGAGCAAGTCTTAGTTTACAAGGTATCAAACTAAGTGTTTGAAAAACTCTCCAACTATGAAGGAGTCCTTTACAATAAGGATCAGTTCAGATATGAACTCCTTCATCTAAGCTATAGATATGATCAGCTGAGCTTAGGTTAGAGGGATAGGGAATGAGAAAGTCGCTTCTAGAGCGACGAACGGCTAAGTATAGACTTGGATTCTTGTTCAGTCGCTTGTATACTAGAGGCTTTATAATTCGGGTTCAGCTTGGTTCCCTATAAGCAGGTATGTCATCTTTCGCCGGAGATTACTTCTTCGAACTTCTTGCGGAAGACTTAGGACATTTTAGTTGCTCTTGAATGCTCGTGTATTCTTGTATGTGTCGTGTTGGTCGTAGGTTCATGAGCTTCAATTTGAATTGTATCCCTCTATTTATAGAGCAGAGACATGAATAGATCCGTTGGAGACGACGATCCATGTGACTCTCTCCTTTTCGGTAGCTAACGGCTCTTTCAAAGAATTTGCTGAGTCTTTTCCCTCATTTTTCTGGAAAAGTATTGACTTGCAGCTTTAATCAGAAAGTGGACAGCTGTCTGCTCGTCGTTGGTCGAGGCTGTAGAAAGTAGTTGAGACAAACAAACTTCAATGCGGATCTGAAGCTGACTTCTCTGTACCTCGTATGACTCTGCTGATTCGACTTTTAAGATCTAACAGTCAGAAAACTGTTTAACCGTTGCTGAGTCTGATCTATATTCAGTAGCATGCTCCTGCTGAGTCGGCTCTACTGAAGATCTTCTCTAAGTTCAGTGAACTACTCCTGCTGAGTTCAGTTCCACTGACTCCTTTCGATATCTTTGCTCTGCGCCGAGTCCAAGATTACTGAGTCTTCTACTTCTGGTACCGAGGCAGGTAATCTACTGAGTGCCTGAACCAGATGAAGAGTGTCTACTGAGTCTGAAACCTCAGAGACAGAACATAACACATTACAACAGAATGGTTCATCAGCCAAGATAGGGTTTTGGAATCTTTAAATCTTCAGCAAATATTCAGAGCACAGGGCTACTGAGTTATGTCTCAACTGATTGTGAGAAGACTGAATCATCTCCCAACATATGTATACTAGCGATTAAAAGGTAAGGTGAGATGACATGCATTTAAAGCGCTGCAGTCAGCATATGGAATATCGTGTTTTTAATGAAAACGTTTTTATTAATAACATCCTAGGAATATTAATGGCGGGAAATAAATGCAATGACATGCTGAATGTAATTTGCTGAATAAATACTCATAACCTGTCAACTGAACATAGTAGTCAGCTGATACCACTGTGTAGATGTTGAGTATGTCAGCACTTCATTTCACCTTACTCGGTAGTACTGGGAGTAAGTTCCCCCTTATTTAGTACTTCCAGGATCATCTTACTGAACTGAGTCAGTAGGATCCAGTAGACCTAGTTCTATTGAGAGTTTGTTGAATCTGGTCTCAGCTAGAGATTTGGTCAGTATGTCGGCTCTTTGCTTATCAGTATGGATTTTCTCCATTCTGATGTCTTTCTTTTCAACATGGTCTCGAATGAAGTGATGTCGTATGTCCACATGCTTGCATCTTGTGTGAAGAACAAGATTCTGAGTAATTACAATGGCACTGGTACTGTCACAGTAGATCGACACTTCATCTTGATATAAATCGTAATCTCTCTACTGTTGTCGCAACCATAGAATCTGGGCGCAATAGCTTCCGGCAGTCATATATTCAGCTTCAGTAGTGGACTAAGCTACTGAGTGTTGTTTCTTTGAAAACTAAGATGAGCTTGCTGCTTAAGAACTGACACGTTCCTGAAGTCGATTTCCTGTCAATTCGACATCCTAGATAATCAGCATCAGAATAGCCAGTTAGTTCAAGATTATCATCAGGAGGATACCATAACCCAACATCAGGGGTTCCTTTCAGGTAGCGAAGAATCTTCTTTGCAGAGTCAATATGACTTCGCTTGGGATTCGCCTAAAATCTTGCGCATACACCAACAACATAGGTTATACATGCCTGCTGACACTTAGATATAATAATGAACCAATAATAGCACGATAATCAGTTGAGTTAATAGATACTCCCTCTTTAACAAAATCAATCTTGAGATTTGTGTTCATGGGTATCTTTACTGATTTGCTGGATTTGCAGCCGAACTTCTTGATGAGATCTCTGGTATATTTTTCTTGATTAATGAATATTCCTTTCTTTGATTGCTTCATTTCAAGTCCAAGGAAATAATTCATTTCTCCCATCATAAACATCTCAAATTTATCTTTCATCATCTTTTCGAATTTTTGACACATGATCACATTCTTAGATCCAAAGATGATATCATCCACATAGATCTGCACCAGTAGAATGTCACTTTCTGACTTGATACTGAATAGGGTGCGATCTATCTTTCCCTCTTGAAAACCTTTCTGAAGCAGAAAGTCTGAAAGGGTATCATACAAAGCCATGGGTGCTTGTTTTAGCCCATACAGAGCTTTCTTAAGTCTGTATACTTGATGACCCTGCTGAAAGCCGGGAGGCTGTTCTACATAGACTTCTTCCTTCACCACGCCGTTAAGGAAAGCCGACTTAACATCCATCTGATATACTGTGAACTGTAGCTTTGGCACTAGGAACAGACGAATAGTTTCCAATCATGCAACTGGAGCGAACGTTTCATCAAAGTCTATTCCTTCAGATTGACAATAACCTTTAGCAACTAGTCTGGCTTTGTTCCTGAGGATGACGTTTTCATCTCGCTTGTTTTTGAAACCCCACTTAGTTCCTATTACATGTTGATGTTTGGGTCTGTCTACAAGCTCCCAAACGTCATTTCTGGTGAACTGGTTGAGCTCTTCTTGCATGGCAGTGATCCAGTTAGCGTCATTCAGTGCGTCTTCAATCGACTGCGGTTCTTCAGTAGACAAGAAACAGGAGTATAGAGCGCTTTCTCCTTGACAAAATCTGGATCTTATCTTAACGCTTGCTGAGGGATCTCCAATTATAAGATCTGAAGTATGAGCATCTAACCAAGAAAGACGGTGTCTTGTTACTTCTTCTGATATTGATTCTGCACAGATAGTTGGATTATGAGGAATTTTAGCAATGCTATTCTGTGCTTGAAGCAATTCACTAACAGATAAGGATCTACTAAGTCAAACGGTTCGGGGGTATTCAGCTTAGGAACCTTAGTAGTTCTCCCTGAGTTGTTATTCTCAGTAGAAGTCTCAGTTAACACTAGGGTTTATTCATCAACTTGAGTTACATGGGATTGATTATGTTCTGTAGAATCAATCGATTCAGTTACATTGCCTGTTGGATGGTTCTGAATTTCATCATCTGAATCATCATCCCTACAATGCTGGATATTTTCTATGATATCGTTCAGGCTTAGATCCTGTAGCTTGCTGCTGACTTCTTCAGCATCTTGCTGAGAGTTTTTTTTCCTGTACTCAGAAGTAAATTCATTAAATACAACATGAGGGCTTTCCTCCATGCAAAGGTCCGGTAGTTAAAGACCCTAAAAGCTTTGCTGACCCTAGAGTCTGACTTGCTATCAAAGACCTTTAACTGATCCTTTCAATTATTTTGGATAAAGCACGAGCATCCAAAGATATGGAAATGTGAGATAGAAGGTGTTCTGCATTTCCATAATTCATATGGTGTCTTCATGTGCATCTGAGTCCATAAAGACCGATTCTGAGTATAGCAGGCTGTGTCAGTAGCTTTTGCCCAAAATTTTGATGGTAGACCTGAATCTGCGAGTAGAGTTCTTGTTGCTTCTTTGAGTGTTATGTTCTTTCTTTCATCAAGACCATTCTATTGGGGTGTACGTGCAGCTGAGGTTTCATGTTGAATCCCTTCAGCTTCGTAGTAGTCTTTTATTACTGAGTTTAGAAACTCTGTTCCACGATCTGAGCGTATTCCTTGAATCTTAATATCCTTCTCGACACTCAATCATTTCAGCAGCTTTGGCAGTTTAGTTTTGACGTCAGACTTGTTGGCGATAAAAATCACCCATGTGTATCTTGAATAGTCATCAATGACTACAAGAGCATATTTATTTCCTCTGATCGTCACTGGAGAAACTAGCCCAAATAGATCCATGTGTAGCAGTTGAAGGATCCCATCAGTAGAAGGTAACGGAATTGGCGGATTGCTTGATGTAGTTTGCTTAGATATATTTATACATGCCTGCTGGTACTTAGATATAATAATGAACCAATAATAGCACGATAATCAGTTGAGTTAATTGATACTCCCTCTTTATCAAGATCAATCTTGAGATTTGTGTTCATGGGTATCTTTACTGATTTGCTGGATTTGCAGCCGAACTTCTTGATGAGATCTCTGGTATATTTTTCTTGATTAATGAATATTCCTTTCTTTGATCGCTACATTTGAAGTCCAAGGAAATAATTCATTTCTCCCATCATAAACATCTCAAATTTATCTTTCATCATCTTTTCGAATTTTTGACACATGATCACATTCTTAGATCCAAAGATGATATCATCCACATAGATCTGCACCAGTAGAATGTGACTTTCTGACTTGATACTGAATAGGGTGCGATCTATCTTTCCCTTTTGAAAACCTTTATGAAACAGAAAGTCTGAAAGGGTATCATACAAAGCTCTGGGTGCTTGTTTTAGCCCATACAGAGCTTTCTTAAGTCTGTATACTTGATGACCCTGCTGAAAGCCGGGAGGCTGTTCTACATAGACTTCTTCCTTCACCACGCCGTTAAGGTAACATCCATCTGATATACTGTGAACTGGAGCTTTGGCACTAGGAACAGACGAATAGTTTCCAATCTTACAACTGGAG
The DNA here is from genome assembly GCA_028984105.1 of Lavandula angustifolia. Lineage (NCBI taxonomy): Eukaryota > Viridiplantae > Streptophyta > Magnoliopsida > Lamiales > Lamiaceae > Lavandula > Lavandula angustifolia. The sequence goes on from CM054804.1 coordinate 29,594,627, forward strand.
CGAACGTTTCATCAAAGTCTATTCCTTCAGATTGATAATAACCTTTAGCAACTAGTCTGGCTTTGTTCCTGAGGATGACGTTTTCATCTCGCTTGTTTTTGAAACCCCACTTAGTTCCTATTACATGATGTCTGGATCTGTCTACAAGCTCCCAAACGTCGTTTCTGGTGAACTGGTTGAGCTCTTCTTTCATGACAGCGATCCAGTCATCATCATTCAGTGCTTCTTCAATCAACTGCGGTTCTTCAGTAGACAAGAAACAGGAGTATAGAGCGCCTTCTCCTTGACAAAATATGGATCTTATCTTGACGCTTGCTGAGGGATCTCCAATTATAAGATCTGAAGTATGAGCATCTAACCAAGAACGACGGTGTCTTGTTACTTCTTCTTATTTTGATTATGCACAGATAGTTGGATTATGAGAAATTTCAGCAGTGCTATTCTGTGCTTGAAGCAATTCAGTAACAGATCAGGATCTACTGAGTCAAACGGTTCGGGGGTATTCAGCTTAGGAACATCAGTAGTTCCCCCTGAGTTGTTATTCTCAGTAGAAGTCTCAGTTAACACTAGGGTTTCTTCATCAAATTAAGTTACATGGGATTGATTATGTTCTGTAGAATCAATCGGTTCAGTTATATTGCCTGTTGGATGGTTCTGAATTTCATCATCTGAATCATCATCCCAACAATGCTGAATCTTTTTTATGTTATCGTTCAGGCTTAGATCATGTAGCTTGTTGCTGACTTCTTCAGCGTCTTGCTGAGAGTTTTTTTTCCTGTACTCAGAAGTAAATTCGTTAAATACAACATGAGGGCTTTCCTCCATGCAAAGGTCCGGTAGTTAAAGACCCTGAAAGCTTTGTTGACCCTGGAGTATCCTAAGAATACCCTTTGGTCTGACTTGCTATCAAAGACCTTTAACTGATCCTTTCAATTATTTTGGATAAAGCACGAGCAACCAAAGATATGGAAATGTGAGATAGAAGGTGTTCTGCATTTCCATAATTCATATGGTGTCTTCATGTGCATCTGAGTCAATAAAGACCGATTCTGAGTATAGCAGGCTGTGTCAGTAGCTTTTGCCCAAAATTTTGATGGTAGACCTGAATCTGTGAGTAGAATTCTTGTTGCTTCTTTGAGTGTTATGTTCTTTCTTTCATCAAGACCATTCTGTTGGGGTGTACGTGCAACTGAGGTTTCATGTTGAATCCCTTCAACTTCGTAGTAGTCTTTTATTACTGAGTTTAGAAACTCTGTTCCAAGATCTGCACTAGTAGAATGTTACTTTCTAACTTGATACATCAACTGTTATTCTAAGAAAAGACAGAACATAATTTACAAGAAACACAGAAGCTAACTATCATCTGAACTGCTTAATCATGTCTTTGAAGTCCTTTGATTTAGATTCAGGAAAGGGCAGTCCATACATTCTATATGTGATCTTCCTCAGCTTCAGTATCTCTGAAAAGTCAGCATGATCATCTTCTTTTAAGCATTTGGCTTCAGCAGCATCTTTGATTTCTTTCTCAATCACTCCATAGTGAACAGAGCCATCTAGTTTCAGTGGGGGCGGCATGATTCTTGGAGCTGGGACTCTGACATCGATCTTGTCTGCTATAGCCTTCTGAACTCTAGCAAATATCTCTGGGTCGGTCCTCAGAAGCCATTCAGCAAATGCGACAGATTTGTGCTTTTCAGGCCAGTATCTCCAGAAGTAATATCTCTTGATGTAATCAGCCTTCAGTGACTCCCACCTTTGAGTTCTTTCCCATGGCATCCATTCATCAACTCTTGGCCACCTGTGGAGTTTGAGGTCAGTAGGCTTCCTGAATCTTCTGTATCTGTAAGGAATATCTGCCTTTTCAGGAATCCTCTGGCTTGCTTCTTTTTCAGCTTTCAGCCTCAGAGCTTCTAAGTCTGCTAGTCTGAGTCTTTCTCTAGCTCCTTCTATCTGCCTTGCTTCTTCTCCTCTGTAAAGATTCTGAGCCCAAATTTCTTGCATTTCATGATCTTGTTCCTTCGAGGGGACATAGGAGGGTACATGAGGTTCTTCTTCTGAATCAGCAGGTGTTGTTGATTTTTCTCTTGAAGTGCCCTGCTGACCAGTTGTCTGCTGCTGTTCTTTTTCCTTGTCTTTCTCCTTGTCTGCCTCATCACTAAGCTTGAGAGTCGTTGGAGGCAATCTCGGTCCAGTCTTTCTGCCACCTGCTAGAGCTTTTGTTTTGCCTTTGGCTGGCTTCTTCTTTGGCTTGTTTGCAGCCTCAGCCTCGGCAATTTCTCTTGCTGGTTTCTCGTCCGCAGCAATCTGAGCTTCTTCCTCTGGAGTAATATACCTTTTAGGTCCTTTCTTTTTAGAAGGAGGGGTTGGAAGCTTCAGAATCTTCTTACCTTTTTCGGCAACTAGAGGAGGCAGAGGAACCTCTTCCTCTTCTGACTCCTCTTCTGCGTACTCAGCGATTTCTTTAATTATGTCAGACGGTGTTTGGGTCGCCTGAGTTGCAGAGTCTTTGGATCCTGAGCCGCTTGGGTCGATCTCAACAGACACTACATCGCCTGCTGCTGAGACACCCTGGGCCTCGCCAGACTGAATAGAGGAACAAGTGGGAGCAGTAGTTTGCTGACTCTGAGTTGCTCCTGCCACTGTCCTCACTCCTCTTAGTACTTTCAGTACCTTCCCTTCTTGTATCTTCAGTTTTCCTTCCCCCTTTTTAGCATCAACAAATACGCCAAGGGTGGGAACATATACCTTCTTGTCCAGACTTTTGTACGCTGCTGACGGATCATCCAAGGCGGGCTGCAGCTTTGTGAACCGTTCATGCAGTTCGTTTCTCTCTTCAGTGAGTTGGTCACTGTACTTCTTGTGAGAGGCGTCGGCTGCTATCTGGATATCTTGAAACTTTTTTATCCACTCTCTCTTCCATTGCCTTCTGAATATATTGGAGTCTAAGATCGGAGGCCTGAGAGATGGAAGACACTGATTCAGTATGAGCTGTCTGGGCGACCTTATAATCTTCAAGAAGCTTTGCTTGGCCAGCCTGAATCAGCTTCAGTTTCTCTTCGAAGTCGGCTCGTTGGGTGGCAAGTGCGTCATTCAGGATCGTGGAGAAGTCAGGGGCAGGCGCTTCTAATGGTCGTTCTGAGCCCCTTGATCTCTGTACTCTGAGCCTGAGTGGTCTGCCTCCACGTCTTGTGGACAGCACGGGCGAGGAGTCGGTTCTGAGTCCCTTGAATCCTCAGGGCCCTGGCTACTAACTTTGAGCGTCGGCTTTTTGGGCTGGGCGCTACCTCGAAAGCAAATCCAAGAAGCAGCTGAGAAGGTTCTGCTGATTTCGAGGTACTAGCCGCCGACTGACCTAGTCCAAGGATGCTGAGAGGTGGTTCAGCAGTAGATGTGGGAGCATCCTTGTCCAGTTGAGTTCCCTCATCAGGCTTCTCAGGGCCTGAATCACGGGGTGGGTCCTGACCATCGGGGTCAGACCCGTCTGAGGGTGCTGATGCTGAAATAGGTTGGCGGTCATTCAGCATGGCTAGCATGGCAGCCCTCAAATATTCCAAGGAACATATATCAGATGGCTCTGAATAGCCGATTTTGTTCCTTATCATCAGCTCCTCCTCATGGAGCTGTTCGCAGGAGTGATGTGTGATGGGTCTGTTCAGAGTAGATCACTCCTGGAACCGGATCAGCATGTGGAGCCTAGCATGTCTTGCCAAAGTGACCAGATCATTGTGCCTGGCTATCTCCGGGATCCGTTCAGCAATCTCTCGGGAGGCTCTAGATTGCAGAGCTGAAGCCTCTATCCCGATGGATTCTGACTCAGAAGCAGTCTCCGAATCTTCAACTTCTATGGGAGACGGCTGCTTCTCAGCAAAAGGAATGTTGCTCAGTGGTGGAATATCCAAGGGGCTCTGAGAGGTTGGAATTGGTTCAGCTTGGACCCCTTGGTCCACCGTCTCGCCGCGTTCAGTGGAGACGGCCTTCTCCACTGACGGAGTCTTTTCTGAGGACTCTGACTCGTCCCTCAGCTGCAGAGGAGGTTCCAAAACTACCTCTGGCACTACCTCCGGTATGACCTTACTGAATTTCTTCAGCCTCTTGGTCGGAGTCTTTGGAGTAGACTTAGGAGGGGACCTCTTCTTCGTGGGAGTGGAGGTCTTCTGAGCTCCTGTCTTGGGATCAGTAGGCCCTGATCCTATCTGCTGAAGGGCTGCTGCCCTGCTTTGGAAACGGACCTTCTTCGGATTGAAGTACTGCTTGTCAGCGTATGTGATACTGTCCGTTCCACAGAAGTCCTCTATCATTACTGATAGTTTCAGCCCGTATAATAGTTTTCCCTTCACAGCTAGGCATAGGGTGGACTTGTCGAATTTTGCGGACTGTGTCATGAATTCTTTCAGGAAGAATTCGGTCCAATTGATCTTAGCTCGATCATGAATGGCCATCATAAACTGAATCTTTGGCCTTGACACTTGATCAAAGGACCCGGCCTGACTCGTCAGCAACTGAGTCACTATGTAGGCCAACGCTCTATACTGAGGAAGCATGGCATTCTTCGGGAATGCTGCTCTGAACGAAGTTGGCTTCCCGCAGAATATCTCAAGATATTCATCCATCATATCATCCTTGTAGCCCACGGTGTTGAATCCTGAACTGGGAAGTTGGAAGCTTCTCTGAAGAGCTTATTTGATCGACATCGTCTTAATCTCAGGCTCGGGAGGGATCGCCAACTGAATGGACGACGAATCTGCATCGGATATCGCCCTCTACTGATTTTCGAGTCTGTGAGTAGGGTTCTTGCTGCTTCTTTGAGTGTTCGATTCTTCCTTTCAGCAACCCCATTTTGTTGAGACGTGCGTGCGGCAGACGTCTCATGCTCTATGCCTTCTGCTTTGCAGAACTCCTCCACCATAGAATTCAGGAACTCAGTTCCTCTGTCTGAACGTATCTTGATGATCTTGGTGTTCTTCTCGACACTGAGCTTTTTCAGAAGCGTTGGTAACTCTGTTTTGACGTCAGACTTTTTAGCAATAAATATGACCCATGTATAGCGCGAGTAGTCATCAATGACCACTAAAGCATACTTCTTTCCTTTGATCATCACTGGAGAGACTGGACCGAATAAATCCATATGTAGCAGCTGAAGGATTCCATCAGTAGAAGGAGATGGAACAGGAGGATTTTGATTCCTTGTTTGCTTTCCCTTCAGACATGCTCACACTGAGTGTCTTTGTTGAATACTTCATTCGGTAGTCATCTTGCTAGAGTGTTTCTAGCTAGTTTGTTGAGCGTTTTAAAGTTGAGATGGCTGAGTCTTCTGTGCCAGAGCCACCCCGTTCTGTTGTCGTTCTTTGCCAACAAACATGCTTTAGGTTCAGCTGAGTTCCAGTCAGCTATGTAGATATTCTTTTTGCGCGAACCTGACAACACTGTTTTCCTTGTAGATTTATCAATGACATCACAGAAACCAGCGTAAAAAACCACTCTATTCGAGTTATCACAAAATTGACTAACAGAAAGAAGATTATGCTGAAGTCCTTCAACATATGATACTCTTGGAACTGTTGCAGTTCCAATGCTGAGTGTTCCATAGCCTCTGGTATAGCCTTTTGCGTTATCTCCAAACTCGATTCGGGGTCCTTCTTCAGTAGTATAATTCTTCAGTAGGTCCTTTGGGTATGTCATATGTCTTGAGCATCCGCTGTCCACATACCAAGGATCCTTGTGCACCTACAAAACAGAATTATATTTAGGTACCCTTTATTTTTGATTTTGGGTCCTTAGATGTTAGTTTTAGAAACCCAGATCTGTCTTATGACCCTGGTGGTCTCAGACAATTTCTTCCCACTCTTATCAACGTATCTGACCATTGGACTGGTCGATGCTGACTTCTGAGGCTTTACAGGTTCAGGAGTCCTTTGACTTCTGAGGCTTTACAGGTTACAGGTTCAGGAGTCCTGATCTTCTGAGTAGTTTTGAATACACCTGAGTCCAAGTTTTTGGTGAAACGCGAAGGTTAGTATTTTACTGAGTCTGCTACTAAACGAGTTCAGTTGTCAGTTAAGCCTTCTGATCCCGAGGCAGATTGAATCAACGACTGAACCCTTTCTACTGACTGATGTCAGTACTAAGAAACTCAGTAGATGAATAAGTGCGGAATAGTGTAGGTCCGGTTTAAGTTCGTCTATTTGAAAAACGTTTTTATGCAAACCAAAACAGTTTTAGCTAGTGCAGTTTCAAATCTGTTTTACTGAAAGTATGATTTTGTAAACAATTGACACACAGATGCAAATAAAATAGTAAATGACACGAACAATTTTTAGCGTGGTTCGGATACGCAAGATCCTACATCCACGGTCCTGCGGAACATGAGGTCTTGTTGATTAATCTGAGCAAGTCTCAGCAAGATTTTGTGCACTGGACAGAACCTTCTAAGTTAGAGTCCTTAGAGACTTTACAAAATCAAACCGAAGTTTGAAAGGTTTTCTCTCCAACTAGGAAGGAGTTCATACAATAAGAACTTTTCACTAAAAGTGAACTCCTTCAAGTGTCTAAGCGTAAGATCTAACAAGGTTAGCTTAGAAAAGAGATCGAGAACAAATCTAGACTGAAGACTACTAGGATATCTCTAAGATTTCTAATTATTCGCTGGATGTAGTAGTGAGTTTGCTAGAGTGCTTGAGTATGTGTTTTTGAATTTCTTCCGTCTTTGTTCCCTTCAATGTTGTTGTATTCTTCTTCTTGAAGATGATCTCTTTATATAGTAGTCAGCATGCATAGATCCGTTGGAGGGGACCATGCCACGTGTCACAAGACTCCAAGAAAAACGGCTATATAATTTGAATGTCGTCGCAGAGGGTGGTTGGCTTTCTGTGCATGAGAGCAGCTTTGTGTCAGAGCAGGTAAGCTTCGCTTCTTTCCATTGGTCAAGGTATGGCGGTAGGTGAGACTTGTCAGACATCAGTCTTCTACTTGAGTTGACTTCCTCTGAACCTCAGACATAAGTGTTCCTCTGCTGACATCCGACTGATAAAGTCAAGCTGTCAATTTTCCTTATATGGTCTGCAACTGAGTTGCAACTCATTCAGTAGATCAAGGATGATCATACTGAGTCTTCTTTCTGAGTCGGCTGAAGAGTGATCTTCTGCTGAGTGCTTCCAGCTACTGACTCGAAGATAAACTACTGAGCTCTTATAATGTGACAGACCTCTACTGAACCTATAACATGGGGTTCTGGAACCTTAACTTCTCTACTAAAGTTCAGTCCAACAATTTACCTCTTAGAAGACTTAGACAAAATAATCTAGAAAGATCAAAGCAGGTCTAGCCTATTACATCATGTCGGTTCATCACACACTCATGTCCTTGTATATTCTAACAATTTTCCCCTAAAAGAACTATGAATCATCTCCTGACTCATATCCCTACAATTTCCCCCTAATTGATGATGTCAAAACCATTAACCATTAGATCCAATTGATCACTAACAACTGCAAGAATTACAACGTAGGTTAACAGTTACACAGAGGCACATCAGAAGAAATTAAGTACAGTAGTGTGTGTTGATCACTTCAGTGATCAGTCGTAATAATGAACGACTAGCCATAAGACAATGAGTGGTTGTTTGACCAAGTAAAATACTGATTTTCATTGATATAGAAAATATTACAATTACATCAATACTACACTATCAAAAAGAAAGAAAAGAGAGAAAGACAAAGAGTGAAGGAAAGGCTGAGTCTGTTGCTATTACGATCTGAACTTCTGAATCCTCGATTTGAAGTCATCAGACTTGGCCTCTGGAAGATCTAGCCCATAGGATTTGTAGATGGCTTCCTTGAGACGCTTGATCTGTGGAAGATCTCTTTGCATCTGGGAGGATAGCTCGTTGTGCTCCATGGCTATCTTCACCTCTTTCTCTATCTCCTTCGTGCAAATGTTACCCTCAAGAGTCATTGGGGGAGTCAGACGTCTGAATGCAGGCGCTTTCAGTTACATTCCTTCCTTGTGTAGAAGTATGATGATCTGAGCTCAGAAGGTGGGATCACACTGATATAAGAATTGATCGAACAGTTTATCTACTGGAATGTCGTTTGTGTAGCATTGCCATACATAATAGCTCTTGATGAAATCTTCCTTCAAACTCTCCCATTGCTCGTTCAGGTTCCAAGGGATCCACTTATCAGTGTGACGGAAAGGAGTTTTCTTGAGATGTGGCTTCTGTCCACCGCGTCTGTAGAATTTTGAAGTAGTCGGTGTCTCTCTGCTCTTAACTGGAACGGCTTCTCTGGCTGCTTTTTCAGTTTTGGCAATATACTCTGCCAGTTCAGCTTTTCTCGGACTTTCTCTGGCTTTAGCTGTTAGCCTTTCTCTGGCTGTGAAGTCGATGCTCATTTCCACTGCGTCCCATAAGGCTTTCTCCTCAGCAATTTGTTTAGCTGTAAGCTTTAAGAGTTTTCTTCTTCAGCTTTTCAGACAGTAGCATCTTGTCAGTATCAGACTATTCAGTAGACTCAGAAGCTGATTTTTCAGTTTGCTTCTGTTGAGTCTTTTTAGGAGGGGTTGGCTGAACTTTCTTCAGCTGAACTTGAGTCTTTGACTGCCTTGCCACATGGACTTTTGGCTTTCACTTCAGTTTGGCCTCTTTATCTTGTCTAACTTCATGATCAAGCTGAGTCTGCAGCTGTTGAGCCATAAATTCATCATGAGCCTCTTGTTCTTTCTTAGACTTGAACTTAGGCGATGAAGGGGGAGAGCTCTCAGTAGCTATCTCTTTGCCAAGCCTCTTCGACGCAATCGACTGTGTCCCCTCGATGAATTCGGCTATCTCATCGATAAGTGCCTGAGCTGAGGATCCTTCTCTTGATCCTCCAGCATGCACTGTCAGCTGCTCAATGTGCTTCTGAGACTCTAACTGTCCTTCAGTAGCTTTTTCCTTAGCCTTTTCTTCTTGTAGGACTTTGGGGAGGGGGAGATCGGATTTGGACGCAATGAACTCCTCGATCTCTTCGATCTCTTCCCCCTTTTTCTCTGCCCCGTCCTTCTCTACTTCACCATCTTTTCCTTCCCTTACCCTCTTACATTTCCCCTTTTTGGCATAATCAGCCAAGGTCAGTAGGATCTTGATAGCAACTACATCATCGAGTAGGCTGTATAGAGAATGTTTGATCTAGGTGAAGGAGGAGTTGAGTTCCTCGACGACATCACAGTATTTGTCCCAATCCCTCTCGTGATCACTGCGGATTTCCGTGAGCAGGGTATCAGTATGGGCTTTGTGCTGCAGTAGTGAGTCGTCTAGTAGCCTCACTGAGTCCAACTGGATGAGGTCCAGAGATGTGGCCTGTTGAGTAAGAGCTTGGGCTACACTGGATGATGCAACTGTGTTCCTCTCATCCATCGTCTTCTGGACTTCAGCCATTGTCGCAGCCAGTTGCTTTGAGAAATGTTTAGCTTGAGTTTCAAGCAACTAATGGCACTGAGTGGCTAAGTCCTGCTTCTGAGCAGCTAGAGCTGTCTCGATGATCTCCTGAATATTTGGCGTTGGAGCTGCAGAGACCTTCTTGACTTCTCCAACGAGGGCATCAATTCACTCATTCTGAGCTGTGCCCATTTCAGGTGCACATCCTTAGCCAGGAGATAATTTTTGTCTCCTTGCTTCCAAATTGATCTATTGATGCTCCTCTCAGATACAGTAGCTATAGGTTTGATATGATAGGATGAGCTACTGATCCTCTGCTTAGAGGCTGCGAGTTGTTGCTGTCTTGAAGAAGATACAAATGGGGCGGCACCAAATTTAGGAGGTGGTGGTGGTGAGTCACCCTTCTCGCTGGGAGTTTTTCCCTCAGCAGAGTATCCCCTCTCTGCATCATTGGGTGCTGAGTCATCATCAGTCGGGTCGTCAGTTGGCGAAGGGTCCTTGGCAGGAGAGGATGCAGTCTTCTGCTCAAGCAAATAAAGCATGGCAGACTTCAGGTTCTCAAGGAGGAAATGTCTGAGGGTTCCCCAAACCCTATCTCAGACTGCAATTGTTGCTCCTCTGCCAAGAGCGTAGGTACAGAGTACTGGTGGATAGTTTCTTCCAGAATGTCCCAATTAAGGAACTTCAGTAGCATCTGAGTCCTTGCCCTGACAGCTACATCCACCAAATCCTGATATTTGGCTATCTCAGAAATTTGTTCAACGACTTCTGATTCAGCTCTAAGCTTGGTCAGCTGAACGGTGGTTGGTAGCTCTGAAGAAACCTCAGTAGTCCAGAGAGTCAGTACTGACGCTCTGGACTTTGTCTTTCACCATGGCACCTTCTATGCCTGTGTCAGAGTCCAGTATAATTTCCACCTGTGGAGGGGGTGGAGAATCAGCCTTAGAAACTTCTTTCTTCAATAGTTTCTTTTTCGTAGGTTGTTCGGTTCGTGGAAGAAATTCAGTAGAAGACCTCTTCAGCGCAGTTCCACGACCGATGGACTTTCAGTAGCGGTCCTCGTTGTGAATTTAATTAGCTTCTTGTCGAAGTATTTCATGTCTTCGAACGAAGCTTTTGAGGACACTGAGGCTTCTATCAGTGCTGACACTTTAGTCCCATAAAGCAGTTTGCATATTGACGATAATCTTCTCTCATCATTATCGCCAAGGATAAATTTACCTTGACTCCATCAACTATCGCAATCATAATTTGGAGTCTAGGCTTGGACAGCTGATCGAACGATCCAGCTGCGCTAGTGAGGATGTGGATAACAACGTAAGCCAGGCCTCTGTATTCGAGTAGGAGCTGACTTTTGGGGAAAGCAGCTTTAAAGGAATGCCATCCCTCCCGCATAAACGCCTTATGTAGTTATTGATCTCAGCTTCATTGTATCCTACCAGAGATATGCTAGAGTCGGTAAGGCTGAAAATAGACGTCAGCGCTTCGACGATGTTGATGTCGGCGACGCTCTCCTCCCACTTCTACTGAGATGTTTCCTTCATGTATCTCACGGCAGTGACCTCTGCGTCGGTATCCTCCACTTTACGCATGTTGAAATAAAATTCAACAACTTGTCGCGAAAGACAAGATCAGGGTTGCTCCGTCAGAAGCATCTTCAGACCAAACGTCTGAAGGGCGGTTTAAATACCCTCCATGCATGGAAGTTCCAATTTGCGGAACACCATAGTGGGCTCGAAGCAGACTCTACCCTGGATGATCTCGTCAATATCAGCCGGAGTCTGAACGATGTTAGATGTCATTTTACTAGAATCTGCAAAACAAGTGTTAGCACTTGAAAATAGTGTAAGTTAGATTTTGTAGATCAGATATGAGAAAATTATCGTAGATTAAGAGCTTAAGATGTTGTAGAAGTCTTAGCTACAGTTTAGATGCAGAGCTCTTAAAATCGGAAATAAGGAAATAAGGAAGAGAAGATAAAGCGAGCAGATTATGTATGATTTGAATACCAAGTGTTTTTCAGATCTGACGATTAAGATTTAATCTCTCTTTTTTATAGACGGTTAGGATTAAATGTTATAAATGGAATGATTACTAAACCGCCTATAATCTCGACTTACGTAAGATTTGCAAGTTGGAGTAAGGTGAGAAAACATGTATTTAATGTGCCACTGCCAGTTCTTAGGATGTCGCGCTTTTAATGAAAACGGTTATACTGAATGCATCCTTTAAGAATTAATGGTGGGAAGTAAATGCGAAGCATGCCACTGAATGTATGCCACTGATACCAATTAAATGTGAAGCATGCAACTTAATGTAAATATTGAATTTAACACTCAAACCTGTCAGCTGAACATAGTAGTCAACTGATACCACGTGTCGGTGATACCAATTGTTGATACCAATAGTTATCAAACCTGTTGGTGATACTGACGGTTCAGTATTTATCTCAAGTTCCCCCTTGCTGAGTACTGTATGATTCACCCTACTGAACCATAATACTGAGTCTGACTAACTGACTTGTCGTACTGATCCTTTTACAGACTCGGGTTAGGAGGATCCAACAGACCCAGCTAAACTGAGAGTTATCTGAATCTGTTCTTAGCTAGCGGCTTGGTCAGTATGTTTGCCCTTTGCTTATCAGTATGGATTTTCTCCATCCTGATATCCTTTTTCTTGACATGGTCTCGGATGAAGTGTGTCGGATGTCCATGTTCTTGCATCTCGTGTGAAGAACTGGATGATGAGTGATTGCAATCGCACTGGTGGAGTCGAAGTAGATGGGTACTTCAGCTTGATAGATACCATAATCACGCAGTTGTTGTCGAAGCCAAATGATCTGGGCACAACAATTTCCGATAACCATATACTTAGCTTCAGTAGTGGACGTTGCTACTGAATGTTGTTTCTTGGAGAATCATGATATGAGCTTACTGCCTAGAAACTGACAAATTCCAGAAGTTGACTTTCGATCTATCCTGCATCCTGCATAATCAGCGTCAGAATATCCAGTTAAAACAAGATTATCATCAGCAGGATACCATAACCCTGCGTCAAGTGTTCCCTTTAGGTATCGTAGAATCTTCTTCGCTGAGTCTAGATGACTTCGCTTGGGATTCACCTGAAATCTCACACATACACCTACAACATAAGTTATGTCAGGTCTGCTTGTTGTTAAATAGAGTAAAGAACCAATAATAGCTCTATAATCAGTTGAGTTAACAGAAGCTCCCTCTTTGTCTGTATCGATTTAAAATTTGTGTTCATAGGGATCTTGACTGGCTTGCTCGATTCACAACCAAATCTTTTCAGGAGGTCTCGAGTGAATTTGGTTTGGTTGATGAACGTTCCCTTCTCAGGTTGCTTTACTTGAAAACCAAGGAAATAGTTCATCTCCCCCATCATTGACATCTCGAAATTCTCCTTCGTCATCTTCTCGAATAGTTGACACATGGTCACATTTTTAGAACCGAAGATGATGTCGTCCACGTAGATCTGCGCCAGTAGGATGTCATCTGCTGACTTGATGTTGAACAGAGTGCGATCTACTGTCCCCTTCTAAAAACCTTTCTGAAGTAGAAAGTCTGATAGGGTATCATACCAAGCCTTGAGTGCTTACTTTAACTCGTATAGAGCTTTCCTAAGTTTGTAAACTTGATGTCCCTGTAGAAAGTCGGGCGCTTGTTCCACGTACACTTCTTCCTTCAGTACGCCGTTCAGAAAAGCTGACTTTACATCCATCTGATATACTTTAAATCATTGATGCGTTGGGCAGGCTTGGAATAGACAAATGACTTCCAATCTTGCGACTGGAGCAAACGTTTCATCAAAGTCGACTCCTTCTGCTTAAAATGTCCCTTGGCAACTAGTCGAGCTTTGTTTTTTACTATGACGTTCTTTTCATCGCACTTGTTCTTGAAGACCCACTTAGTTCCTATCACGTGTTTGGTGTCTTGGTCCATCAACAAGCTCCCAGACCTCGTTTCTGACGAACTGGTTCAACTCCTATTGCATTGCAATGATCAAGTCAGCATCATTTATTGTGTCCTCTATCAACCGAGGTTCTTTAGTAGACAAGAAACATGAGTATAAAGCGTTTTCTCCTTGATAGAATCTGGATCTTGTCTTTACACTTGCTGAAGGATTTCCAATGATGAGATCAGAAGAGTGAGCATCTAGCCATGATCGTCTTTGTCTGGTCTCTTGTTCTGAAATTACTTATGTACATTCAGGAGGAGTGTTAGGCATTTTCAGTAGTACTGTTCTGCGACTGAAGCAATTCAGTAAGAAGGTTAGGATCTACTGAGTTCCCAGGTTTAGGGGCATTTCGCTCAGGAACATAATCCGTTCCCCCAAAATTATTATTCTAATTGAGGCTTCCTCATCGACCGGGGTTACTTGAGGGTGATTCTGTTCGGTAGAATCAATCAGGTCAGCTACATTGCATGTGGGATGGGTCTGAGTTCTTCATCTGACTCATCATCCCAATAATGCTGGATCTTTTCAGTTTCATCATTCAATTTGAGATCCTGTAGCTTGCTGCTGACATCTTCAGTATTTGACTTATTGGGAGCGCTTTGGGAAGTTAGTTGATAGCTGCCCAAACCATGATTTTTCTGATGTGGATTTGTTGTAGTGTTTTTACCAAGGGATGACAGATGAGTCCAAAACCATGGTAAATGTTGGTTTGAAGGGTAGCTATGCTAATAGTTACTATAATGATGTTAAGGCTATCATTGAAGGTCTTGTCGAGTCTACATCACAATATAAAGGTCCAAGGATGCAAAGAAGATCCGTCAACCTGTCTAGTGGAGACTTTCTAGACGATATTGATATGAAGATTGGGCTAAAAATGGAGGATAAGTTCAGCCAACTCGAAGACAAATTAGATCGTTTGTTCAAGGAGAAGAACTCCTCTTCTTCTTCATCATCACACACGATGGCTGACCCCACATGTGAAGCATGCGGTCAGAGAGGGCATACTTCATTGCAATGTCATGGTGATTATGCTAATGCAGCAGGTAATTAGAACGGACAACAAAGGAATTATCCAAACCTAAGATGGAGACAAGAAGATCAAATGTCGCAACAGCCGAGAATTCCTCCACCACAAACATATCAGCTGCCCACATATCAGCATCAACAGTTTCAGCCACCGCCACAGCAAGGGTATCAACAACCCTACAAGCCCCCGCATCAAAGGCAATTTCAGCAGGAGAGTCAGCCGTCTGGCCAGACGGACCAGAGCAGTTCGTTGGAGAAAATGATGGCAGATATGATTTCCTCTCAAAAGAATGATATTGTCTATCAACAACAGATGCAGGAAGAGATTAATCAGACCAAGAAGGATAACCAAAGCACCTTCGAGAATTTGACTAAGCAAATTTCCAAGTTGAATTCTTCAATTCAAGAGATAAAAGGAAGTCAATGGCAATTATCTTCTCAGACGCAGCCAAATCCGAACTTCCACAATTGCAATCATATCATGTTGAGGAGTGGAAAAGAATTGCATGAACCGGCACCGAATGCGAATCCTCAAAATATTAGGTCTGAAGCATAACAGACCGTCGAACTAGCCCAGCCGAGCAATCTGGCAGACCCTGTAGCAATGCAGAATATTGAGGATGCAGAGCTGACTGATAGCGGGGGACGGACTGCCCAGACGGAGCCTGAAACTGTCATACCTCCTCCATTTCCTGAGGTTTTGGAGAGGAAACGGACACCGAACAAGGACTACATGGACTATGTGAAGCTGTTCGGAAAGCTGGAAATCAACATACCTTTCTTGGAGGCCGTGAAGATTCCCCAATTTGAAAAATTTGTCAAAGACTTCATAGCGAGTAAGATTCAGCAATCCGAGAAAGTATTGATGGATACGTCGGTGTCGGCAATTATCCATAAGATGCTTCCCACCAAGTGCGTAGACCCAAGTATGTTTAATTTACCTTGTCTTATGGGTAATGTGATGGTTAAACATGATATGTGTGACTTGGGTGCGTCTATTAATGTTATGTCATTGTCTGTGTATAATCAATTAACTGGAGTTGAATTGATATCTACTAGGGTGATTATACAACTTGCTGATAGGTCATGCATTGCTCCCATAGGCTTACTAGAAAATATCCTAGTCGGAATTAACAACTTTGTCTATCCTGCAGATTTCTATGTTATAGATACAAATAATCGGCAAGTTGAGGGTACAGCTAGGGGTGTAAATGGTTCCGGTCCGAACCGCGAACCGACGGAACCGAACCCAACCAAACTGAAAAATGCGGTTCAGTTCGGTTTCGTGGTTCGGTTTGGTTTATATTTTTCGAAACCGTTTACAATCGATTTGGTTCACGGTTCCAAAGGTTTAGAAACCGCTCAAACCGAACCAAACCATTGGAACCGAATGAAATATAAAGATTTTTGTTAATACTACCTACTACTTACTAGATAGTATACTAATATGTGATTACTAGGGGTATTGTAGGTAATTGATACATATGTAAATATGTAATAAAAAATTAAAAAAGAGATATAAATACTACTATTACACTAGGGCAGTAGGGCACGCCGCACAACTGAGTCCTGACTACACCACTCTTTTGTCTTCTCAATTCTCATTTCCATCTTCTTTCTCATTTCTCAATTCATTCTCAATGATATTTTCACTTTTTCTATCAAAACGTAAAAGTTGAACAAGTCTTCCATCCGTAGGAATTTTTTCTGGGAGTTCTTAGTTCATCCGTTTACGTGGAGTCATGAAGTTGTTTCATTTTGCTACTGCCTATGTGGATTGTGGAGTCATGAATTTGTTTCCCTTAGTTGGAGATTAACTATTGTAGTCAAGTATATTTATATTTTGTTAATATTTTGGAGCCCTAGTTGGAGATTAACTTTTATAGTTATGTTTAGTATATTTATATTTTGTTAATATTTTGGAGTTGTCGTGCTTGGATTTCATTCACGTTAAGCACGTATGGAATATTATGGTTCAAAAAAATCTATTTAGGATTTAAAAAAGGTAGAACCGATGAACCGAACCGAACCGAACCATTTCTAAGCAGTTCAGTTCGGTTCGGTTTCAAATGTAAAGTACACCTTAAACCGAACCGAACCGAACCAAACCACTTTCATGTGTTTGGTTCGGTTCCTAAATTGTACTAAAAATCGAACCGAACCGTTACACCCCTAGGTACAGCGGGTGTTTTGTTGGGTAGGCCATTTTTAAAAACTGTGAAGGTTGTAATGTTGATGAAGGTTCTATAAGTGTGCGATATCATAATGAGATTTGTGTTCATCATATAGCAAGTGCACTTAAGAAACCTTATGATCATGAGAATGAAGTTGCATTATCTACTGACGAGATTTAGAGCTTTGTCCAAGAATATCTTGAGATCCATTTGTTGCAGGATAAGATGGAACTCACTCTCACGAAGGGATTTACTGATTTGGATGCTAAAGACATGAGGGATGAGGAGATTAAAGACAGCATCATGGCACTTTATGCATCTCCCGAATTTGCAACTATCAGCAGCGTCGCCCAGTTACCCAGGCAGGCTGATTCTGACAGATTCTGCCCTCGCTAGTTAAGCCACCAGTTCTGGAGTTAAAGCCACTTCCAATGCACTTAAAATACGCCTATCTTGGAGATGATGAGACGCTGTCAATCATCATTAGAAGGAGTTAACCGAACCCCAAGAGGAGGCATTGTTGGAAGTTTTGAAGAGACACAAGAAGGCAACTGGATGGACTTTAGCCGACATCACCGGCATAAGTCCCGACATCTGCACTCACTCTATTCATATGGAGCCTGACAGCAAGTCGTTCCGTGATCATCAACGGAAACTTAATCCCAACATGAGAGAGGTAGTGCTTCAGGAGGTGCTGAAGCTTCTTTCCATGGGTATTATATACCCTATTTCCGATAACAAATGGGTGAGTCTCGTCTATGTGGTGCCAAAGAAGTCCGGTTTTCAAGTTGTAGAGAACGAGAAGAACGAGTTGGTGCCAATGCGTTTGGTGACGGGTTTGCGTATGTGCATCGACTACAGAAAGTTGAATGAAGCAATACGGAAAGATCATTATGCTGTTGATGGGGAGTACTATGTAAAATCGGACATCTTTATTTTGGGAGTGATCTTGTTAGAGAATGTGAGTGGAAAGAAGAACAGAGGCTTCGACCACGAAAATCATTACCATAGCCTTTTGGGACATGTAATTCTCTTACCGCAATCTAATAAATGTTGTATTCTAGCTTGGACTTTGAAAAGCCAATCCATTTATTTCAACAGACATAGTTATTGTGGAAAGAAAACCACATTATGGAGCTAATGGATGCATGTTTGAGCAATACGTTCATAGAATCTCAAGTGAAGAGATGCATACAAGTGGGGTTATTATGCGTTCAGAAATTTGCAGAAGACAGGCCAGTCGTGGTATCCGTAATTCTCATGTTAGGAACAGATGGAGCAATCGTTCCGAAACCTAAGGAACCTGGGTTTTTCGTCGAAAGGGGCGCCAGCTGCATGACGAGTAGTTGTCAAGAAACATTCACCATCACTGAACTGGAAGCAAGATAAGGAAACCTTTCTTTAACATACTATAACTTCAACATATTTGGTCGGCTGAAAAAATCGATACAGGTAAAATCTTTCTTTATCTGCATCAGTATTGATCTAATTATCTATGCTGGAAATATTGTGTATAAAATGAATTCTGATTTTTGGAGGTGGGAATATCCCCCAACTTGGAGACCGATTGTTGTAAACTTTTTGACAAATTCCATGTAGAAGATGCTGCTAATCAATTTTGCTATAGTCAATCATTGCATTTACTAAACCAAACTTAATCACGACATAAAATTTAGTATCTTATTTTTGTCAAAGAGAGAGATAAAACAACAGCTCGAATTCAAAATGGGTGCTCTAAAATGGTTGTACTTTTCCACATGACTTTGCTTAAATTCCACCGAGTTGGTATAGAGTCATGTGTCTTCATACGTGTCAAAGTAAAATTATATACAAAGATGATATATAAAACCAAATAGCATGTATAATTCCAAAATGAAACATTCAATAGTCAACACTTGAGAATTTTAATATTTCAAAGTAAGAATTGCCTTAACCAATTTCTCCAAAGTTTTTTTGGACGGCATGTGACTTGAAGAGGAGAGTTCAAAGAATTTTACATGCATTGTTTGTAGGCGAGATAAATCCTTTTTCACCACAGCCGCATCACTTGACATTTCTATTGTTAAGATAAATAGGAATAGGACAGCGGAACTACTTTCAAAGCTAAAAATGATCTCTGATTAAGAGCGAAACTACTTTCAAAGTTGCGGGTAATCGAACATGGGGAACTTTTTTTTCACTACAATCCTCTGCTCACTACTCCACTACGTCGCCTTTCTGAGATTAAAAGTTGGAGCAGTTGACAATCACATACTTTTTCCAAATCAAAAGCTTGCTGTTGGCCAAACTCTGGTCTCTCCAAACCAAGTTTTCGAGATGGGATTTTTCTCAGCGGGGAAATCTTCGAGAAAATTCTTGGGAATATGGTATAAGAGCACACCAGATGTTGTAGCTTGGGTTGCAAATAGGAACGATCCCATCACACACTCACAAGAAGAAGCAGTTATTTTCAAGATTTCCGGAAATAGAAGTCTTGTCATAAGCAGAAGCGAGAACATTATCTGGTCAGTGAGCTCGTCACGGTTAGCAACAGATCCAGTTTTAAAGCTCCAAGATACTGGAAATCTAGTTCTTGTAGACAACAAGACAAAAAGCTACTTATGGCAGAGTTTTGATTACCCCACTGACACCATGTTGCCCGGAATGAAACTGACAGACGACAGAAATTTGACATCATGGAGAAGTAAGGATGATCCTTCACCAGGAGATATGGTTATCAAGATCGACAACCATGGCTTGCCTGAGCTGGTGACTCTGAGAGGGACGACCAAAATACACCGACTAGGAAAGTGGAATGGGATATATTTTGGTGGCGGTGCACCCTTTCCCAATCCCATTTACCAAGGAGAGGCTATTCTCATACAAGAGAGGTTGATATCTCTAGGAGAGCCTTACCTGGAATCTGTTATCACCAGAACTACTATAGATACATCTGGTTCATTCCTGCGTCACACAATGAATCCGAGAAAAGACAAGTGGAATATTGCCTACACATTTCCTCAAGAGCAATGCGACAAATATGGTATATGCGGTCCAAATGGTATCTGCAGATCAAAGACAGATAGCCCAGTTAGATGCCAGTGTTTCAAGGGATTTGCCCCTAAATTCCAAAAGGATTGGGACCTTCAAGATTGGTCGGATGGCTGCATTAGAACTAAATCATTGAATGGCGAGGGTGGTGATGGTTTTCTAGAGGTTAGAGGGGTGAAATATCCTGATATGCTTAACTTTTGGTTGAATACTACCATCAGACTTGACCAATGCAAAGATGAGTGCTTAAAAAGATCTAGCTGCAGTGCATACGCTAATCCATTCATTACTGATGGTGGCAGTGGCTGCGTCATATGGTTAGGGGATCTCATCGATACCAAAGAACTTTCTGCACCGGATAGTAAGCAGAACATCTATATCCGCCTACCAATTTCTGAACTAGGTAAGTTATTCAGCATTATAGAAAATTTAGACTATTCTATGGAGGCTTGAGATATAGTACTTTGCATGCATGTTGTAAACCCTTATTATTTGCATAAAACAATAAAAATATTCACTTGAACAAAGAAGCAGATCCACCCTATTTAATTTGGATGGTGATTTTTCCTGTAGATTCTAACACAGGTTTAGCAGAGGAGGAGAATAAAAGGCCTACAAAATTAGTACTGATATCAATTGCTTCTGGCATTCTAGTCTCAGCCTTTATCAATGGAGGTCTGATTTTTATAAAAAGGCGAAATAGAAAAGGTAGCAATCTTTATTTCTGAAGTGGACTGCTTTAGTTTATTCATGTTGATGCTGAGGCAACAATTATTTTCCATTTGCATCATATCAGTACATAGGAACAATGAGGATCTAGAATTACCTGTGATCAAGATGGCAACCATTCTGCAAGCAACAAATAATTTCTCCACAGAAAACATGATTGGAGTAGGAGGTTTTGGTCCTGTTTACAAGGTAACATACCACACGAGACAGTTAAACAAGAACAGTACTTTTAATATCCTTACTTATATACAAACAGGGGAAGATGCCATTAGGAGAAGAAATAGCTGTCAAAAGATTGTCGAGAACTTCATCACAGGGTCTAGAAGAATTCAAGAATGAAGTTATGGTGATTGCAAAACTTCAACATAGAAACCTCGTCAGACTTTTGGGATGTTGCATTGAAGAAGAGGAAAGGATTCTAATCTATGAATACTTACAAAATAAAAGCTTGGATAATTTTATTTTTGGTAATCTCCGATGTATTCTTTCAATTTCTTTGTAAAATCTAGCTTAAAGCATCAACAGATAATATTCACAATCTTTCGCAGAAGACAACCGAAGAACACTATTGACATGGCCAAAGCGTTATGACATTATCATGGGGATCGCAAGGGGAATGCTATACCTCCATCAAGATTCAAGACTAAAGATTATTCATAGAGATCTCAAAACAAGCAATATCTTATTAGACGGAAATCTAAACCCGAAAATTTCAGATTTCGGGTTAGCAAGAATTTTTTATGAGGATCAGTCTCTTGCAAGAACAAAAAGAGTTGTTGGGACGTTGTAAGTTTTCTCTATATCATCACATGTTATTATTTTTTCCTAGATGGCTTGGTCATCATAGTTTATTGCAGTGGTTATATGGCTCCGGAATATGCTATTGATGGAAAGTACTCAGTGAAATCTGATGTATTTAGTCTTGGAGTGGCAGTGCTGGAGATAATCAGTGGAGAGAAGAACAGAGGATATGCACATAGAGATCACAATCTTAACCTCTTGGGCCATGTAAGAAGCTATTTTTATTGATAATTATAATCAAGAAAATGTTGGGAAAGCTTACCTGGTAGTGACTGTGGCAGGCATGGTTGCTGTGGAAGGAAAAGAAGAGCGTGGAGTTGATGGATGAATGCTTGAAAGATGCCTTCATGGCGTCTCAAGTGGAGACATGCGTCCATGTGGGGTTGTTATGCGTTCAGAAATTTGCGGAAGATAGGCCAATCATGTCATCAGTGGCTTCAATGCTGGGCAGCGAGGGAGGTATGTTGCCCAACCCAAAAGAGCCAGCATATTTCATAGAAAGAAGTTCGAGCAGTGTAGGAGGCTTTTCATCACCAAGTGAGCCGGCGAGTGGAACAATCACCATTACTGACTTGGAGGCCAGATAAGCCGCCGTCACGCCGCCACCGGAACGCCGAGCACCGTCCACTACCTCATCATGCCTTCAGTTTAATATCGCAAGCCTCGGTAGACTGCCGACCTTCTTTCGGCTTCATCTAAGTAATCAGCCGTCGGAAAGTCCGAGAAAGTTCGACGCCTACACAGTTTTCCCACCCAATAAATAACCCTACTCCACGAAAACCCTAGATTAGACACTAGAATATGGAACCATGATCGCAATTTCTTTACGCAGTGCCATCCGACCATCTCCTCCGATTCCGAAACCCTCTTCCTTCGACACAGCGCTCTGCCTCTATTCGAACCATCACAATTCACAAACAGGAATCAATTCCATTTTCTGAAGAAGTTTGAAAGAGTTTCAGCTCAATGGCGTCGAAGATCAACAAAAACTTCCAGTGTTTCCTACCTCTGATGGCGGAGAAGCTCGGCGTCGAGGGGAGCGGGGAATTGTGTAATGGGTTCCGGTTACTGGTCGATTGAAAGAGTTTTGAGACTTTGATTAATTAAACAGGCAAATTAATTTTTTAGTCCCCAAACTATGCGTGTGTTTGGCCAATTTGATCCCTTATTTATTTTTTTTAGTTAATTGATTTCCAAACTATATAATTTTGGATGAATTGGTCCTTCTGTTAATTTTTTGGTAAGTCAACGATTTTTAAAGGGTATTTTCGGTATAATATTATTGAGGACCAAAACGTCCAAATACTAAAAAATTGAGGACCAATTTGGCCAATTTTTTTTACTTAATTTTTTTTAATTTTACAAAAATCGAAAAGTATTTTAGTCGTTTTGATTTTTTTAAGGACCAACTACGTCAATTTTAAATAAGTTGAAAACCAATCCCTATATTTTGGGATCATAATCGTCAAATTTTATAGCTCTGTTATCAAATTTTTCGAATATATAATTATGATAAAGATAGATAAAAATGTAGAATATTTGATAATCAATGAATAAAACTATAGTAGATTTCCATTCAAAACATGTTTTCATTCCAATATGATTTATTCATTAATTTTTCGTATATTTTATGTTTTAATCCCTTGTTTTCATAGTAATATTCGGAAAAAAAATTGGTTACGGAGTAATATATTTTATGTATTAATCCCTCGTTTTCATAGTAATATGATCCCCAAATATATTATAATTAACGGGAATGGTCCTCAACCTATTTAAAATTGACATAATTGCTCCTTAAGAAAAACCAAAATTATTAAAATATTTTTCGATTTTTGAAAAACTTAAAAAAATTAAAGAAAAAAAATTAGTCAAATTAGTCATCAATCTTTCAATATTTGGACGTTTTGGTCCTCAATAAAATTATACCGAAAATGTCCTTTAAAAATCGTTGACTAATAGTTGACTAACAAAAAAATTAACAGAAGGACCAATTCATCCAAAATTCTATAGTTTGGGGATCAATTAACTAAAATAAATAAATAAGGGACCAAATTGGCCAAGCACGCATAGTTTGGAGACTAAAAAATCCAATTTGCCAATTAAAAATACATTAGGAATCTAATTTTAGATTTTAGCACTTAAAAATACTTATTTCTCTAATATTTATTTTATTTCGAAACTATAATGTTTCGAGTCTTTCTACACACTTAGGTGACATAAAAAAAAATTGATTGTAATTTTAGTCTCCAGAGTATTTTTTTTATTATTAATCAATAAAATATTTTGTGATTTTAGGATTTTAATATTAGCCTTTTCATTCATTAATTAGTCAATCCGTTATCGTTAATCATCTTAAATTCGGCATAGTTACTGAATTCTATCTCTCCGTGGTTTTGAAAAGGTGCAATTACATGTGTTTTAAAGTACCTCTCTATGGCTTTTAATTTGGTGCACAATTCCTCCCTCGCGTACTTCACGCGTTTTCCTATATAAAAATACTGAGTTAGCTACATTCTATCTCCTTGAGATTTTGAAAAGGTTCAATTGAATTAAGTCCCTATGTTTAAAAATGTGCAGTGTACCTTCCTATGATTTTTAGTTTAGTAAATAACTCTGGATTATGTGTGCTTTATTTCGAACGACTTGTTTTGTTTGTGGAAGCTATTGTTGGTTTGTTATGTCCCCTTTTTTGTCATTGGATTATTCAAGCTCTCTAGAATACTTGCAAAGCAAATCTTAGATCTCGTTTGAAAGAGCTTATAAACAACTTATTTTAAAATAATAAGTCATTTTATGCGCGTTTGGAAGAACTTTACGAAATAGCTTATTTTAAATAATAAGTTTTTTTTAACTTATTTTTATAAATCAATATTATTAACTTATGACAACTTATAAGTAACTTTTAAGAAGGTTTCATATCAAATCCCGATCAATATATTTTTTTTAATTTAATTTTTTTGCATATATAAGTCATTATTATTGCATGTATCAAACACAATTAACTTATTAAATTTAAGTATTTATACCATAAGTTCTTATAAATAAGTTCTTTTGTCATAAGTCTTTTTAATTAAGTTCTTTCCCCAAACGGGGCCTTAGAAGGATATTAAATATTGGAATTATTTACTAAAAAACTAAATGTACTTCGATACAAATCTTACACAGCGATTCATAAATGGAAAAAATATAAACTTTAATCAATTTTTCACTACGACAGGGGTAATTTGCACCTGAGAAAAATTATAGGAAAAATTGCACCTAATCTTATATTGACTTTTCACATGAACAGCCTCATGTGAGGCGTGTGCTCTTTAAACTCCCATGTAGGAAGGTAAATCCACATGGGTTGTAACCACCTTTAAAAACCACGAGGGGTATTTGCACCCGAATGTAACCATAAGAGCACCAACTGCAATTAATCATAAATTTAGCAGTCGGGCAGCGGGTTGTCTTTTCTTACTTGCTCAATGCACGTTTTAGTAGCTATTGTTAGTTTCTCGTCATTAAGAAAATGGTAATCAATTGCATTGGTATTAGAGAAAGTGTGACGCTTAGATAATTTTCCTACTCCTTACCCCTACTCGACTATAGTCACAGTAATATTTGATCACAATGCAATTAATACTAAGTTGTTTGAAAAAACTTATAAACAACTTATTTTATTTTATTCTAAATAATAAGTTCTTTTACATATGTTTGAAAGAATTTATCGAAATAATTTATTCAAAATAATAAATTACTTTTAACTTATTTTTATAAATTAATATTATTGGGCATAAATGCGAAAACCTGAACAAATCCTGCAATTTTCTTGGTCTTATGACCTTGGCTGGTCGGGGGGACAAGATTTCTAGTCATGCCTGATAACCCCTCCGGCACGTCCACTTCTTTATGTTGATACAAATAATTAATTTTATACCAATTCAATATTATATATGCTTTCTAACAATAAAAGTTTAAAAAGTCATCAGTGCTCACATGTATATCGATATTCCCATCAAGTCATCATCAACTAACTAAATTCTTACTCTAGAATCTTTATAACAAACTTATGCATGTATACATAGCCAAAGGGGTTGTTAAAGAGAGACACCATCAAGATATGGTAATACGTGTTGTTGTTCTTATCTAATTAAAACCGCTAACCGTGTGATCCGCTAGTTAATTATAGAAACATATCTGTAGTGATAAGATTGGGACATGTATGTATATTAGGAAAATATCCGTTTCCTAGTTGAAAAAGATTTCTTCGCCTATAAATATGCCACTTCTTCCCCAATCAAATCACACATCTCAATTCTCACACTTCAAATTTGTCAATCAAGATTTCCTACTTTGTTTCTCGATCGTAGCAGCCATGCCCCGGCCAATCCTAGTGAGGAACAAGACACCGGCTCCGGTCCAAATCGTGTGGGTGAAGTACGCCAAGTGGGAAGAGTCTCACCACGACTTCGCCGGAGCGCGGTCGGTGTGGGAGCGAACGGTCGAAGCAGACTACAGCGACCACACCTTGTGGTTGAAATACGCCGAGTTCGAGATGAAGAATAATTTTGTTGTCCACGCGCGGAACGTGTGGGACCGAGCGACTCAGCTGCTGCCGAGGGTGGATCAACTGTGGTACAAGTATATCCACATGGAGGAGATGCTGGGCAATGTGGAGGGTGCGAGGGGGATTTTCGAGAGGTGGATGACGTGGATGCCGGATGAGCAAGGATGGCTGTCTTTTATAAAGTTTGAGTTTAGGTATAATGAGGTGGAGAGAGCGAGAGAGGTTTTCGAGAGGTTTGTGGAGGTTCACCCGCGAGTTGGTGGTTGGATTAGGTTTGCCAAGTTTGAGATGAAGAATGGAGAGATAGCGCGTGCTAGGAATTGTTACGAGAGGGCTTTGAATGTGTTGTCGAATGATGACGAGGAGGAGGCTCGAGAGTTGTTGGTCGCTTTTGCCGAGTTTGAAGACAAGTGCAAGGAGACGGTGTTTCATGTTCCGAAGAAGGGGAGGACGCATTGAAGCATTTGGGAAGCGTGATTTTTTATTACCTGAAGTAGTCATTCCGTTTCAGTAATGTAATGGCTATTTACGCCAAATCTATAATAAATGTACGGCAGTTAGTCTTTGTTTTAAAGTTACATAGTTCTTAGCCTCATGCTTGGGAAGAGCAAACACCAACTTGAGATTTCCATCCAAAACTTCATCTAAATTACATATAAAAATGGAAGAAAAAAAATTAATTTCTAAAAAATATATATATATTAAAGATAAGGAAAAAAAAACAATAACCTCCCCTAATCTATGTCCCATGGAATAAACTTTTGTGTCCTACAATCATACTCTCTTCTATATCACCTCCACATATATCACCTCCAATATGTGATTCAATTAGCTTATGGAACTCAATACACACTTCAAACTACACAAAAAAGTAAATGAAGATCCTACTTGAACATATTAATTGGTAATTCCCATACTAAAGAATAACATCAAATCTCAAAAATAAAGAAGAAATAGACATAGACACTCCTACAAAAAGTCGAGTGATCAACATTACCGAATTAAACACCATAATATATCATAAATATTGCACTTTTAACATTAAAAAAAACACAAATCAATAAAAATGAAATATTGAAAATTAGAAAAAACACGAAACCTATTAGCAGAATTAGACATACCCTCAACCTAATATAAATGAGTGAGTAGTGACTTTGGTGTCTAAACTTTCAATCTTTTTGAGTTTTGGTGCCTTTATTTTAAAAAAATGTGAATTTGGTTCCTAAACTTATAAATACTTGCAATTTTGGTGTCTTTAATTATTTTAATGAATAAATAATATTAATGGTGATTTAAAGAAGGATAAAATTGCAAGATCATATAATTTTTTTAGAAAATAATCTTTTTATAATATAATATAATTTTAATAATTATAATGATTTTAAACTATTAAGACAATAGGCTATAATAGTTTAATAGTTAATGTTAATATATTTAATGATTTAATAATTTATGTTTTTATTTTCAAAGATTAAAATAATTTAATAGTTTATTTTAATTTATGTTTAATTTATGTAAATAATATTTTCTTATATTGCACAAATATTACAATACTAAAATGAGTTTTAAGAACTATGTCTTTATAGAAAATTGAACCATATACATAAAAAAAATTCTTGGTAAAAAAAAATTGTACTACATAAATCTTAACGATATTTAGTTTTTAATTCTTAAGAGTATTCATTCACTAATTGTATTTACTAATAAATTGTCAAAAAAAAATTAATGGAAATATTACGTATTTTATGATTTTACCCTTCTCAAAATCATTATGGTATTATTTAATTATTAAATTAATAGAAGACACCAAAATCGCAATCATTTCTTAAGTTTGGGAACTAAATTTGCAATTTTTAAAGTATAGGCACCAAAACTAAAAAAAGTTGTAAGTTTAGGCACCAAAATGACAATTCACTCAATGTAAATAAAGGAGATCTTGTATGAGGCTGCCCCACGTGGGGACTGGTCATGTTTGACTGGATCATTGACTGAATATTGGATACTCAGTTAATGACACAGAACAATTGATATTGATTCATACTTTATTAAAAATAAGTTAATACTTATATTTGCAACAAGTAATATATTTTTAATAATTGGTACTTTTATTAAGAATAAAAGTTACAATTACTCAGAAAAAATGATATTTTTATTTAATCTCTCATGGCTAAGTCTTAGCATCAAGAAACTCAGATAGCAGTCTTGACCAAGGACAATTCTGAGAAAGATACTGAAATAGCTAGGCTCAGTCAGAAACTCGCAGAGGTTCAAAAGGACTATGAGTCACTTAGGAGGAGTGATGAAGTATGGTGAGGGTTGATGACAAAGCATTACCTAAGAGCCGAAGAGAAGCTTGAGGGATTGCTTAGGGCTCAGAGGTCAGTCTCCGTGAAGGAAGGACTTAGCTACACAAATGAAGCATCTACCTCAACTTCAAAAAGCTCAGATAAGCTGGCTGACCGGTTTATCTGTGGGGGAACTCAAGCTGTCGAACCAATCACCCCTCAGATAAAGAATAAACAGAAGATCCAAGCACCTCAGCCGAGCTATAAGAAGCAACTGACCAAAGGTTCTAGCCTCAGAACACTACGACCAAACTCAGGGGGAACCAAGAAGGTCAGGTGGGCAGAGCAGTATGATGAACCAAAATGGGTGCATCCTGCGCAATATGGTTCTTACTATTATGACCACCGGGTGAGGAGGAGCACTAAGAGTCAGAAAGAAGAAAGCTCCTGAACCCAAAACTGCCAAAAAGCCAGTACCTCCAAGTTCAGTGGAGAGAAGTACTGACAAGAAGAATAAGAAGAAAGAGTTTGAGACCCCTAATGTCGCCAGATAGATTTGGGTCGCGAAACCAAAACCGACTAACACATAAAGACCAAGACTGAACCAAAAGGGTACCTAAAACTGTTTCTGCAGGTGCATAAGGACCCTTGGATCATGGACAGCGGCTGCTCAAGATATATGACTTATCAAAAGAGCCTGCTGACTAACTACGTACAAGAGGAAGGTCCTAGAATTGAGTTCGGTGACAACTCAAAAGGCTATACAAGGGGATATGGAACGCCGAACATTGGGACTGCTTCATTTCCAAGAGTAACTTATGTTGAAGGACTTCAACATAATCTCCTTTCTGTCAGTCAATTCTATGATAACCTTAATAGAGTTACCTTTGACGCTAGTTTCTGTGATATTCTTGATAAATATACAGGGAAAACAGTGTTATTTGATTCGCAGAGGAAGAATATCCATGTTGCAAACTGGAACACCGCCGAACCTGAAGCCTGTTTGTTTGCCCAAACTAAGTCAAGTGACAAGACAAGATAGTTGTGGCATAAAAGGCTCAGTCATCTGAATTTCAAGGCAATGAACAAGCTGGCAAGGGACTCAAAAGTCAGAGGACTGGCCAATGAAGTATTCAGTCGAGACAGAAAATTGTGAGGCATACATGAAGGGAAAGCAGACAAAGTCAAGCAATCCACCAATTTTGTCACCTTCCACTGATGGAATCCTTCAGGTGCTGCACATGGATTTATTTGGGCCAGTCACTCCAGTGACTATAAGAGGCAAGAAGTATTTCCTCGTTGTTATTGACGATTATTCAAGAATATACGTGGGTCATCTTCATAGCCAACAAATCTGATGTCAAAACTGAGTTACCTACACTACTGAAGAAACTCTGTGTGGAAAAGGACATCAAGATTTAGAGGATATGCTCTGATC
The DNA here is from genome assembly GCA_028984105.1 of Lavandula angustifolia. Lineage (NCBI taxonomy): Eukaryota > Viridiplantae > Streptophyta > Magnoliopsida > Lamiales > Lamiaceae > Lavandula > Lavandula angustifolia. The sequence continues at coordinate 29,624,049 of CM054804.1, forward strand.
GAGGGACTGAATTTCTCAACTCAATCATTAAGGAGTACTGCGCTACTAAGGGTATTCAGCACGAGACTTCAGCAGCTCGCACACCTCAGCAGAAAGGTCTTACTGAATAGAAGAACAGAACATTAAAAGAAGCAGCAAGAACGCTCCTAGCAGACTCTGGATTGCCCTCGAAGTTATGCGCCGATGAAACTAACACCGCCTGTTATACTCAGAACCGCTCACTACTGACAAAGCAACACATGAAGACACCATATGAACTATGGAAAGGGAGAATTCATTCTATTTCTCATTTCCATATCTTTGGTTGTCCTTGCTTTATCCACAATAAGGAAATGATCAGTTAAAGGTCTTTGATAGCAAGTATGATCAAGGAGTGTTCTTATGATACTCTAGGGTCAGTAAAGCCTTCAGGTTCTATAACTACCGGACCCTTTGCGTGGAGGAAAGCCCTCATGTTGTACTTAACGAGTTTGTTACTGAGGACAGTAAATTGAATAAGTCAAATACTGAAGATGTCAACAGCAAGCTACAGGATCTCAAGCTAAATGATGAAACTAAAAAGATCCAGCGTTGTTGGGATGATGTGTCAGATGAAGAAGAAACTCAGACCCATCTCACAGGCAATGTAGCTGACCTGGTTGATTCTACTGAACATAATCAACATCAGGTAACCCAGGTCGATGAGGAAGCCCCCGTGGTAACTGAGACCCTCTACTGAGAATAACAATTCAGGGGGAATGGATGATGTTCCTGAGCGAAATGCCTCTGAACTTGGGAACTCAGTAGACCCTAACCTTCTAACTGAATTGTTTCAGTCACAGAACACTGCTACTGAAATGCCTAACACTCCTACTGACTGTACATAAGTAATTTCAGAAAAAGAGACAGGTGAAGACGATCATGATTAGATGCTCACTCTTCTGATCTCATCATTGGAGATCCTTCAGCAAGTATAAAGACAAGATCCAGATTCTGTCAAGGAGAAAGTGCTTTATGCTCCTGTTTCTTGTCTACTGAAGAACCTTAGTCGATATAGGATGTATTGAATGATGCTGACTGGATCATTGCAATGCAAGAGAAGCTCAACCAGTTCATCAGAAACGAGGTCTGGGAGCTTGTTGATAGACCAAGAAACCCACACCTGATAGGAACTAAGTGGATCTTCAAGAACAAGCGCGATGAAAACAACGTCATAGTCAGAAATAAAGATCGACTAGTTGCCAAGGAATATTGTCAAGCCGAAGGAATCGACTTTGATTAAACATTCGCACCAGTCGTAAGATTGGAAGTCATTCGTCTATTCTTAGCCTACGCAACACATCAAGGATTTAAAGTATATCAGATGGATGTAAAGTCAGCTTTTCTGAACGGCGCACTGAAGGAAGAAGTCTACGTGGAACAACCGCTCGGCTTTCAGCAGGGACATCAGGTTTACAGACTCAGGAAAGCTCTGTATGGGTTAAAATAATCACTCATGGCTTGGTACGACACCCTATCAAACTTTCTACTTCATAAAGGTTTTTAGGAGGGGACAATAGATCGCACTCTATTCAGCATCAAGTCAGTAGATGACATCCTACTGGTGCAGATCTACTTGGACGACATCATCTTCGGTTCCAGAAAAGTGACTATATGTCAACAATTCGAGAAGATGATGAAGGAGAAGTTCAAGATGTCAATGATGGGGGAGATGAACTATTTCCTTGGTTTTCAAGTAAAACAATCTCAGAAGGGAACGTTCATCAACCAAGCTACATACACTCGAGACCTCCTGAAAAGATTTAGTTGTGAATTGAGCAACCCAGTCAAGATCCCCATGAACACGAATCTGAAAATCGATCTAGACAAAGAGGGAGCTTCTGTTAACTCAATTGATTATAGAGCTATTATTGGTTCTTTACTATATTTAACAACAAGCAGACCTGACGTAACTTATGATGTAGGTGTATGTGCGAGATTTCAGGCGAATCTCAAGCGTAGTCATCTAGACTCAGCGAAGAAGATTCTGTGATACCTGAAGGGAACACCTGACGCAGGGTTATGGTATCCTGCTGATGATAATCTTGTTTTCCTGGATATTCTGATGCTGATAGGATAGATCGAAAGTCAACATCTGGAACTTGTCAGTTCCTAGGCAGTAAGCTCATATCATGGTTCTCCAAGAAACAACATTCAGTAACAACGTCCACTACTGAAGTTGAGTATATGACTGCCGGAAGTTGTTGTGCCCAGATCCTTTGGCTTCGACAACAACTGCGTGATTATGGTATCTCTCAAGATGAAGTGCCCATCTACTGCGACTCCACCAGTGCAATAGCAATCACTCAGAACTCAGTTCTTCACATAAGATGCAAGCACGTGGGCATCTGACACCACTTCATCCGAGACCATGTTGAGAAAAAGGATATCAGGATGGAGAAAATCCATACTGATAAGCAAAGGGCAGACATACCGACCAAGCTGCTAGTTGAGAACAGGTTCAGAGAACTCTCAATTGAGATGGGTCTACTAGATCCTACTGACCCGAGTTAGTAAATGGATCAGTACGACAAGTCAGTTAGTCAGACTCAGTACAATGGTTCAGTAGGGTGAACCATACAATACTCAGTAAGGGGGAACATGAGATAAAAAATGAACATTCAGTATCACTGACAATTAGTATAAACAATTGGTATCACAGTGATTCCTCCTCTTGATTTGCAATTGGTATCAGCTGACTACTATGTTCAGTTGACATGTTTGAGTGTTAAATTTAGTATTTACATTCAGTGGCATGCTTCGCATTTAATTGATATCAGTGGTATACATTCAGTGGCATGCTTCGCATTTATTTCCCGCCATTAATTCTTAAGGATGTATTTAGTAAAACTGTTTTCATTAAAAGCGCGATATCCTAAGAACTGACTGTAGCGCATTAAATGCATGTCATCTCACCTTACACTAATTTGCAAATCTTACGTAGGTCGAGATTATAGGCAACTAAGTAATCATTCCTTTTTATAACATTAAATCCTAACCGTCTATAATAAAGCGAGATTAAATCATAATCGTCAGATCTGAAAAACGCTTGGTATTCAAATCATACATAATCTTCTCGCTTATTCTTCTCACCTATTTTTTGCCATTCCTATTTTAAGAGATCTGCAATTATCTGCATCTAAGACTTATACTACTCCTAAGCTCTTAATCTGCGGTAAATTTCTAAGATCTTGTTCTGCAAATTATAACTTACTCTATTTTCAAGTGTTAACACTTGTTTTGCAGATTCTAGATCAAATGGCGTCACACTCAAACATTGTTCAGACTCTTGCTGATGTTGACGAAATCATCCAGGGCAGAGTCTGTTTTGAGCCGACCATGGTGTTCCACAAATTGGAACTTCCATACATGGAGAATATCTACACCGCTCTTCTGACATCTGGTCTGAAGATGCTCCTAACGAAGCAACCCAAAGCTTGTCTTCCTCGACAAGTGGTTGAGTTCTTCTTCAACCTGCGTCATGTGGAGGATACCGATGCAGAGGTCACAACGGTGAAGTATATGAAAGAAACATCTCAGCAGAAGTGGGAAGAGAGTGTAGCCCACATCAATATTCTCGAAGCGCTGAAGAGTGTTTTCAATCTTCCTGAATCAGGAGTTTCTCCTGTTGGATACAAAGAAGCCGAGATCAATGATTACATTAGGTGTTTATGCGGGAGGGATGACATATCCTTCAAAGTTTCTTTCCCCAAAAGTCAGCTCCTGCCAGAATACAGAGGTCTGGCTTACGTTGTCATCCACATCCTCACTAGATCAGCTGGATCATTCAATCAGCTGTCCAAGCCTAGACTCCAAATTATGATGGCTATTGTGGATGGAGTCAGAGTTAACTGGGCTCAGTTCTTCCTTAGAGAATTGAAAGCTCAGTCGCAGAAGTTTGTCGATGGCGATAACAAAGAGAGAATACTATCTTCCATAGGCAAACTGTTGTATGGGACTAAGGTTTCAGCATTGATAGAAGCCATAGTGTCCTCAAAAGCTTCGTTCCAAGACATGAAATACTTCGACAAGAAGCAAGTTAAATTCACAACGAGGACAACTGCTGAAAATCCATTGGTCGTGGAACTGCACTGAAGAGGTTATCTACTGACTTACCTCCACGAACCGAACAACCTAAGAAAAAGAAACTGTCAAAGAAGGAAGTTTCTAAGGCTGATTCTCCACCCCCTCCACATGTGGAAACTATTCTGGACTCGGACACTGGCATGGAAGGTGCCACGATCAAAGACAAAGTCCAGAGAGTCAATCCTGAAGAGACTCAATTGGAGCATGATGTTGATCCAACTACTGAGGTTTCTTAAGAGCTACCAACCATCGTTCAGCTGACCAAGCTTAGAGCTGAATCAAAAGTCGCTGAACAAATACATGAGATAGCTAGCTATCAGGATTTGGTGGATGTAGCCGTCAGGGCAAGGACTCAGATGCTGTTGAGGTTCCTTAATTGGGACATTCTGAAGGAGACTATCCAGCAGTACTCTGTACCTACACTCTTGGTACAGGAGCAGCAACTGCAGTCAGAGATAGGGTTTGGGGAACCCTCAGACATTGCCTCCTTCGAAGACCTGAAGTCTGTTGTGCTTTATTTGCATGAGCAGAAGAATGCTTCCTCGCCAGCCAAGAACCCTTCGCCCACTGACGACCCAACTGATGATGACTCAGCACCTAAGGATGTAGAGCAGGGAGACTCTGCTGAGGGCAAAACTCCCAGCGAGAAGGGCGACTCACCACCACCACCTCCTGAATCTGGTGCCGCCCTTGTTGCGTCTTCCTCAAGATTGCAACAACTCGCAGCCTCTGAGCAGAGGATCAGTAGCTCGTCCTATCAAATAAAACCAATAGATGTTGTATCCAAGAGGAGCATCAATAGATCTATTCAGAAGCAAGGAGACAAAAATCGTCTCTTGGCTAAGGATGTGCACCTGAAATGGGCAGAGTACACTAAAGCTCAGACTGAACGAATAGATGCCCTCGCTGGAGAAGTCAAGAAGGTCTCTGAAGCTTCAACGCCAAATATTCAGGAGATCGTCGAGACAACTCTAGCAGCTCAGAAGTAGGACTTAGCCACTCAGTGCCAGCAGTTGCTTGAAACTCAAGCTAAACAATTCTCAGAGCAGCTAGGTGCGACAATGGTTGAAGTCCAGAAGACGATGGATGAGAGGAACAGAGTTGCATCATCCAGTGTGACTGAAGCTCTTACTCAACAAGCCACAACTCTCGACCTCATCCAATCGAACTTCGTGAGGACACTAGACGAATCACTACTGGAGCATAAAGCCCATACTGATACCCTGATCAGAGATCCGTCTTGATTACGAAAGGGATTGGGAAAAATACTGTGATGCCATCGAGGACCTCACCTCCTCCTTCACCCAGATCAAGAACTCTCTACAACCTATGAGATGACGTAGTAGCTGTCAAGACCCTACTGACCTCGGCTGATGATGCCAAAAAGGGGGAAGCAAAGGGGACGGGAGTTGGGGAAGTAGAGAAAGATGGGGAAGAGAAAAAGGGGGAAGAGATTGAAGAGATTGAAGAGTCCATTGTATCCAAAACTGATCTCCCCATCCCCAAAGAAAAGGCCAAGGAAAAAGCTACTGAAGGCCAGGTAGAGCCTCAGGAGTAAGTTAAGCAGCTGACAGTGCAGGCTGGAAGATCAGGTGAAGGATACTCAGCTCAGGCACATATTGATGAGAACACCGATTTTATTGAGAGGACAGAGCCAATTGCGCTGAGGCATGGCAAAGAGATAGCTACTGAGAGCTCTCCCCCTTAATCGCCTAAGCTCAAGAACAAGGAAGAACAACAAACGTATGATGAAATGATGGCTCATCAGCTGCAGGCTCAGCTGGATCATGAAATAAGACAAGAAGAAGATGCTAAATTGAAGAGAAAGCCGAAAATTCCTATGACAAGGCAGTCAAGGACCAAGGCTCAGCTGGCAAAAGTTCAGCAGAAGCAGACCACTCCGAAAAAGACTCAGCATAAGCCAACTGAAAAATCTGCTTCTGACTCTACTGAGGAGTCTGATACTGACAAGTTGCCACTGTCTAAAAGGCTAAAGAAGAAAGCTCCTAAGCTTACAACTAAACAAATTGCTGAGGAGAAAGCCTTATGGGACGCAGTTGAGATGAGCCTCGACTTCACAGCCAGAGAAAGACTAACAGCTGAAGCCAGAGAACGACTGAGAAAAGCTGAACTGGCAGAGCATGTTGCCAAAACTAAAAAAGTAGCCAAAGAAGCCATTCCAGTCAAGAGTAGAGAGATCTCAACCACTTCAAAATTTTACAGACGCGGTGGATAGAAGCCACAACTCAGGAAAACTCCATTCTGCCGCACAGACAAGTGGATCCCATGGAACCTCAATGAGCAGTGGGAGAGTCTGAAGGAAGACTTCATTAAAAGCTATTATGTATGGCAATGCTATCCAAGCAACGTTCCAGCTGACAAACTATTCGATCAGTTCTTATATCAGTTTGATCCCACCTTCCGTGCTCAGATCATCTTGCTTCTTCACAAGGAAGGAATGCCATTGAAAGCGCCTGCATTCAGATGTCTGACTCCTCCCATGACTCTTGAAGGTAACATCTGCACTAAAGTGATAGAGAAAGAGGTGAAGATGGTCATGGAACGCAACGAGCTGTCCTCCCAGATGCAAAGATATCTTCCACAGATCAAACTTCTTAGGGAAACCATCTACAAATCCTATGTGCTAGAACTTCCAGAGGCCAAGTCTGCTGACTTCAAATCAATGATTCAGAGTTCAAATCTCAATAGCAGCAGACTCAGTCGTCTTTCAGTCTTTGCCTTTCTCTCTTTTCTTGTATTGATAGTGTAGTACGGATGTAATTGTAACCAATTCTATATCAATGAAAATCAGTATTTCACTTGGCCAGACAACCACTCATGGTCTTATGGCTATGTCGTTCATTATTACGACTGATCACTGAAATGATCAACACACACTCACTGTACTTAAGTTCTTATGGCTATGTCGTTCATTATCACGATTGATCACTGAAATGATCAACACACACTCACTGTACTTAATTTCTTCTGATGTGCCTTTGTGTAACTATTAACCTGTGTTGTATTTCTTTCAGTTGTTAGTAACTGTGTTTAGTGGTTAATGGTTTTGACGCCATCAATTAGGGGGAAATTGTAGGGATATGAGTCAGGACATGACTCTTCATAGTTCTTAAGGGGGAAACTGTAGGAAGTTGTAGAGATATGAGCCAGTAGCCACGGAGACTATTGTTAGGGGGAAATTGTAAGTATGAGTCAATAAATGGGAAATTATTGGGAGAAGATTCAGTATCTCTGCATGTGATACATTGTAGGGATACTGAGTAGTTGTATAATTATTATAAGGAATTGAAGATCCCAAAACCCCTATCAAAACACCTGAGTGTGTGATGAACCGATATGATGTAATTGGCTAGACCTGCTTCGATCTTTCTAGATTATTTGTCTAAGTCCTATAAGGGGTAAATTGTTAGACTAAACTTCAGTAGAGAAGTTAAGGTTCCAGAACCCCAAGTCATCGGTTCAGTAGAGCTCAGTAGTCTTTAGAGTCAGTCGCTGAAAGCACTCAGTAGAAGATCACTCTTCAGTTGACTCAGAAAGAAGACTCATTACGATCATCCTTGATCTACTGAAGGAGCTGCAACTCAGTTGCAGACTGTACAAGGGAAATCGACAGCTTGACCTTATCAGTCGGATGTCAGCAGAGGAATACTTAGTGTCCAAGGTTCAGAGAAAGTCAACTCACCTGGAAGACTGATGTCTGACAAGTCTCCCTACGGCCATACCTTGACCAATGAGAAGCAAGCGAAGCTTACCTGCTCTGACACAAAATCTGCTCTCATGCACAGAAAGCCAACCACTCTGCGGCGACATTCAAAATTATATGGTCGTTTTCCTTGGAGTCTTGTGACACGTGGCATGGTCCCCTCCAACGAATCTATGCATGGGTCACAGCTATATAAAGAGATCATCTTCAAGAATGAAGAGTCCACAACAGACCAACGGGAACAGACACAAGAAATTCAAGAACACATTATCAAGCACTCTAGCAACCTTACAGCTACATCCAACGAAGAATTAGAAATCTTAGAAATATCTTAGTAGTTCTTCACTCTAGAGTTGTTCCCCGATCTCTTTTCTAAGTCAACCTTGTTAGATCTTAAGCTAAGACACTCGAAGGAGTTCACTTTTAGTTATACGTTCTTATTGTAAGAACTCCTTCATTGTTGGAGACAAAATCCTTCAAACTTCGGTTTGATTTTGTAAAGTCGCTAAGGACTAGAACTTAGAAGGTTTTGTCCAGTGCACAAAAACCTTGCTGAGGCTTTCTCAGATTAATCAACAAGACCTCATGTTCAACAGGATCGTGGATGTAGGATCTTGCGTATCCGAACCACGTTAAAAATTGCTCGTGTCGTTTACTGTTTTATTGCATATGTGTGTCAACTATTTGCAAAATCATATTTTCAGTAAAACATATTTAAAACTGCACTAGCCAACTTATTAGGTTTGCATAAAAACGTTTTTCAAAGAGACGAACTTAAATCGGGCCTACACAATTCCGCACTTACTCATCTATTAAATTTCTCAGTACTAACATCAGTCAGTAGAAAGAGTTCAGTCGTTGAATCACTCTGCCCCGCGATCAGAAGACTTAACTGACAACTGAACTCGTTCAGTAGCAAACTCAGTACAATACTGACCTTTGCGTTTGAGCAAAAACTTGGACTTAGGTGTACCCCCCCCCTTTATACACCTGATACTCGTCTATGGACCAACAAATTCCATACAATGTTGTTATCCATTGAAATATTTTTATGCGTGTTCGATTAAGTTTAATACTCTTGTATGGTCGATCGAGGTTCTTGTTTTGACCTAGCACGTCAGACTGGAATTGTGTACACCCTCATTTCTCGTGCAGTGGTTTGATCTCCACTGTGCACTAACTTTTTATACAAGATTATTTGGGGAAAGACCTGATATCCAAAGTTAAAGGGTACTCTAAGTAACGAATCGAGACCCTAAATGAAATTGAATCCGACGAGGATGTGTTTCGGGATTACAAGATCAACTAAAAGAATGTGGCACGTGCTCGCAAATGAAATAAAATATGTTTCGTATACATAGAAGTTCTTTTCCTTTAAAAACCTCCCAGGCTATACATTTATGTTTGGATAACTGGTCTTTTAATAAAAATATTTTCATAAATTGCTAGCCCACTGAATAACACACTTTTTAATTAGGTTGAAGGTATTTTTGCTTTGACCGCAATATCAAAACTCAACAAAATACAAACAAAACTTGTTAAATGCAATAACATACACAACAGAACTATAGATGGAATTCTATACACCATCCCAATTTTAACCCTTTATGTCACAAAGTGACCGATGAAGACAATCTCCGGTAGTGTCCTGTAGAGATCAAGTGACAGTTGTTGTCTTGTCGATACAAAGAACACATGACATTCCCATTAGTTAAATGCAATAATATATACTCCTTCCCTCCCGCATGAAAGGTCCTATTTCTTTTCAGCGCGGTAATTTATGCAATGGATTTTTGTATGTTAAGAGAGAGAATTGTGTGAATAAGATCACAAAAAGTTATTTTTTTGTGAAAGATATTTATTTTCTTTTTAAGAAAGATGACATTTATGTGGAACCCAAAGTAAAATATAAGACGTTTCATCCGGGACTGAAGGAGTACAATAAAACAATAAATACAATTCTATACACCATCCCCATGTTTAACCCTCCATTTCACAAAGTGACCGATAGAGACGATCTCCGCTAGTGTTTATAGAGATAGTGACAGTTGTTGCCCTGCAAATACAAGAAACGTATAGATTCCCATTCCTCCCATTTCTTTCATCTCTCCATATGTATATACGAAGTACAATTTCTGCCATAATTTCTCTCTAGTCCTGCCATAAGTAAAATTTAGGGGTGATATTGGCTAATTTGTTTAAACTTGCATTAATAATGTGTCATACTTTTATAATTAAATCTAGATTTAGTGTATATTTTTGGACTTTTCCCTTTTGTTTTTTTTTCCTATTATTTTCAGGATAAAAAACCTATAGACGATTATATTAAAACTTATCTGCCATAAGTATAATTTAGGGGTGATATTGGCTAATTTGTTTAAACTTGCATTAATAATGTGTCATAGTTTTATAATTAAATCTAGATTTAGTGTATATTTTTGGACTTTTCCCTTTTGTTTTTTTTTCCTATTATTTTCAGGATAAAAAACACATAGACGATTATATTAAAACTTATTTTTGCTAGTTAATTAATTTATTAAATTATCGCTGAAGTCGCTTCCGCTACAAAGCGATTTAGCAGATTTCCCTGGGAAACCGCACTAACACGCCATAAAAAGCTTCCCTTATGCTTTTCGTGTCTCTCTCTCATCATTCTCACTCCGCAAAGACTTTAGGGTACAGAGAAATTTACGCACACGCTACTACTCGACCGTTTCTCTACCACTTTGTCGCTCTTGAAGCCATCGGCTGCTTGAAAGAGGGAAGTATTAATTGAGCATTCTATTGCAGACAGGAACACTGATGGAGCTGCTTCGATCACATCTATCTCGGGTTCGAATTCCCGAGCCGACAAATCGCATTTACAAGCAGGAATGTTGCATATCGTTCGATACCCCGGTTTGTATTTGATCTTTTGTTTTCGTGCTATAGTTGATTATCAATGTTTATTTACTATCGTGATATTTTGAATTCGGTGGGAACTAGAGCGTTCCTCTTCTGGAAGTGCTTCCCTATTTGCTGTTATTTTATTTTTATGAGATTGTTTGTTTTTGCAAACTAGGGTTTAGGGTTGTGTATCTTATTTCAGTCCTAATAACTAGAAGGGTGAAAAAGAACGAGTACTGTAGGGGAGATAATTTTTGTACGGGGGAAAAAGCGACTTTGGGACTAAGGGCACCTGGGCACCACATAATTTGGGTTGTAAACTTCACTGGTGAAGTACATAGAGTATTCGATGTAGAGTATTCGATTTAGGAGCGCTATGGAAGTGCAGTCTCTTTTGTTTGTTGCTCACTTTTGCGCTAGATGACTTTACACTTTACTAATATTTAACAAGTTCTCTACGTGTTATTGTTTTTGCAGAGGACAGAAGGTGGTCTGTTTGTAGATATGAATTCATTCCTTGCTTTTGGCAAGGAGTTTGTGGCTTGGAACCATGAGAAAACTGGAGATCCCGTTTATTTACACATCAAAGAGACACAGAAGGCAGTTTCCGAAGATAGACCGTCAAAAAAACCAACACTACTAGCCATAGGTATCGATTATATTAAATGTCAAGTGGTGTGCTTTCACACTAGGCATAATTATAACTGAGAAGCATTTATTGGTTTTTACTTGTAGAATCACCTTAGTTCTGCCTTTGTATTATACAAGAGAAAGGGTGATTTTATAATGTTGTATGTAGTGAAGATTGGTTCTCTTTTAGACTGAGTCAGTTGAATACATAATAGTGAATATCAAAATACATAGTTCTCTTGTCTCTTGTGCTACCTCCTTCTGAAAATGTAGTCAATCTGTTTATTCATCCATGATCCGTGAGCTGTGTATATGGAAGAACTCAGTTATGGCCATTTTAGCATGTTTGTCCAGGGTTATGGGACTATTTGTACTTTCTAGCCTTTCCCTTTCTTTGATATTGTCAGATGCACCAAATGCACTTTGAGGGCACTTCTTGTTCTTCTATGCTATTTTTGCCAATTAGCACTTCTTATTGTTTGCAGGTGTGGATGGAGGGTTTGATAATAACGGCCCAGAATATGAACAGAGCTATGAAATAGTCATTTTACCGGATTATGTTACCCTTCCCTTTCCATCTGTAGATTTGCCAGAAAAGGTATGGTATCATTTTTCTTTCTAACTAATTTTGTGAATAATATTTTGAATAGGCTAGATAGATGAATGACAATTTGTTGTATTCACAGGTCAGATTAGCAGTTGATGCTGTTATTATGAATGTGGGTGCTGAGAAGAAAGAACAAGTTGCTGCATGGACTGCTGATACTAAATATGTCAGTAAACATGCAATGGATTTAAAACAGCTTGACAATGGGCGGGTTGTTCCTCCATCTGGTTGGAAGTGTGAGAAATGCGATAAAAAGGACAATCTGTGGTTAAACTTAACAGATGGGTTAATCCTTTGCGGTAGAAAAAATTGGGACGGTACTGGGGGAAATGACCATGCAGTTAACCATTATAGTGCAACTGGATATCCTCTTGCTGTGAAGCTTGGAACTATAACTGCTGATTTAGAGGCAGCAGGTAGTGCCTGCGTTCTCTCCATTGTTTACCTGCTTGCAATTAATTGTACTTCTTCCCCCTGCTATTGAAAATGGTTTGCATGGTAATGGTTGTCTTTTTCTGAGAGTTTAACACAGTAAGTGACATTTTAAGCTAGAATGGCTGACTTCCAGCAGAAATGTATACGCACTACATTTTGTGTGGGATGGATGCATGGGAGGACATTTGTAATCTTTTTCTTCTTTTGAGATGCTAATTTTCAGTAAATTCAGTCTGTTACTAAAAACTTTTGTTGGTAATATATATGTAAAGATTATTGGTTGATGCTGAGTTAAATTGTGGCAAGTCCTGAAGAGTGAAGACAGACTATTGTGATGGTAAATAGAAATCTATGCTGCCACTAAGATCCTCTCAGTTCTTCTGTTATTATTCATATTGGATTAGTTGTAGTGATTTAGTCATAGAGATTGTTACCTTTTGTTGGACTCTAATGGCTCTGCATTTGCTTGCTTAATGGTGTTGATACTTAAAAGCTTTGTTTCTTTGTTTGATTTCACATTCCCTGGTTACCCAGACGTTCTTGTTTCCATACCTGATAGGAATTGTGCTTTACCAAAATGTTTATCAACTTATATAGATGATTTGATACCCTATTGAATCCACTAACTACAACTAAACCACTTTTAGAGTGGAAAGTTTTAGTGAGTAGTAACCACAATAAACAACACTGAAAGACCATGATATTAGTCAAAGGTGTCCTATTCCTACAAATCTGTCACTTCATCTTCTCCAAAGAAACATCCAAACACATCTTTGTTGTTTACCTTTATTGAGTCTGCCTTTAAAATACACTCTGACAAAGTCTCAATGTTAACCAGAAATAAAATCAACCATAGGACTAATTTATGAGTTGCAACCAAGTTAATAGCTTCATTGCCTTTTTCCTGTAAAATCATGAAATTCAAACTTTGGCAGCTCAGACGTTTACTCTTATGCCGAGGATGAAAGTGTTATAGACCCACTTTTAGCTCAGCATCTGCAACATTTTGGCATAGACTTTTCATCCTTGCAAAAGGTAAAGCTGGGAACTTGATACTTTTAAACAGCATTTTTCCATTTCTTTATTGTTAAAATTGGAATCACCTGATGAATCATGGAATTGGTCTTAATAATATGTTAGACTGAGATGACAACTGCTGAAAGAGAACTTGATCAAAACACCAATTTCGACTGGAACCGCATTCAAGAGAGTGGGCAAGAAGTCCAACCACTCTTTGGACCAGGTTATACAGGACTTGTAAACCTTGGCAACAGGTTTTTTCCCTCTCCCTAGTAAGAGCATTGGATTCGTTGTTATTCTACAACATAGCATCCTAATTTGTTTACTTTGCAGTTGTTACTTGGCTGCAACTATGCAGGTTGTGTTCTCCACACGTGGCTTCTATTCGAGGTCAGTTGTTGCACTTTTGACTTTTATTTAGTACTTAGTAACTTCTCGCAGTGCAACTGTTTCTTACTAGTTCTTTGGATTCTTTTTCTAGATACTATCTGAACCAAAATCTGAAAGCAGCTTTTAATTCAGCTCCTGCCGATCCCACTGTAGACTTAAATTCTCAGCTGTAAGTAACTTGTCTTGTTTCATACACATTGTGCTAAACAATAGTGTTTGATGTGACTTAGCATTGGTTTTGCAAGCAGTTTTTTGATTGCAATGCCTGTTTTCATTTATTAAGCATTTATTATCGTATCTTTCCTTAAAACTTTGTTTATTTTACTCCATGAGGAACTATTATATATTATGAATTAGATGTCACCTTCTCTGTTCATTGGTTGATATATCCATCTTTTATGTAGGGCTAAGTTAGCGCATGGATTGCTTTCTGGAAAATATTCCGTTCCAGCAAGCAAGGTATGATCTGTTCATTTTCTTTGTGTTCTTCATTTGTTGCTGCTAATTACCTTGTTTTTGTCTCAGAAAGGTGATGCTGAAGATGCAGCCCAGAAGGATGTAAGCACTTCATTTTCCCTGTATTCACTGGCATTAGGTTTTCTCAGATTGGAAAAATAATCCAGTATAATGACATAAGATAGCTAGTGAGGAAAATGAGTTCCATGAACAGAGACAACTTAATTCAATGTTTGTTAGACAATTTGCAAATTTGGAGTTGAGTAAGGAATTACTTATTACTTCAAGTTATCCATTGTACTATTTCAATAAGATGCATTCTGGCCCTTTTTCTGAGTTCTTGCTTGGCTTCGACTCAGAAACAGGAAGGTATTCCCCCTCGTATGTTCAAGTCCGTAATTGCTGCAAATCATCCTGAATTTTCAACTATGAGACAACAGGTATGTTTACAAGGTTAATTATTAAAAAATTATGTGAGCAGATAAACAACTGGGTAAATAACTTAGTTAGGTTGATGGTTTAGGTTTTTACTGGTACCACTTTTTATTGGGAGTTTATAGATTACTCTACTTTTGGCTGAACTAAGCATAAAATATAGTGTCTCACATGTCCTTTTTTTCTCCTGTAGTTGGTTTTTACTTTAGTTTAGGTATGGTAAACCTCGGGGGAACGAACCTTTTTGTATCTCTATCAATTCATTTATTTGTTAACTTACTGTCCTGCACCCTTCTGTATACAAACCGATGATTGACAAGAAAGTCTGACATAGGATGCTTTGGAGTTCTTCCTACATCTTATTGACCAAGTTGAGAGGATCAACTCTGGGAATCCCGTTTTGGATCCTTCAAGAAGTTTCAAATTTGGTGTTGAAGAGCGGCTGCAATGTCCATCAGGAAAAGTTGCCTACAACAAAAGATGTGACTATATTCTCTCTCTAAACATTCCACTCCATAAAGCTACAAACAAAAGTGAGTTTGCTTTTCTTCATTATTGCAAGTCTATGATGATGAATGGTTAAGTATCACCCCTGATTTTAGCATAATCTTTTTGTTGTCTCAGAAGAATTAGTAGATTTCCAAAAGTTAAAAGCTGAGAAGGATGCGAAGGGGGAAGAACTGTGAGTTGAACCCCTTTTATGCATGTGGCATTCCTGTGATTCCATTCTTCTCATAGTATGTCTTCTGCAACAGGTCTTCTGCTGAGATTGTTCGCCCGCGGGTACCTTTGATGGACTGCTTGGATTGCTTTGCTGCTCCTGAGGAGTTGCATGATTTCTATAGTTCCGCATTAAATGCGAAGACAACTGCTATTAAGTGAGTTCTCTTCACAATGTTATCTTGGTAGAAGTTCTCCATCCTTCAGCTTGTGCTTAAGTGGATAAATCATTAAGCAGGTTATGCTGTATGGTGTCCTTGTTTTCCACTGGTAGCTTACGTATTTTTTTTTTATTATTACTTTTTTTTGCAGAAGTGTAGGCCTGACTTCATTCCCTGATTATCTTGTATTGCATATGAGAAAATTTGTTTTGGAGGAGGGCTGGGTCCCAAAAAAACTTGGTAAGGACTGCTGGGTTGATTTATTTAAATAGCAATTTCTTGGAATTGTTTGTGATGATACTAACGACTTGCTTCTTTTCTCCTCCTATAGATGTCTATATAGATGTTCCTGATACCATAGACATTAGTCATATGCGCAGCAAGGGTCTTCAACCTGGGGAGGAATTATTACCTGATGGTGGTACGTGATCATTGTTTTTTCTCTCTGAATGAGTTCTTGGAATATTCATACATTGACTTGCGAGAGACACTTTAGATCTTTCAGCATTTAGATCTGGTTTCCATAAAGGCGTCAATCCATTCCAGTGAATTTTACATATCATCTACAGTTTGCTATTGTCTATTTGTAATCGATACCCTAATGCTACTCTTTTGTGAAAGTAATCATTGTGCCACTATTCTTCAACGAAGTGATATATATCATCAGTTTTACATGGTCTTAATTGATTACTGCAAAGTGAAAATTGGGAAGATCTGTTAAATGCATTATCAAGGCAATTAAGCCTGATTTTTTGTTGACTACACCTCTAACTTTAGCTGGTTTCTAAAGCTTGACTCCTGGAAATTCAAGCTTGATTTCTAGCGAATTTATGTGCAATAACCTAGGATAACATTATTGCTTAATTCGTGCTTGTCTTAGTGTAGTTTACCGTATCTAGAATCTAGATTTATTGTAATTTATGCATGAAGAGACTATGAGCAGGGAATAAAACAAGCAAGAAAGTTATCCCCTGTTCTATGAAATCTGGTTACTTTCCAACACAAGCCCTTAGGTCAGAGCTCCCTTAGACGAGCTTAAGTATATTTTGCTATTATAGCTCAATCTAGGAACTGAACAATGGTATTAACCCAGTTGATCATCCAATTTATTCATATGAGCAGGTGGTATAGAGGCTCTCTCTCTCTCTCTGTGCGTGCATGCGTGCATTTTAATATCGTTATTTTGCTTCTCTCTATTATGTTCAGCTACTGAAGATGAGGGGATAAGCGCCAATGACGACATTGTCAACCAGCTTGCTTCAATGGGATTTCAACAACTGCATTGTCAAAAAGCTGCTATCAATACCTCGAATGCTGGAGTTGAAGAAGCAATGAACTGGTTACTTAACCATATGAGCGATCCAGGTATTCCATGCTACAATTGCCTTGCAAAGTACATATGATTTATAGTTTATTTTGATTAAGGATAAAGTCTCAATTGACAATTTCCTCCCCAGACATCGATGATCCTATTACTAAAGCACAGAAAGGCGCTCCCCATGTCGACCAATCAAAAGTTGATACTTTGGTATCATTTGGGTTCGAGGAAGAAGTTGCTCGTAAAGCTCTACAGGCATCGGTAAACACTGATTAACAAGCCTTGCATTTTTGGATCTTTGTTAGAGCTCTTGCATGCTAGTAAACTGATCATAGTACCTATAATAATTATTGATTATTTACAGGACGGTGACATTGAGAAGGCTACTGAATGGATATTCAATCCTCCTTCTGGTATATCGAATATGGATACT
Organism: Lavandula angustifolia; assembly: GCA_028984105.1. NCBI lineage: Eukaryota > Viridiplantae > Streptophyta > Magnoliopsida > Lamiales > Lamiaceae > Lavandula > Lavandula angustifolia. The sequence continues at coordinate 29,641,368 of CM054804.1, forward strand.
ACCCCTAGTAGCAGCGGAAATGTGGTCGATGCTGCTCTGCCTGATGGACAAGGAAGTAAGTTCTTTGTATGCCTTGTAAGAATATTGTTTCTGTGCTTCCTTTAGTTTTGTGTTCTAAAGGGTTGCCGTTACCTATTCAGGATACCGCCTCTTGGGATTAGTGAGCCACATCGGTACATCTACACATTGTGGCCATTATGTTGCTCATATTTACAAAGATGGAAGATGGGTGATTTTCAATGATGATAAAGTTGGGATTTCCAAGAATCCTCCAATCGACATGGGTTACTTGTACTTCTTTGAAAGAATTGATGGTTGATTGTTTACTCAAGTAGTGTTGTTGCTGGACGATTAGCGTGAAACAAAAGGTAGAAGACTTGTGTTTTCCATATTCCGGGTCCATGGCACAAAATGCGCAAGTTATCTTACACTTTTTTAGTTTTTGATTTTCTTTTTTTACTTTTCTCCAGCTTTGACATGGTACAACGGAGTGACTGGTTCATCTGTTTCTTTACCAGATTTTGGAAATATCTTACTGTTACAGTTACACCCCCGACCCCACTCTGGATCTTGTGTTACATATAGTTGCATTAATGTTTTTCATCCTAACCCTTCATTCCTTCATTACGTAATCCCGCCGTACCATCAAATTTGTCTTGTATTTTTTTCTTATGTTATACCGAATTTGTCTTCCTTTTTCATTTTGGCAAATTGTTATGATCACTTTACGTGAGGGATCATGACTTTATATAATTTTAATATATAATTAACAATTCTTTTTAATAATCATGCCGAAAAGAGGCAGGACAAGTTCTAAGAGAGGGAGTATATCCATTATTGCCGATGAACATAGGTGTAGTCAAGATTGATGCCTTAATGGTGCACTATTAATATTGTTATACTGCATTCTTCTTGTAGTATATATATTCCCTCCGTTCTACTTTAATTGTTCAGTATTCATTTTCGGGTTGTTCCATTTCAATTGTCCATTTTTCTTTTTTAGTAAAGTAATACTCTGTATAATTTAGTAGACCCTACTACTTTATTATTCATTTACACATAACCAACAACTTTTTAAATCTCCGTGTAACGCCCCGACCTCCACATAACTTTATTATTCATTTACACAACTTTTTATACAATTGGAATGGAACCGTGTAACGCCCCGACCTCCACGAAGGATCACAAAGGTCAAGTCGCCACAGAAAGAATGTTATAATACATATTTTCATACCAATTTGTAGAAACTAGAATATTTTTCTATTTTAAAACACATCATTTAATGCGCCCCACCAATAAAAATATTAGACTTGTATTTATGTGTAGCAAGTACGAAAGCATATGGTTTCAAAATATAACAAAAAGATAAATATTTGTCTATAAGTCTGAAGAGTGCAAACGATCACAACATAACCCCTCCTCAGCTGTGTTCTTAAAACCGGCCCGGTCATTGACCCGGAATTTATTTTTTTATCGGTTGAACCGGTAATTTATTTTTTTATCGGTTGAACCGGTCGAACCGGTTCAACCGGTGGGCCGACTCGGTGTGACGTCATAAATATATGATTAAATTACATAAATATATAGCTATTTTAATATATGATTAAATATAAATATATAGCTACTATTATTAATAATTTTAATTATTATTATTATTATTATTATTATTATTATTATTATTATTATTATTATTATTATTATTAATTAACGAAAAAATTTAAAGAAAAAAAGGAAGAAGTAGATAGTTATATATAGGCTTATGTTGTTTCTCATTTCTCATATATATTCGATGTGGGATGGAGGAAAGAAATAAATGGGTGTTGTACACTTCTTTTGTTCTCACTTCCAAAGTGTTGTCATCCCACATCGAAAATGAATGGAAGTTGAGAACAAAATTTTTCTATATAAACCCCATCCCCTCCTTTCATTGCTAATCCCACTTGAGTGAAGTTTTGAGCTTTGGTATCGAATTCGAGTACCGAATTCAAACTTTTGTATCGAATTCGAGCTTTCGAGCTTGAATTAAAAAATTAAAAATTATTTTATTTTTATATTTAATCGAGTTTTTGAACCGAGCTCGAACATTATAAAATTTTATCGAGCCGAGCTCGAACTCATATTATCGGTTTGATAACAGCCCTACATAAAATAACACATTCAAAAAAAAAATAAAAATGAGTCGACCCTATCACCGGTTACTGGTTCAACCGGCCGAACCGGCCGGGTCACACCGGGTCAATTGGAAAACCGAGTCAACATGTCACTCGGCCCGGATTTTTGACCGGTTCCGGGCCAAACCGGTCGAACCGGCCGGTCCGGGCCGGGTTTCAAAACACAGCTCCTCAGCCATTTTTCCGTCGCCCTCGCCACTCGACCTGAAAATATTTTGAAAACAATTGGGGCTGAGTACTAATGTACCCCGTAGGTTAAGCCATTGAGAAAAACTTTAGTCGAACCTTTGAAAATTGATTGTTCATGTAAAACGGTATAACACAGAAGTTTTAAATAAAAAAGAGCATTCTATGTTTACCAAAACATTTCATTCGGCCATTCTTTCCTTTTCTCAACTATTGGTGCATTCTACGTCCTTTTCTCTTCGTTAGTCTTAGGGAAACACATTCACCTAAGACTAACTTCGTAACATTTGTGTATACTAACTCTAACTAGAAAACATTTGGCCTAGTTAGAGTCCAATCGTTTCCTTTCTTATTGGCGGAGCCAATATCATTCAAGTAGAAGCATTTAAGCCAATAGAGAGTAAAAACATGAACACCCATAATTTGCGTAAATAACAGAACTTAATAACTCAAACATATTTTTTATAGAAAAATATAAACCCACCTTGTATTGCACTGAGTTGTTTTACGAGTCTTCCTGCCACCGAGGGCTATTGCTCTTCCACGATAGGTCTCGGTGCTTCGAATCGTCGTCACTAGCAGCTTGGTTGGAGAGAGCTTGTAACTACAGCTGATGGAGATGATTAATGATATAGAAGAAGTGTTGAATGCTTTTGGTGATGAAGGAAAATGAGAACATAGAAGATCGAAAATGATCAATAACAAAGGAATTATTTCTTTTTGTAAGCTTATCAAATGCCTTGGAAATTCATAAGCCACCTCTTAATTTCTTGTGGCCTACGTGTAAGGCATAAAGAGACAAATGTCTTGATTTTTCTTTTTTAATCCATGCAAGAAACACGTGGAGAAGAAGAGTTGGATTAAGATTGCATGCTATCCCCTCATGACACACCCTCATTGACTTGCTATGAAAAGAGAAGGTCATAAAGAATATTTATAACATTACCTATATACATATAATCATACTTAAGTTGGTGGTTACTTAATTCTAAACACGAAGGCACTTATTACTATTATTATTATATAAAAGAAAAATTCTAAAACAGTAAGTAGAGAATACGGGTGATAATCACATACCGATGGAGTAATTATTTAGTTATATAGGAGGATAAGAAATATCCATATTCTTTATATGAATTGTGCATATTTTTTATTTGTTTATGCACATATTTTTTAATTTTTCCTTTCTTTATATATTAAACATATAAGAAATATATCCCATCAAAATCATAGATTGCTTCTTATTTAATAATTTTAATGAGTCTTCTTATACAATCAATTCTCTATAAGGAAGTTTATTAAATACGGTATATCTCCTGTTAAATATACTGGGAATGCTGATAATCAATCTCATTTAAAAACTTATACCCTAAATCAATTTGCCACATCTCATCTCCGAAAGGCAATCCTAATGAAACGGGTCGCCGAATTAATTAATTTTGATTGTCAGGAAAGTAATGTTGTTAGGGAATCTGATTCTGTGGAATATGATTGCGAGGAAAATGATTAAGGAAAGTAAAATTACTGAGAAATTTGATTCCTAGGAATATGATTCTACAGAAAACAGAATACTTGCACTTGTTTGGTTGATACTAGGAAATGTAAAATTATATTATCAATAATATGAATAAAATATATTTCTCATCAATTATTTGTTAATTATTATATTATTAACATCTTTAATAATAATAATAATACTAATAATAAACCTATTAAAGTACTCACTTATTTTAATAATAATATTTTTTAGAATAATAACATGATTATTTAAGAAAAATAATAATTATTATATTGCTATTATTTTTCATAAATAAAAAATAATAAAAAGACAAATAAATTAAAATATTCAATTAATTTATAAAAATATATTAACTACAAATTAATAATATTATTAACTAATTATTATTCTATTTTTAATAATAATAATAATAATAATAAATAAATAAATAAATACTTTCCTTGAACCAAGGAAAAAGAATACCTATTCGGAACAAGGAAAAAGAATCCACAATTATTACACTATTTTTCTTATTTCTAGGATTCTGATTACTTTCCTAATATTTGTTAAAATTGAACCAAACATAGGATTTTAAAATCTTGGAATTAAATTAATTTCCGTGTACTACCAAACACAGTGTTAAAACTTATCCATTTAGTAATTATATCATATTTCTTTGAGTACAGGCATTTACTAGTTACTACTCCATGCATTACTATTAATCTTGAAAATATAGGTCCGACGTGATACAATTTCTGAAGATTAAGAAAGTGACGTGCACTACCCGTTTATGGATTTACTTAACTACCCACGCGGTTTATTTGACTTATATGATAAATCCAATTTAATAAGAAGCTATTTAGGGAAAAAATATTTAATTACGGCCCGAAAAGTCAGAATTTTGCTGTTAATTTGGCAATTCCTACCTGCGGTCCCCCCCAACCCCCATTCAGAATCTTGACTGAACCTTCAACAAAGTCGGGCTTCGGGCCTAACTTAGCAAACTAGAATTCAATATCCAAAGTTACACGGGCCCCATTTACCGCGCTCGAAAATTCTTATTTGCTGAATCTCAGATTCCTGCTTTTTCTCTCTGCTAGGGGAGCAGCTGCTACAGACCTACGGTTCCTCGAAGCAACACCATTTTCTCTCTCTATTTCTCAATCACGCGTCTCTCTTTAATTCTCTATCATATATATGTGTGTTCGCGTGTGTGCGCACGTGGACTCTGGTTTGTGCTTAACGATCACGACCCTCAACCTTGAGGAATTTGAATATCCTTTGCCAAAAGTGTTTGGTTTCAGTTCTTGCTTTTTTTTTCTGAATGGTTATTCAATAGGTAAAGTATAATTTCTGCTTTTTCGATCTTTGGACTTCCGTGTGTTTGCCTCCATCTGGATTTTGCTTTCTTTTCGATATCTTTAACATATATCTCAGGATTACCAAAATTATTGTGGTTTTTGATTTGTTCAGCGAATTAGACGTATCGGGTTATGGCTCAGGGTATGAGGCGGTCGATTTGTAAAATCTTCAATAAGAAGTGAGTACTCTTGCGTGTTTTGAGTTCAATTGGATAGACAGCTAAACGATGTATTGTTTGTGATAAAATCAGAAACATGCAAATGTCTTCTTGTGGTTGCTATTTGTCATGTGGATATGACTCTCCTGACTCCACTTGCTTATCTTGGAGTTTTCCTGGTTTGATTATCTCGTTTGAAGTGTTTTTGTGAAGTTCCTGTATGGACTAATTTTCAAGAAGAAGAGAGAAATACGTATATTCTCATTCCATGAAATCATGAAATGAATTCCTGCAACTTCAAAAGGATAAGAGTGGAAGTTATAATATAACTTCCTTATAATTGCAAATAGGCCCCTAGACTTATCATATATCTTGTTACAACCCCGTGAATGTAAGAAATTTGAACAAATCATATGTTCTGAATTGTCATTTACGCATGAGGCATACTCCTTATTGTGTCTTTCTTGTCTTTCAGTGAAGAAGCAGTGGTTGGTAATGTAGAAGCTGAAGGAATTTTAATGGAGTATTACATCCCAGATTATATACTTCTTCCTGATTCAGAAACTGAACTGCGATCTGATGTTCCTGAATGTCCTCTTATTGTATTCATCAACTCAAAAAGTGGAGGGCAATTAGGTGGTGATCTTTTACTTACGTGCCGTGGTCTTCTTAACAAACATCAGGTTAGTTTCTGGTTTTGACTGCACGACAGCTTGTAGAAAGAACTTGAGTGTCGGTACATTTTCTTTGAGAACATTTTACCATATTGGTTTTTCAGGTGTTTGATCTTGGGGAAAAGGCACCTGATAAGATCCTCCATCAGCTTTATTATAATTTGGAGAAGCATAAGCAAAATGGGGATAAGTTGTCTGCTGATGTTCAGACACGATTACGTATCCTAGTAAGTTGAACAATATACTAATGACTGACATAATGTGTTCTCTTAGAGTAAAGTTTGTGTAAAGAGGTAGCAAAAACGATTGAGAAATAGTTGACTAAGTCATATATTTCTGCCAAAGCTTACTTAACTGGTAAATCCATTTGTTATCTCCAGGTTGCTGGGGGTGATGGAACAGCAGGGTGGCTCCTTGGAGTAGTTTCAGATCTTAAACTAGAACATCCACCTCCAGTTGCTACTATGCCACTAGGGACAGGGAACAATCTCCCCTTTTCATTTGGTTGGGTAAGATTTCTCATGATGGCCTATTCTGGAAACAATGAACTTCATGTAATGTATAAGAGCCTCATTATTTCAGATTTGGCACGTGCCTTTTTCCCTATTACCTGGACCTTTTTCCTTGTGTTTTTGTGGAACTCTGTCATTTTGTTTGTTTATCCAATAGCTGTTTGCAGTAAAATAATCACGGATGTCGAATATGACAGGCAATCTTATTATTTATTTGAATGAACACATTTTAGTTTATTCTCCTTGTTTGTAAATCTTCTTGTATGTTTGGCTGACCCTTCTTCATACTCTTTGTATTTGTAAAATATAATGCAGAAATCTATTTCCATATTTACTGCGCATTTTGTACGCGAACTTTGATACTAAATACTCCCTCAGTCCCATAGATCTTGTCCTGTTTCTTTTGGGCTCAGAGTTTTAGGAGAGTTATTAGTTGTGTGTGTAGTGGTGGGTCCCTCAAATTGTGGGTGAATTCTAGCCACACAATCTTGACATTTTAGGAAACAGGACAAGATCTATGGGACACCTTAATTAGAAAAACACGACAAGATCTATAGGACAGAGAGAGTAGTATTAGTGCACATTTTATGTTTGTATACATAGCATATACTTTCCTGTTGTTGAAACATCTTTATCCTAAATCTGCTTCCTATTTCTTAAGGGGAAAAGAAATCCTGGTACAGACAGTCAATCTGTGAAGTTATTCTTGAAAAAAGTCAAAGATGCGAAAGAGATGAAAATTGACAGGTATAAGCTGTTTCAATGTCCGAGTTTATCTTTTTCGATGCCAAGTACTATTATCTACTTAATAGATCTAATCGAAAATTGTGCTCGTATCTTGTAAGAGTTCCTGCCATGTTTCTTCTTTTCTGTTGTTCGTCATAAATACTAATACTATCAAACCTGTACCTGCGTGCACCTGACCGGAGCCACACAGATAAAAACATCCTTGATGTTGGTTTCAGTGAATTAGTGATCATACTTCAGCTGAAAGTATGTAGATTGTGCATGAGAATAACGTGTTTATTAGTACAATTATTCAAAAAGAGTAAACTTTCCTGATTTGTTTGAACTTGAAGTTAATGTAGAACATTTATGTGTTCCCAGTGCTTATATAGCTATGAGAATGTTATTCCTTATTCTTAATACTTAAGGATACCATTATAACCTAGTTGTGTTTGTCTTAAACTCTTTTGGTAGTACGGTACCCGTGTTACCATTAGAAAACCTTAGAATCTAAGAATGATTTGGTGAGTTGGTACATTTATATAGTGCTGCACTTAGATTAGCCATGAACGTCTTGGGAATCCGACATTTATAATCTTACTGGCATTTGAGTACATCTTTTGGCTATAATCTGCCTTATCTGAAACAAATTTAGATCAGTAAACACTATTTCTTAAAGAATTTTTTAAATTTTGATCCTTGTTCTATTTCGAGTAATGCTATATCATGATAAGTCAGATTCTAGGCTCTGGATTATATCACATGTTATATAAGTGATATTTTAAAAAACCTGGTCACTTATTTTGGTAAGTTTTAGCAATTGGGTCGACATTAAATCTTATATATTCAAGAGTCTCACTTTTTTTTCCTTTTTTTTTCAATCAGTTGGCATCTTCTGATGCAGATGAAGGCTCCTAAAGAAGGTTCATATGAACCTCTTGCACCTCTTGATCTGCCACACTCCTTGCATGCCTTCCAACGTATCTCCTCCACAGATGAAATGAATAAGGTGCTAAGCTTCTTGATAGCATTTACAAATGAACAGGCACAAAAAAATGTTAACTATAAGGGTTGGACCATTTATTGACTTGTTTTATATCATCATTATGTGTCTCTGTCTCATTTAATGATGAAACTGATTAGTTGATGGGATAAACCCTACTCCGAAAGTGTACTAACTACAACGTTCATGCTTCAGGAAGGATACCACACGTTCCGTGGAGGATTTTGGAATTATTTTAGCATGGGTGAGTTCTTGGGATTTTTTTTCCCCTTCCTGTCACTTGCCCATGCATTTTAAGAAAATGTCCTGTCTTGATGTTTCTACTTGTGAAGAGTCTCATGGTATATTGGAGTTTCTTTTGGAGATCTGCAGCTTCTCGAACATATCAACATAATTCTTCTGTAGTCGGCTTCATATTGCTGTTTGCCTATCTTGTCTTTGGTCTGGGAATTATGGAGAAACTATTTCTAAGGATTTATGCAGTTCAATGTTTAGCCTTACATGCTATATTCTATTAAACTTCCATTCAAGTTTCTAATAGAAGGCCCTTGCTTGATTTCCATTATTTGACCACAGTTTTTCCTTGTAACATTTAGACCGCTTAGTCAGGTAAGATGAAAGATTTGGATGACCTACAAAAGGGATTGTAATAAAGGAAACTTAAGAACAACAAATTGATCACAATAACTTGTTCGTCCTTGGGGGTTCTGTTGCATAATGCAACAGTTTCATGCTTAAATTTTGAGAGGCGCCCATTGGCCTTGGACATGAACTGATGCTCTTTCAAGCAGTGATGACCAGTCCTTTTTTGTGTATTCTGATGGTTTTTTTTTATGAAAAGATTATGCATTTATTATTTGGATATTTGATGCAAAGAAAATAAAGATGTAAAGGATCAGAGTACTTTTGCATCTTTTTTCATAGTTCTGTTTTGCTCTCTCTGCAGGTATGGATGCAAAAGTTTCGTATGCATTTCACTCAGAGAGAAAGAAGAATCCAGAAAAATTTAAAAATCAATTGGTTAATCAGGTATGCATCTGCTTCGTCTCTTGCTGCCTGCTGATAAATTTGAATGGTTATACTGCAGATGATAAAAGACTGTATAGTACTACCTTCTTTTTGTTGGCATACTGTTTTCCCTTTTAAGATAATCAAACAGGAGGATACCTTCGAACACTAGCTTGAAAAAAGTCGTGAATGATCATGTCTCTTTCAGAATATGGAGATTTTGGCAGATAGTAAATTGTTGGCTCTAGGTTGAGAAAGATGAAAACAACCCACACAATCATACTTAAACACGCGTGAGTTAGAAAAACCAGTAAATCTGAAATAGTGGATATTAGTCAACTACAAAAGACTAAATTATGGATATTAGAGAGGATAGAACATGATTCTTCATGACTGAAAGTGAAGAAGTAAGGAGAGAACTAAAAGCTATTATCAGTACTATGAGACATTGATCTACATTAACCATCAATCAAGTGGCTCTCAAGAAGCTAGTCAGGTTAGGGTTCCAGGATAAGAGTTACCAAACATCTCTGCCTGGGGAATAATTAGCATATTAACTTTGTATAATTGTCGCCTGACTCGCATCATACTTCTTATAGTATCAATTCCTAGCATAGTTCCTTGATTTTCCTACTCAATCATGAAGTTAGTGTTATTTTAAAAAATCAATACGATTGCTTTAGTCTTGTATCTTTGTCACAAGTGGATAATTTGGTTTAGCTATTCTTTTTTATTAAGATTATCACCTCTATTTTAATCTCACCAACGCCTATTACCTATCTATGTAGAGTACTTATGCGAAGCTTAGCCTTAAGCAAGGGTGGTTTTGTGCATCTCTGATGCATCCATCTTCAAGGTTACATTTCCACCCTGATCTGACTTTTCTCGATCACTTTAGTTTCCATTGTCGAAAGGCGTTCGCACTCTCTTTTCATTGTATTTGCTTGGATTGATATTAAGCTTATTTCCCAACTTCAGAATTGGGAAGAAGGTTGCATTTATGCATCAGATACTCCATAGTCCTCACAAGATTATAGAATAAGCAAAATATTTGTTTTTTTTTTCCTTGTTCTCTAATTTTTTCCAACCTAAATTCTCTTGGCATCTTTCTTCCCTCAACCACTTTTCTATCTGAATCAGTTTTGCCTGTGCTCTTGGATAGAGTCCATTTTGAAGAAATTAAAATGTATATAATGACTACTGTGGATAATTATCCTGTTACTTTATCTACAGAAATATAGCTCAGCTGACAAAGGTTAAGATCATGAAGAAACCAGGTGAATGGATAGATCTTCATATACCCCGGAGGTAAATTTTGGATTTATATCATGTTATTTCTCATCTATGATATTTCTTCTCACCTCAGCTTGCTGTTTGTAATTTTTCTTCATACAGCATCAGATCCATTGTTTGCCTTAACTTGCCTAGTTTCTCAGGGGGTTTGAATCCTTGGGGAAGACCTAGTAAGCAGAAGCTTCATTCGGTCAGCAACCATATTCCATATAACTCAAAGCACCCATTATATTGGCATTGTCTGTAAATAATGTTTTAATTTTTGCTTCTATTACTCACAGAGAGACTTAACTCCACCCTATGTGGATGATGGGTTCTTCGAGTTGGTTGGTTTTCGAGATGCATGGCATGGACTCGTACTGTTTACTCCAAGTGGGCATGGGACTCGCCTTGCACAAGTAAGTGAAAAAATCCTCAACTTCAATCATTCATTATGTGATAGCGAACACTGTATACGAAAACTGATTCAAACCAAAGATAAACAAGAACTCCTAATACGACTAAGTACTTTCCTTATAGAATGAACTTTCAACTTCTTCTGATTCCTATCATTTTAACTTCTTCTAATCGTCTTTTTGTGAGCTGAACTGATTTTCTACGTCTATAGGCGAATGGAATTCGTTTCGAGTTTCACAAGGGTGGTGCCGATCATGCATACATGAGGATCGATGGAGAACCATGGAAGCAGCCTCTCCCCCACGATGATGAGACTGTGATGATCGAGATATCGCACCACGGCCAAGTTAGCGTTCTATCGAACGGAAGCTGCCCTGCAAGAAGTATAAGTGCACCTTATTCACCATGCAGCTCCTCCACGCATGATGGATTCAACAGCACCACAGACGATGAGTTTGAGGAAGGGCCTGAAGAGCGAAAGAAGTTAGGTGCAGCCAAGACTTTCCGACTGCCGGATAATTTTGACATTGCAAGTCTTTCTTAATTCTGTATTGTGAATGTGCCCAGTAGCTTAGACATTTGGGGAGCATTTTCTGAAGCAGCTAATGTAGTTCGATGTACATGACTGTACTTGGGATACACTAATTTTCATACATAACTAGCCTATAAATATACGAACTTTGGACGGATTCTAATGTTGATTATGACTTTCAAAATTCTCTTATGTACATGATCGTCTAATTTGTTAATTTTGTACACAGTGAAAAATATCCTTAAGAGTTTGAACTTGGAGGTTGGAATATCTTATGTGGACAAGTCGGTCAATAAATAAAAACGTCATTTACTATTTAAATAATTGATGTCATTTTTATGTTAAAACGAGTGTGTTCATATGATAATTAAATCTTCGGAATTTTCGTTAGTGGACAAATTTTAACAAATTGAAGTGTTTATTTGCAGGTTGTTAACCCTATATTATACACAATTTTTTTTAAACTAAATTTTGCCCTCAAAATGGGGCAATCATTTCAGTTCCATCACAAACTTACGATCAAGTCACGATTATCAACAAGATTCGAACAGGTATACATTATCTTTTAACACTTGGAGAGTAAATTCAATAGTTCATCAAAATTAACTGACTACACAGTGATTTTTTTTAAATTAATTATATTTATAATTTTGTCACCTCAAATGGTCTTCTATAAACATATTTAGAATTCCAGAATTATATGTGAATTGGGCGTGGGTGTTGAAGCTCCTTTATGTTTATACAGTTATAGATGCTATTTAAATAAGAGAGGATCAAACTTGGAAAATGCAAAAATATATATGATTTTCCATAATTGTAAAAATGTACAAATTAATCTACTTCACATGTATTTTGTGCAATGTGTATGTGTGTAGAGTGTGTGCAGGTGTGTGTCGGATTCTTTCTCCTTGTTTTACTCACTTGCATCGGTAATGACGAAATAAAAGCATGCATGCATGAAAACAAAACCTGAAGATATAAAAAAAAATGTTTCCTATGCATGTATGCATGCATGAAGCCGAGACCTGAAGATATTAAAAAAAAACAATACATTGTTATTTGAGGTGAACAGAGGTCGAACCCGAGACCTAGTGAAATTTCTCAAGCTATAAGACTATTGTGCCATTACCAATTCTCTAAAATTTGTAACCTATTTATATGTAGAAGACATGTGTTTATAACATGAAGCTTAATGAAGACAAAACAAAATAAAAAATTAAAAATATAGTTATTTAAGGCGAATAGGGCTCGATCCCAATACCTAATGAAATTTTCCAGGCTATGCAACCATTATACCAGTACCCATTCTCATGAATTTATATAAGTAATACCGTGTTTATAACGTGACTAACATGAATTCGCCTTAGCCCGTTGTACTCTTGAATACGTGTTATACCAGTACTCATTCTCTCTCTCTCTCTCTCTCTCTATTTGTGCATATGTTTGTCCTTTTCTCTTTCTCTTCAAAACCATAGACTTACTTTTTGCAGTAATCACAATATATTCCCTACTTGGAAGCTCATTTCTCAGTTCTTAACATAGCAGATTTCTGTGGTTTACGTGCAACTTTCACGTGATATTGCATGGTGGAAGAAAATGACGAGATTTGTTTGATGTATAGGAGATTTGCTTGGTTTCTTGGTTTCTTTTTACTTATTTACGGTAGATTTTTGTTAAGATATTTGTGATCATTAGGTAAGTTTATTTTTATTCAAATTCTCATATTAAAAAATCTCAATCAATTCCAATAATTTGAAAATATCAAGAATTCAAAAATAAGATTTTACCTTTAATTAGAAAATCTTGATCAATATTCTCGAAAATATACTGGAAATAATTCAAAAATAATGTGAAAAATAGTATTATCCTTATATCCACTATTTAATATATATTATCCTAATATTCGAATTAAAGAGAGAACGGATATTAGTGTTGATAACATAAATGAGAATATTAGAGTTCCTAATTATTCTTACGTAAAACCTTGATATATATTATCCTGTATATTATATACAATCATAGATTCGAAAATACCGTTACAAATTATCCTATATATAATACAATACCGTGACACATTATACTATACATACAATATATATTCTAAAAATTTCAAGATTATCCTATATATTATCCAATTTCGAAACTAAAAAAAACTCAATATTATCCAGTATATTATATACAATATTATCCTATATATATTATACTTTATATTATCAAACCTAATATTCTCAATAATTGAGTACCGTAAATAGTGTCTTACATTCAAACGGTAAATTGACAAAAATAGTCCTCAAACTTCACGTTTTTGTGAATTTTGTCCTCAACTTTTTTTTTTGACCATAAACTCCTTGTTTTTGCGATTTTAGTCCTACCCGTTAGATTTTCCGTTAATTTAACCGTTAATTCAATTTTTATTTAAAAAAAAAATTTGAATGGGGAAAATCGAAATTTTTATTTATATGGACCAAAATTGCAAATGAAGAATGATTTGGGACCTATTTAGCAAAATAAAATATTTTAAGGACTAATTTCACAAATTTTAGACAAATAAGCTAAGTGCTTCATATCAGCGAGATTTTGCATTAAATTTTAGATTTTTCATATAACTTTATTGTTTCGTATCAAATATAAGCTAACGAAAATTTCGTACCAATATAAACAACATTTAATTCGAAATGCAAAACATATATTGTGAATTAACCATTAAAAAACAAAACTATTATCACCCAAAATTTTTACTTCAAAGTAACCATTTAGAGCATAATATTTACTTCAAAATAACTAGAATACGTTCGTAAATGTCCACCTGCGTGACTTGCTTGCATCTTTCAGCTACAAGTTTTGTGAGATGAGTTTTCCAAAAAAATATTTAATTATTATTGAGTAGTGGGAGCGAAGCCGTAAACGTCCACCTGCGTCGTTTGCGTGCCTAGTAAACACGAGTACTCTAGAAGATAATAATTAAATAGGATGGTCAATTAGATCAAATTGTATGCGGCATTGGTTCTCGTAAGTATGTCAATTTCAAGAATTTGATTCTAAATTGGTCAAATTAATGGTCAGTGCTTAGATGTCACCGCGGGTACAATTCACTTCCCTCGAAGTCCCTTCCCGCGTTTTAATAGTGACATGGATTGGAATTAAAGAGCTAGGTAAATAGTTTGGTTTAGGGTTACGCTAGTAAACGTCCACCTGCGTAGCTTACGAGTGGAATTCCTTGAGTTGTTCGATGTTTTTAATATCATTATTTTTACAAAAGGTTTCAATGATAATTAATTACAAATTATGTGCAAATATTAGTTTTTACATGCTTTTTAATTTTTAAATTATATTTCAGATATGTATGTTCATTTTATTTTTTTTGAGTTCCTAATCAGTCTCACCAACTAAACCCTAACGGGGTTTAAATAATTTTATAGAGTGGAAGAGATATCTTACATTTCCAATAAATGCTTTACAAAGGTACTATAAGAACTTTTGTTTTAGGACCGCTATGTCTAAGAACGAGTTTACTATGAATAAGTTACTCAAATCTTTGGTAGCGGTCAAAGAGGTTATAGGAAAGAGCAAGAGTGCTCAAGTCTTAAATATCCCTATTAGCTCAAAGAATCCTCCGAAAGGCGGAAACCGGAAAAAAAAAATAGAAATGGTGGTCAATTCAAGAAGAACAGTGAGAGTTAGAAGACGGTTTTTACCGGCGGCATGCTAATGCTAAAGGAAAAAGGAATTCTTCAAGTGTGGTAAGAAATGATACTGGAAAAATTGTTATCCAGATGTCAAGGCAAAATGGAAAGAGACGCGAGTCGCTCTTGTAACTGAGATTGTTCTGATTTCCTCTTCTACCCACGAATGAGTAGTGGATTCGGGGGCAACTGATCATGTTTGTTACACCTTGCAAGGTTTCTTGTAGAAAATGGAATTGAGCGATGGCGAGGTTGAAGTCTCAAATAGCAATGGATCGAGAGTTCCTGCAATTGTCATTGGAGATTTACATCTATCTTTTGATAGTTCTGTTTTAGTACTTAAAGATGTTTTATATGTGTCTGAGTTTAGACGAAACCTTATTTCTCCTTCAAAACTCTACACCATGAATGGTTACAAATCAAGTTTTGATAGTGATGTTTCTATCATGAAAGACAGTAATTTTATCTGTGATGGGCCATTAAACGGATCTTTATATACTATTACTTATAAACTGCATAATTCTATTAATGTTGCTTCCTTATCATCAAATTATAAGAAGAGGAAAGAGTCTTCTAAGTTAAATCAAACTTATGTATGGCATCTGTGACTAGGTCACATCAATCTGAATAGGATCCAAAGGTTGGTGAAATGTAGATCATTGGAGTCTCTCCAAGTGGAATCATTTCTAACTTACGAATCCCGCTTAAAAGGAAAGATGGTGACTTTGCCTTTTAAGACAAAAGGTTATAGTGTCACAGAAGCACTAAGTTTGATTCATTCTGACTTGTGTGGACCTATGTCTACACAAGCTCGTAGAGGGTATGAATACTTTGTCACATTTACTGATAATTACTCGAAGTATGGATATGTTTACCTTCTTCGCCACAAGTCGGATTGTTTCGAAACCTGTAAGGAATTTAAAGCAGAAGTGGAGAAGAAGTTAGGTAAAGAAATCAAAACACTGTGATCTGATCGTGGTGGGGAATACATGTCCAACGAGTTCAAGGATTACTTGACAGAGTGTGGGATTACATCCCAGCTGACAGCAACGGGCACGCCTCAACAGAAGGTGTGTCAGAGAGAAGGAACCGAACTCTCTTAGAGATGGTTTGGTGATGATGAGTTATGCAACTTTGCCGATTTCCTTTTAGGGATATGCCCTAGAGACTGCGGCATATTTATTGAACCGTGTATCATCCAAGTCAGTTAACACGATTCCGATCGAGTTGTGGAGCGGGCACAAGCCCAATATGCACCACATAAAGATTTGGGAGTGTACTGTATGTACTGAATAAGCAGGCCGACAAGTTGGAGCCTGTTGGATATGAGTCAGTAGATTGATACTCAGCTGTTCTAGGGTTAAAAGAAATTGGGGGAAATCATAGTAGTACTATGGAATTGAAGATCCCAAAACCGAGCTGATATCAGTAGATTAGTGTGTCGATAGGATTAGCTGATGTATAGGTTAGACTTGATGTTATGTTTATTGTTTTTGTCTAAGTCCTGTACGGGGTAGTTGTTAAACTGATCTTCTGCTGAAGATACTTTTCAGAACCCCATGTCATCGGTGTAATCGCTTGCGTTCTTCGTCGAAGCCGAATGCTAAACTTCAGTGGAGACAGCGCATCGCCTTACCCGATCTCGGTAGAAGACATTATCGGTGATGGTCATCGGCGGAAGAACCTATGCAAGCACAATACCTTCGCGATCGACCAACCGACTATCAAAAGCTCACTTCATCGGTCGACGACTCACCGAAGAAGACAGAGACGTATTCGCCTATCTGCCCGACGAAAAGCGACCCCTGCACGAAGTCTTTTCGAATAGTTCGGCGAGAAGACATACGAGGTTGTTTGAACGGTCAACTCGACACTCTCACCAACTACAAACCTCGACCAATGAGAAGCCGACAACGCTTACCTACTCTGATAAAGTTGCTCTCATGAACAGTCGCATTAACCGCCCCGCTGCAACTAGCTCGAATTTATGGCCGTTTTCTTTGGAGGCTTGTGACACGTGGCATCGTCGTCTCCAACGGACATATGCCACAACTCACAGCTATAAATAGAGAAGGATTTGAAGATTTCGAAACAGAAGAGGAATATACGCGAAATCAAGGAAAAGCATTCAAGCTCACAACGCTCTAGAACCTTCAAGCTTATCCAGAGAGGAACTACTTTTCATAGAACACTTCTTGTAGTTCATCTCTCTAGAGCGCTTTGATCCCTTTCTTCTCTAAACTAAGCTCATTGCTAGATTCATAGCTTAGATTCGAAGGAGTTCACATTTAGTGAATCGTTCTTGTTGTAAGAACTCCTTCTCAGTTGGAGAATATTCCCTCCCTTCTAAACTTAGGTTTGGATTGTAAAAGTCGCTAAGGACTATAACTTAGAAGGATCCGTCCCCGCGTACGGTTTCCTTCTTGAGACTTGCTCGGATTAATCAACAAGTTTCTCCTGGCCGAAGTTCGGGACCGTGGACGTAGGATCCGTTATCCGAACCACGTTAAAAATCGCTTGTGTTATTTATTGTTTTATCGCATTGCATTTAACCCAGCTTTTAAATCATCGGCTTGCATAAAACGTATCTTAAAAAGCGCATGCCCAAAAGACTTTACATTGCGAAAACACGTTTTCAAAAGAGACGACTCCGGGCCTAACACTTATCCGCACTACAGTCTCCGACTGAGTTTCGTAATACTGACATCAGTCAGTAGAAGAGCTCAGAAGCTGACTCACTTTGACCCCAGTGATCGAAGGCTTATTTGGCACTGTTCATCAGTTGCAAACATCGGCTTCAGCGACCTTCACCGAGAAAAAGAAACAGAGCTCAGGTGTATTCACCCCCCCCCCTCTACACCTGACTTTTCGTCTCCGGACCAACAATTGGTATCAGAGCACACGGTGTTCAACTGATCGCCGGTTCTGTAATACTGGTCCTCTCGAACTGATCCCAAAAACGTTTTCTCTGCACAAGCATCTCTTCATCTCATCCTTATACTCATTGCAACATGTCTGATATGTCAGGTATTCGGATGGTGCCGATGTTTTTCGTTGAAAATTATACGGTTTGGCGCGTGCGTATGGAGGCACATCTTACGTCACTCCACGACAGCATGGCGGATGTTCTTGAAATAGGACCCATAATCCCCATGATCGACAGCGTCATATTTGCTGCTGGAGAAGGCGTAGGAGCACAGACAGGTGCAAAGATTCCCAAAGACAAATCTGCCTTCACACCTGAAAAGAAAAAGCTGCATAATCTAGACCGAGTGGCACGAAACGCTATACTGACTACGCTCAGTGACTCACACCTCGGCAGAGTGCAAGATTGTAAAACAGCAAAAGAGCTATGGGATGCTCCGGCATCTTGAGCCGAGGAACCCCTCGAGTTAAGGAGAACAAGCTCAAACTAGAGCTTCAGAAGTTTGACGCCCTTACTATGGAGCCAAATGAGACGATTGACGAGCTCAGTGTTAGATTCACAAACCAAGTCAACGTCATCAATGGGCTGGGGAGGATGTTCACCAATAAAGAGATGAACACCAAGATCTTAAGAGCGTTACCTCGACAGAAGTGGCTTCCATTTGCTACTTATCTAAGATGTTTTGATCTAAATTCTCTAACTCCTGATGTTATCTTTTCAGAACTAAAAACGGAGGAATTTGAGCATAGCCTACCCCAGAGATGCTCCAGTGCTCCAGCTGACACCCACATTGATCATGCCTTCAAGGCAATCGTCAAAAAAACCGGAAACAAAAATACTTCATCGAGCAAGCGTGCTAGGTGAAACAAAGTCATCCGAAATATCTCGCTGATCCGCTCGCCGATGGCTCTCAAATACCAAAGAGAAAAGGAGAGAGTCAGGAAGCTAAAGAAGTATCACGTAGATTCACCCTCGGGTAAGAAAGATTATCAAAAAAGGGAAGAATCTAATTCTACACCCGAATGCGGGAAAAAACGAGCATGAAGCCGCTAGTCCTTCAAAGGACTCGGTCGGAAAAAGCAAAGAAGCGCAAAGTCTCTACATGCTATAACCGCAAAAAGGAGGGACATTATCGGTACGACTGTCCCGAACTCTCACCGCTCAAAGAGCGTAACGGCGAGCCGAAGAGAAAAATTCGCCAAACGAAGGCGGCCTACATAGCCGGGAGAGATATCCGACAACTCAATTGAAGAGGATACTTTCATGTATTCCTCTCAAGACGAAGCCGCATTCGTCGCAGCTTGAGGAAACAAATACAAGTCCCGAAGAGTCGCCGAATCTTGCTTGATGGCGGGAGAAGAGACCGAGGTAAATTCTAAACCTAAAACAACCTCTTCTTCACATAGCACACACGACACATGTTCATCGCGAGATGATCCTCTAGACATTGTGCAAGCGTATGATGAACTACTAGAGGAGCGGATTCAGCGAGCAGAGAGTTCAAGCGAACGATTCAGGAACTTGAACATGTAAAGGCTGAAAATCGAGACTTTCTTCCGATTTTCGGGTCTCTACTTGAGTCGGTGGATCTAGTGGCGAGACTCAAGGAAGAGATTAAATCTCTTATGACTAAGTCTCGGCTTCAAGAGACTCGAGATCTCGGTTCGACCAAGGACAATTCCGAGAAAGAGACCGAAATAGCTCAACTCGGTCGAAGCTCTCGACGTACGTAAGGATTATGATTCACTCGAAGAAGTGACGAAGTCCGGAGAGGACCGATGACCGAACGATACACTTGGAGCTAAGGAGAAGTTGGAAAATATGCTCGAGCACAACGGCCAACCGCCGTGAAGGAAGGCCTTGGCTACAAACATGAAGCTTCCACTTCCAAGAGCTCGAGACTTGCCGACCGATAGGTTCGTCGAGGGAAAGTACAAGCTGCCTGTCACTCCACCTCGGGCGAAGAACAAACGAAAAATTATTGCACCTCGGTCGAGCAACCGGAAGAAGCAATGACCAATGGTTCCGGCCCAGGACACCACGATCAAACTCGGTAGAAGAGCTCGTAAGGCGACTCACTTTGACCCCGTGATCGAAGGCTTATTTGGCACTGTTCATCGGTTGCAAACATCGCCTTCACCGACCTTCACTGAGAAAAAGAAACAGAGCTCAGGTGTATTCACCCCCCCCCCCTCTACACCTGACTTTTCGTCTCCGGACCAACAGAGCCACGTTCAGAGGTTATGTTGTTTATAGGGTATCCGAAGAAAACGAAGGGTGGTTACTTTTTATGATCCTAATGAACAGAAGATCGTTGTTAGCACCAACGCTCGGTTCTTAGAGGAGGATTATATTAGTAATCACAAGTCTCGAGTCAAGATCATCCTTGAAGAATTACAAGGTTATCGAGATCCACTCAGAGAGCCAGTTGAGCAAGATAGAGCTCCACAAACAACTGCACATCTGTTAACACAGCCTGACACTCTTCGAAGTAGTGGGAGTGTGATATTTACACCTGATCGGTATATATTCACTGGGGATATGTCTGATCATCTCCCAGCAGACGAACAAGATATTGTGGATCTCTGGACCTACAATGAAGCAATGGGAGAACGAGAAACACACAAACGTTTAAATAATAGAAGAGAGATAAACGAGAATTGATGCTTGTATGTCCAACTCATCACACCCATTCACTTTTTCTTGCAAAATGTAAGAGAAGAGAGAGAATTGATGGTTGTAGTAGTAGGAGGTTAGGGTGTAGGATATTTTATAGGTTTAATAATAAAATAATACTCCATGAATGTATATTTTTGCATTTTGGGAATCTTGTGTGCATTTTTGCATTTTTTGGTGTTTGATATTCACATTCTTGCACGTCTCCCTTTAAATAATTACTCTAGAATTATATGTGAATTAGGCGTGGAGTACTAAATTATACTCCAAATTATTCACAAAGACTTTAGTATCACACTTCTAAACTCCTTTATATATTACACTCCACAAATGTGTTGATATGTGTCACATATGACCCACTACAATTAATTTTAATATTATTAGTTAATTAAAATTTATACCACATATAACATATTTGTGAGTATAACATAGAAGAAAGTATAAATGTGGAACACAATAGTAAATTATTTGAGTAAAGTCTCATTCCTTACGTAGTCCTGAACGTAAAACGTGTCGAAATTTTATTATGCAAGTCAAACAAGAATCGCGTGTCAAGACACAATTTCGTATTGCAAATCGAACAAATAAAACGTGGCAGAAGTGCAGAACACGATATTTAAATTTAATAATTTGGAATCTACTATTCAATAGTTGTCTTTAATTTTAGTTTCCTTGAATCGAATTAAAATTGTTGTTGATTCATGACAATATTCTTTTAATTACTTATATATTTATTAATTATATAAGTAGTTTTTTAATATTTTGAAAAATTTAATATCATAATTTTATTAAAATTAAGTTATTAAATTGTTTAAATTTTTAAACACTAATTGAAATATTTTTTAATGTTCAAAATATTATAATTTTCGAAACTGCAAACAAGTACATACACTTTTTATTCTTAATACCAAAAACCTTTTACTTTTGCTTAAAAATATTTTTCCCAACTTTAATAAAAATAAATAAAAAATATTTATTATAAGCATTTACAAACAAACCCTTAACCTTAGAAATTAAAAAAAACTTCATTGGCGCCAAGCGTGAGGGAATGTTAGACGTTTGGTAATTTCTCCTCCAACCAAAATAAAAGATCCCATTGACAAGCCAATCCCATGGATATTGTAGTTCTAAAACAACCCTTCCCAGCTAAGGCACCTCAGATTAATAATTTAGATATTAATTCAATGTTATTTAGATTCCATTTGCGTTAAGATCTTGTTTCACCTTTCCTTTTGTAATGAGGAAATTTACTAACTTAATAAATCTGTTCATGTATAATGTAAATCACACTTCACACTTCTTACTCATATGTCCACTGCCATGTTTTAAATAATAATAAAGATTCAATCTAGTTGATTTGAAAGTAGTATTTACTCTTAGGTAAACTTAAATAGTAATAAGATTGAAAAGAAATAAAGAATCTAGATCAATAGTTACAGCGCTTTAGCATCAAGAAAAATAATAATAATAAAAAGAAGTTGCCTTCTTGATATAACATAAAAGCTGAGGTACTTTATAGTTCATTATTAGGAGTTCAAATTTCATAAAAACGGGATTTATCAATATACACCTTGAAGAATTTCTGTCGTTATGAAAAAAATAAAGTAGTATCATATTTCTAAATTGAATGTGGTGGAGAAAGTAACTCAAATTTTTATCAATTAATTTAGTACATCAATTCCAATTAATCATAAAACAGAATATACCATGCATGTGATGAATATATTTGTCTATTATTAGGAAAAAAATCTGTATTTGTGTAGTCGGAACAATTCATGTTTAATAGGCTACAAATCATACAATAAAGTTAAAATCTTACTAAAAGATTATTTAAAATACACTAAAGTCTATAGAAGCATCATTCGAATTTAAACTTACTATCACAGCTGCGGAGAAAACAAAGACGGCGATGCATACAATACAATCAGCGTCTTTACTAAAAGCCGTTTACAATTATATTCTGTGGTCGGAAATACAAAAATAAATCAATGTGCCAGTTTAATCTAATAAAATAAGAATAATTCAGAATAAATATAAAAAATATATATTCAACTTGAGCTTAAGCGTTTTTTTTTTTAGAGTTTTAAGGTTTCTTGCAGCTGTTACCAAAAATTTAAACTTGAATTCATTCTGTTTTCAATCAATTGGAACACGTTTTAGGTGGATTGAATTGATAATAATGGTTAAATTTAATATTAAGATTCAATCGGTTTGTTTTAAGAATTAAAATAGTAGCGATTTCGTAAACTCGTGGCGAAAAAATTAGTCCAAAAACCGTGGGCCCATACACCGAAAATGACTGGTTGTCTATGACAATATTTTAATTAAAAAAAAGGAATAAATAGAAAATGGGAGTTTCCTACCGCTCATTGTTTTGATTAATTCCCATTTTGAGCCTCACTCGCAAACGGAATCTTCCCACACAGTCAATCTGGCCTCCTATATAATAACGCACACACCATCTCTCCATTTCCTCTCTACGCAAAATCATTCACTTGCACACCCATTCTCAGTTTGGATCTCTGATTTAATTGAGAAATAGAAGAAGAATGAGTGGAGCAGCAAGAGGTGGCTGGGTTGTTGCGGCGAGTATCGGAGCGGTGGAGGCTTTGAAAGATCAATTAGGGGTTTGCAGATGGAATTACGTTTTCAGATCCATGGAGCAGCGCGCTAAAACAAGAGTCCAGACCTACTACCAAAGACAAATTACCTCGCCGGCGGCGCGGCCAGGTTCTGGTTCGTCTGCTGGGAGGATGATAGGGGCGGAGGCGACGAGGATCCAGAGGAGAGAGATGCATGTGAAGAGAGTTATAGATCTGAGCTGCTTCGGTCCGACAACCGTTAGATTCTGATCGGACGCGAATGATTGATCGTTGATGGCAGCGGCGCGGCTAGCTGCGTTTTATGTAAGGTGTATAAGATAATAATAGCTTATGTGATTTTGCATAATATGATATGTGATTGTTCTCTCATATGCAGTAGTTATCTTGTTTAGTAGGTAATTAGTAACCTAATTTCAATATCAAATCCTGGGGCCTCACCGCTTCGATCTTTGTCGATACAGTTTTGCAATGTGAAATCTTATTCCAATGTAATATACTACTATTTGCTACTATTTTCCATAGTACAAGGGATTCGCATTAAATGTTTTGGCTTTTTTACCATTTATTTGTTGTATTTTTAGGTGATGGTGATTTACTTTACAAAATTAAAGTGACTGCAGCTTGCACCCACTATACAACGCAATTTCTCGTTCATCTTGGACGCAAGTTGATTCCTCACACTCATTATCCAGTTGTGGTCTTAAATCTTCAACAGGAGGAGGCCCTGGGTGTTTCTTTGCTCTGGAGGGTGGAAGAAGTCGAAAATATGGTGTGTGGTACGGATGAATAAAGTCTGAAATGGTTTATATATGTTCCGGGCCGAAAAAACACGAGCTTGGGCTTTTACAGACGCAGACAGCAGTCCGATTCCTACGAAAAAATTGAATTTTGAGTCAGAACACTTGGTACCGCGGTCCAGCACAAAATGCGGATTGTGGTCCGACTGCATCGGCTGAGGCGCTCCCGTCTGCAATTTTTTATACTGACTAGTTTTGGAAAAAATGCGATATCTCCTTCGATATCCGTTGGATCTTCACGAAACATTGTCACGTTGTTCCTAACACATAGAAGTACGATGTGGACGTTGGAGATCAGATTCTAAGATCGTTAGACCCGTCTGCTACGAGGTAGCCCAACTACCTTGTTTTAAGACCTCCAAAACACGATTTCTTCAACATCCGACTTCAAATCCTCTTCATTCTTCATCCAAACGACTCCATCTTTTCCAACAATGCATTAATGGTCATTGTTTATTTCATTTAGGTGTCAAATACCACCAAATATGCTCAAAACGCGGGAGAAACCTACAAAATCAAAAACCATCAAAAGTTTACAATTCTAAATAAAATAAAAGCTAAAAATGAATAGAAATTAATAGAAATATACTTAAAAAGAACATGATGAGATGGTATAAAAACCAATCATTGAATCCCTCCAAACCTAAGCTTTTGTTTGTCTTCAAGAAAAGAAACATGATAGAAGAAAGATTATGACCAAATATCATAAAGATGAGCATAGCAATTCGAGCCTAATTCAGTTTTTTAGAATAACACATCATTAGCACGTGAAAATCATTCAAGCTTGATGACACCTTCAAAACAAAATAGAACATAGAAGTAAAGTAGTCCCTCTCCAAAAATCTACATCACTCAAACATTCAAGTGTATAAGGGCAATATTATCACTCAAACTCAACCCTAGGAAAACGTCTTCATAAGCTTGCAGATTGTCTAATTCTACTTATAATGAACACAATTTATGGCAAAAATCACGAAGGTCTTTCTTTGGTTGTAATGGGCTAAGGCATATAATAAAAAAAGGTAGGAATATATAAGAAAAGTGACTCATAATGTACGAACAATCAAGGGATCTAGTAGAGCAACCAAATGATGATGTATCAAAATAAACCTCTATAAAACCAACCACCATTGAATCACCCATAATCAAACGAATCAATTCACCTCAAATTCTCACTCCTTCCAAAATAAATTCCCTTTTTCAACTTCATTTTTTTCATCTCTCAACTTTAACATATGTCATTAATAAACATCTTTCAATCAAAGGTAGGAGTACATGCACAAGTCTCCCCTATGCTATCCAATTGCTTACCTGTCAACTTTCCACCAATAATTAGAAAAAGATTTCAATATAACACGATATCATCAAGTTCGTTACCAAGCTGGATAGAATAAAAACAATTCACATCAATCTCACTTTTTAGTAAAAAAGTGTCCCTTAATCACCAAACCTTCACCAAGCCTCCATTTCCTCCAACATCATTAACAACTCCACTAGATCCTCGGTTAAGGCTAGATAGTATAGGCAATTTAAGTGGAGGTATATAAATAAAAATGATACATTAAGCTCAAAGGGGCTACTAGGTTGATGTTCAAGGTCGGAATCATATTTGGCTCTGGCTAAAGAACGAGATAGTGCCTAAGATCATATCAATGCCATATACGAAAAGTGTTCAATAAACTTCAAACAGACTCAAAGCAAATTCTAAATGTTCTAGCTAGAGTGAGTATCACATATGAAACAAATTAAGACCGACATAGAATTTCGTCAGTTCACAACAGGCTCAAATTTTCACCAAATGCTTTTGGACTACCATACTTTTACATCCTACATGCTTCAAATATTTTATCATACTCAAATGCAATTTTAACAATGCTTCAACAAAGAAAAATATTAAGGCAAGAAATCCATAATCATCAAATAGCAGAAGTCATCGTAGTTCAATTATCTAGTACATGGAGAATCATCATAATCATAATTATATATACTAAATCAGCAGGGTTCAAGATTCTACATATCCCCCAAATTTATCTACGAGCTAGTCCCTAGCACGAAAATAGAAAGAAACAATAAAAATTAGGTAAACAAATCTTCCCTAATGTCTTGGTGATATCTGATTGATCTACATATGCGAAGCTTGATCTGGCAGGCTCAGATCCAAAGTTAATTTTCACCATATCAGCTCCCTTACGGCTCTGATATAGCTTATTTTGCATTAAAAATAAATAGGTGAAGCACAAATGTCAAATTTTCCTCCTCTGTTTTTGTTTATGAAAAGCAATAAATCTAACTAAGAAAACAAGAAAAACTCACAAACGTGGGTTGTCTCCCACGAAGCGTTGTTGGTTAGAGTCGTTGACTCTACTTTGCTGAATCAGATTAGAAAGTTGGCAGCTTTGGACCCCCGACTACAGCCTTATCAAACGCCTCCTTCGATGATGCTTCGCAAACATCCTTCACCTTGAAATGTTTTTTGGTTCGTTGATTCATCAATTTCACCACACCATGCGACAAAACGTCCACCACATGAAATTGTTCGGAGAATGTAGAACTTGGGTATCTTGAAAAACTCTAGAACCATTGTCATATAAAAGAACTTTAAGACATGGATAGAGTGTTTTACTCAGCGTACTCTTCCCGCAAGTAGCTTTAGTGCGTCTGACATAGATGGTTTTCTTCGGGAACATGTCTTTTTTATCTTCAACACATTCATCCAATTTCGGAACACCAACATCAGTTGACTCATTATCAAAGAAATCAGAATCCTTCACTACATGATATGCAACCTCCACAAAGTTAACTTCGACAGTTGACGCATTAGTTCCCAATGTGGTTGGAGCTAGTGCTTTGACTTCTGTAACCTCCCCCAAGACTTCCATCCTTACAGTTCGTGATGGTATATCAACAGAAGTCCTAGTGGTAGCCATAAATGGCCTCCCTAGGAGGATAAGATGGTCACTTAGCCCTCGAGAAGTATCATCAAGAACGATAAACTCAACATGAACAATAAATTTGTCTACCTTTACCAACAAATCTTCAACAATTCCCATTGGGGGCTTCATCGAGTTATCAACAAATTGAAGCCTCATAGGTGTAGGCTTCAAATTGTTAATTCCCAACGTTTTGTAGACAGAGTAGGGCATGAGATTGATCTCAGCTCCAAGATCTAGCGTAACTCATGTAACTCTATTCTTTCCCATAGAGATAGTGATATCGAATCTTTCAGAATCTGCTAACTTGGACGGTAGAGCCGATATAACAACCACAACACCCTCTAATTCAAATGCAGGAAGATTTATACTTTGCTTGTAATCCTTTTTGTTGTTGATGAGCTCCTTGAAGAACTTGAATTGCCTTGGAATACTCTTGATGAGATCTAAGAGTGACAGATTAATGTTCACTTTAAAGAGTATACTGAACAAGGATCCAAATTGTTCTTCTTGTTTGTTAACCTTGAGGCGTCCTAGAAAGCAGGTGGGTGCTTGTATGGATTCACGGCTTTATGCAAAGGAATCCGAACAGTAAGCTCTTTCTCCTCATCTCTGGTCCTTTCATCAACAATAGTCATAGCAACTTCGTCGATTTTCTCTTTAGGCTTCTCCGAATCATCACCAAGCAAAATAGTAATGGATTTCGCCTCTTCAGTTTGTCCGGGTAACTTCCATTGTTGAAATTTAAGCAAAGCGACTTCCCGTGGTAGCTAGCCAAGTTGAGTCTTCAAATTTTCGGAATATGATTCTCTCGCGAATATTTTCAATCACTCACATAGTTCTTTCGAAGATCTCGGGTCTCAATATTCTTTTCTCGCCAACCTCATCCCAGTGGAGTGGCGATCTACACTTCCTTCCATACAATGCTTCAAAAAGGTGACATCTCTATGCTTGCTTGATAGCTGTTATTATAAGCAAACTCCACTATAGGTAATTGTTTCTCCCAATTAGTTCCAAAATCAATGACACATGCTCGCAACATATCTTCCAAAGTCTGAATAGTTCTTTCAAACTGTCCATCAGTTTGTGGATGGTAAGCGGTACTAAATTTCAACTTAGTACCCATAGCAGCTTGCAAACTGATCCAAAATTTTGATGTGTACCTCGGATCGCAATCACATACAATACCGGTAGACACTCCATGTAGCCTAACAATCTCATCTACATAGATTTGCGCTAACCGATCTATGTTGTCAGTCATCTTCGTTGACAAAAATGAGCTGATTTCGTAAGTCTATCCATGATTACCCAAATTAAATGATTTCCTTTTCGTGTTTTAGGTAATGATACCACGAAGTCCATGGATATCTCCTCCCACTTTGATCGAGGTGTATCAAGCGTCTTTAGTAGGTTGGATGGTCGTTGGTGTTCAGCTACAACTCTGTATAAATTCTGCAATAGTACTCTTCAGCATGGTCGAAAACAACATAAAGAAAACATGAAAAACAATTTTTCTATCAACCGCATAAACATGCTGTCAAAAACTAGCCGATTACGAATAACAATTTTTAATAAATACTTCTCATGATTGTAAAATTCTACAAAGATAATATAATATAATAGACATACCGAGGAAGACGATCCTAAATTTTCAAGACGATATGATGACTCGTCGAAGATATGAAAATAATTTTTGGAACAATTTCTAGTTTTGCTTGCAGAATTTCGAAAATCTCATGTGAAACTATATTATGGATGACTAAGAGTGTATTTATATACTTAGAATAAATTATCTAAAGATCCTAATCATAAAAGTATCAAATATATTTTATTCAATCATAGATAGATTAGGATATGGATAGACACAATTAGATTTGATCTTAAAACATATATATCACAAATATAATATATATTTCAAACGTAAAATATAATCTAAAATTATCCCTAATAACTTAATACAACATAAAATATTATATACTTTCATGAATCCCAATAGGTTTACAAAATCTAAAATAAATAAATATTATTCTTGTTTCATAATTCTATCATGATTTCTATCTCAACAATATACCATATAATCATAAGATTATATAAATAACCACATTCAAAGTTCAAAATAAATTTATAATAGATATGCAGTGCATTTTATATTAAAAAAAATCTGAACGTTACATTTGAAATCGTAAACCATAATTAAATTCAAGCCCAACCCTGAGCGGGTGCAGGCTGCCCAACCGCTAAGGGCCCAAAGTATTTTGGGACATCAAATTTTATTTTTGATAAAGGCACAATCTATTTCGTTCCTTTTTACTTTGCTATTGATGAAGACCCAATCTTTTTTATTATTTTTTTATTTATTTAAAGCAAGCTAAATTTTTTCCTTTAATAACCCCAATTTAATTACATTTACCCTATAGAAGGAAAACAGTATATGTTTAAGTTTCTATTTAAATCAACAACACAGATTGGTTGAATTCGAGTGAATCGCCTCAAGCGCAATCTTGGTTGAATTCGAGTGAATTACTCAAGCGCAATCTAAACTCGATTATTATCTTTTATATTTATTTTTTCAATAATATTTTATTTTTTATGTAATAAAATAATACACATGAATGATTAATGTAAATTTATTTTTTTATAATTCATAAATATAATATATCTATTATTTTTATATTTTTCAAAATATAAAGAAATTCAAGTATCAAATAACATACATTAATTATTTTATTTTTTAAATCATGGTTCTTATATTTAAACCTCCACAGTAATTTATTTTTCAATCGTCAATACATTAATGTATTATAAATTTCGCACAAGGCACCCGAAGTGTCAGGGTTTGGCCCTGATTAAATTAATATTGATTTTTCTCCTCTTAAGCTTTTTAATAATGACAATGATTTTGGTTGTTAAGATGTATTTGTATCTAATACTTCAACCCCTCAATTATTTAATTTTTTTTCACATCGGGGAGTTCATAGGGTCGAAGACCAAGAAGTGAAAGCGAGTTATTTATACCAAACATTCTTCTTAGGGCTTATCGTCGTCCCAGTAAGAAAATTGTCGTCCCAGTAAGAAAAAGGAATTTCAGTCTTGCTTTCAAAAAGGGAGATTAGGGAAATTCTACTAATTGAAGTTTCCTCTAGACCTCCGACAAAAGTATAAAAAAACAGCTCAAATGGATAATTTAGAAGAATTGTTGGTTGATGCTTAAATGATTTAATAATATACTATTTTAAGAAACAGAACCAAGGATTTTAAATAGCTAGACAAAAATTATGGAACTGAGTAGTAATATTTAAAAAGTATTTACACACTTTTTTATTAATTATTTTAAGCAATCTATCTTTAAAGAATGTTTAAATTGTTTTATTGCATAGAATATATCTTTGTTTCTGGAAACATAAAAAATACATATATAAAAAAAATGTATAAATATGATTATAAATATACGATTATTTAACATTAGTCGTATAGATATAATGTCGTGTACAATATATTCAGTAAAGTCCACAAAAAAGAAAGAATGCCAAAACATTAAGAATCCATACAAATGGAAGTTTGCAAACATATTTCATTAAGCCACAATTGATATAAAAAACCCATAAAAGGACATTTAAACTGAGGAGTACAAATAAGGTAACACAGCTGCTTATAACTCAGCCCATTATTCTTTCTTACCTTGAAAACCTTGGACAGAAAGATACAAAAGGCTATTTTCGACACGCTCATTCAAAGGGCTTTATATAAATTATTATTTTTAATATAAAATGTATCTATATAAAGCCCCTGGATGAGTGCGCTGAAAGATAGCCCATTTATGAATCTCGTCTTTCAATGTCAAAAACCTGAAAAAATATAAGTTTTCAAGACATCATTAGATAAACGAAGTTTAAACACCACCAGTAAAAGTATAATTTTTAACGAAATTTTAAAAAGAAATGCCAGAAACACTTAATTGAGATGGAAAGCTAAAAGAGGAAAACATCGAATAAACTTTTTCTGCAATCGTCAAAACCAGTAAATATAAAAAAAAACTTGCACGAGTGATTACTATTTGTAGAAAAGGAAAACGGTAAGAATTGTAAAGTAACCAAACAAACTAGACGAAATGAAATACCTGCTCAAGATACAGTTAGTACCGCCGGACGTCAGTATGTTTAGTTATGGGCAGCTTTATCGATATTTGTTGATGGGATTGCACGGATTTTATAGAGGTGAGGTAGGGTTTCTGTAGGGTTTCTATCATATTTGGGCTCAATCTCAAATTTGGGCCTTTATATATTTTTGTTCGATGAAAATACTTTCAACTTTAGAATCAGAACACCTCTAAAATTCTCTTCTTTTTTCTTTTTGGCTGTAAAAGATATATATATGCTCTAGGTATTATTTTTTCAAAGGGGTATCATGTGTTATGATAAAAAAATGCACAAAAAAAAAATTGTGTCGTTTTCTTATTAAAAAAAATTGTTCTAATAATATTGCACGATTATTAGAAACATTGTTTTCATATTAAACAAAACTGTTCTAATCCCTCATTAAAATTTAAAATATAATTATCGCAATGGCTCTAAATTTTTTAAAAATATTACTCCCTCCGTACCGCTATTATTGTCTTACTTTCATAATTGGGTTTTCCTACTATTACTATCTTCTTTCCTAAAATAGCAAAAACTACTCTTAAACAAAAAATGAAGTAGGTCTTCCTACTTAATACTCATCTCCACATTTTCATACTCTCTCTTCAAAAATCTATCACTCACACGATCTTCGTTCCACTCTGTACTCGGAAATTTATAATTTTTAACTTTTTGAAAACTTAAGATTATTTCTTAAAATACAATATGAAAAATAATATAAAAAAATCGATTGTCTCAACTATGTCCTGAAAAAATTTGAATAAATTCTCATTTCTTCAACTAACCACACCTCGAAATTTTTGTTCATTTCTTAATACAATTAAAACTCATAAAATATACATTTAAATAAACTTTCTTAATCTCCGTACCGAACCAAATGGGACAGTAATAGTGGGACAGAGAGAGTAATTTCTAGTTGAAATTACCAAACTTCCCTTAGCCTCAAAAACTACCATCTCCAACGTTCCCCTTTCTTAGGGGAATCCCTCAAATTTTTCATTGTTTCACCTCCAACAATACCCTAAACACTCCCTTATCATAGGGACACGATTTCCCCATTTCTTTGAGGGAGGATTTGTCTCTTCTCTATCCAATTGTTGATTAAATTTTAATTAGAAAATCAATTCAAGATTGGCGCAAGTTTTCGATTTTCAGTTGGAAAACTTGAAATTGAAAACATAAAAACGAAATCAAAGAGATCTGGACACATATATTAAAAACCTGAATAAAGTATCTATTGACTGCAAGGCGGCGACCTTGGGAAATCGACCAAGGAGTTTGAAATTTAGCTCCACCCAGAGCTTACTTCGACCTCTCTGGCATATACCACGCTCGCTCTGCTTAGACCGTCACTGTTTTTTGTCATATCTCCTCTCATACTGTCATGATCCAAACAGATCTGACAGTTAAGAAGGAAATTACGATGAAGAATAGGACGGAAATGGAGAAGGAAGATCAGGGTTTACTGTGGATTCACTTTAAGGAAGAAACGAGTTATGAAGAAGAAGGAGAGGATCCGATATTTTGTGATGCATCAGATAACTTCCCTGCCGTTGATGCTTATGGGACGGATCTAACGGTCCAGAACAATAGTGGCTGAACCGCCGGATCAACCAATTGAGGAGACGCGTGGAGGATCGAGATTTATTCACGTGTCTCTGGTTATAAGCCTAATATATATATATATATATATATTTATTTCCTAGTTTAATTTAGCTAAATTTAGATTAGGGTTTAGTTAATTGTTTGGGTTATAAATACCCGATTATGCACTCTTAAATTTTATGCTATGAATTATTTTTCTCTTAACTCGCGCATCCCTTCTCTTTACCTCTCAACTTATATCTCTCTCAATTTCTCTCATCTCTCTCTCTCTCTCTCTCTCTCTCTCTCTCTCTCTCTCTTTGTGTGTTCATATTATTAATCCTCAATTGAGTTATTACAAATTGTTCTTCAATTGGATAATATACAATCTCGGCAGATATAACAACTAATAGACCTAGTCTATTACAGTGGTATCAGAGCGCTCGATTCCATGGCGAACTCCGGGCTCTCTCCTATTCCAGAAGATGGCAAGGTAGAAGACGAAGAACCTGTCCTGCAACCTGCAAAATTGGACGCCAAATCGTAATTATTAGCAGATCAAATAACTCAAACTATGTTTCAGCAGATGGCGCTGAATAATCGAAATCTTTCAAATTCGTTCACGGGACTGATTGGAAATCTATCTAGTCGGTTGGATCTATTGGAATCACAATCTAAAACGGGGCCTACATTAGCACCTTTGCCTGTTACCCCGCACTATGCTAATGCCCAACCGAGATTTTCCTCGCATACACCTCCAGGGTTTAAAAATTTGGGAAAATGATTAGATGATGTAGGGGGATCTAATTTTATGGAAGACGGCGGAGAGCAGGTGAAGGAAGGGGGTAAGAGTCCGTGGGGAAATATAAACTCATTCGGGGGTTCCCCACCAAACTATGCGGGAGCTACTGGGGGCAATTTTAAGGGAAGTGGTTCTAAGAATTTTTCCTCCAATTCGGGTAATTCTAATGTGGGTGTTATGCCCACGGTGGCTAAGATAAACTTTCCCAAGTTCGATGGCACCCGCTCTAGGTCGTGGTTGATGAGGTGTCAAAGTTATTTTTCTATGATCAATACTATACTCGAAGACCAAAAGGTGGCTTTCACATCTATGCATTTTGAAGGCAAGCGTTGGAGTGGTATGATAATCTCCCTCTTAAGGGAGAAGATTTGGTTTGGGCCCAATTTGTTAAGATGATATCAACAAGATTTCAGGACTTACAGACCAACAGAGCAATTGCAGAATTACATAAATTGGTTAACATGGGAAATTATGAGGAATATGTGGCCAGGTTTGAAGAATTAAAAGCTTTCATAATCCACAGCAGGTGTAGAGCTTTTGATGAGCAATATTGGATTGCGGCTTTTATCAGCGGGTTGGACAAGGATATACAAGTCGGTTTGGACATGTTGCATCCCAACACGCTGGAATCTGCCATCCACTTAGGAAGGCAGCCAATACATTTAAATGACTCTCTAATGAGGAAGATTAAGGAGTTTACTAGAAGTATGTCTCATACTACGGCCCCAAAGAAGATAGAAAACAGGCCTTATCAAAAAAACTTACCGAAGGCAGATTCTAATACAAGGCCTGGGTTTAAATTGTTAACCCCTTTAGAAATGGATCAAAGGAGAGCTAAAGGGCTTTGTTATAACTGTGATGAACCATTTATTCCAGGACACAAGTGCAAAAACAAACTTAATTTTATGATTATGAGTGTAGAGGAACAAGGGGAATTTCTTCACAGTTTGGAGGGGGTGTCTGAAGAAGAAGAGTTTAGGGATGCTAAAGAGGAGTTGGGTATGGCCATGATTACCCTAGGACCTATGGAAGAGGATTCTGGAAAACATATAATGAGATTGATTGGGGAGACTGGTGACAAGAAGCTTAGAATCTTGGTTGATACAGGAAGTTCATTGAGTTTTTTGAACACTAATGTGGCTCAGAGTATGAAGGGGATATTAGAACCAGCTAATCCACTGAATGTACTTGTAGCTAATGGCAATGTGATGGTTAGCAATCAGAGGTTTAGAGGATTCAGTTGGAAAATGCAAGACATGGAGTTTGAATATGATATTAGACTTTTACCTACTGCAGGGTATGATTTAATATTGGGTAGTGATTGGTTAAGAAAAGGATCTCCTATTCTTTTGGATTATGAGCAGATGTATTTTTCAGTCCAACATAAAGGAAGGAGAATTTATATAAACGCGGCTAAAGGACAAAAGAAGGAACCTCCAGTAACTGCAGCAACTATATATCAGTTACTGCAACAAAGGCAATTAACACCAGGGCATTTTCTCCTAATGTCTTTAACTAAAGAGAATGAACAAAATGACCCTTTAATGGAGCCTTTACTGCAAGCTTATGCTGATGTATTTGAGATACCTAAAGGATTACCACCTAGTAGGGGAGTGGAACATAAGATCCTGCTTCAACCAGGAAGCATTCCAAAACAACAATACCCTTACAGGGTATCTCATGCACAAAAAACTGAAATTGAAAAAACTGTAGAAGCCCTGCTGGAATCAGGAGAAATCCAGCCAAGTAGAAGTCCTTTTTCTTCACCAGTGTTATTGGTCAAGAAGAAAGACAACACATGGAGAATGTGTGTAGATTACAGGTATTTAAACAAATTGACAATCAAGCATGACTATCCCATTCCAGTCATTGATGAGTTATTAGATGAGTTACATGGAGCAAGATATTATTCTAAAATTGATCTCAGATCTGGCTATTTTCAGATCCTTATGGATCCGGATTCAAGGTATTTAACAGCTTTTAGGACTCATAATGGACATTATGAGTACCTTGTTATGCCATTTGGGCTATGCAATGCCCCAGCCACATTTCAATCTCTTATGAATCAAGTGTTTAGAGAAAAACTAAGGAAACAAGTTTTGGTTTTCTTTGATGACATTTTGGTTTATAGTTCTACTTGGGAATTGCACTTAAAACATGTGGAGGAAGTGTTAGGGATTCTAAAGGAAAATAAATTATTTGCTAAGATGAGTAAATGTGAATTTGGCAAGGAATCTGTCTCTTACCTAGGGCACATTATATCTCATGAAGGTGTAGCTACAGATTCTGAAAAAGTAGCTGCAATGGTTGACTGGAAATCACCTACTAATTTGAAAGGATTAAGGGGATTTCTAGGGCTTACTGGGTATTACAGAAAGTTTGTCAATGATTATGGGGTGATAAGCAAACCCCTGACTAACCTGCTAAAAAAAGGATCATTCATTTGGAGTACAGAAGCTGAATTGGCTTTCCAGAATCTTAAGAAAGCTATGACTTCAGCCCCTGTCCTAATACTACCAGATTTTGGAAAAGAATTTATACTGGAAACTGATGCTAGTGGCACTGGAATAGGGGCAGTTTTAATGCAAGAAGGAAGGCCAATAACTTTTCTCAGTAAAGTTTTATCTGGAAAAAATATGAACTTGTCCATTTATGAAAAAGAATTTTTGGCTATCTTAATGGCAGTGCAGAAGTGGAAGAACTATTTACAGGGTCATCATTTTGTAATCAGAACTGATCAGCAAGCCCTTAAGTATTTGTTGGATAAGAAAATTACTACACCATTACAACAAAAATGGATACCTAAATTACTAGGTTATGACTATTCCATAGTCTATAAGAAGGGCAAGGACAACCTAGTTGCTGATGATTTGTCTAGGAAGGCAGGCTATCAGTGTCTTGCTACTAGTGTTGCTATTCCATTATGGATTCAGAGGGTGGCAGATAGTTATTCCAAAGATCCACATTTGCAGAAAATAATGGCAGCCAAGGCAGTTGATAGAGATTCTTATCCAGAATATTGTCTCACAGGAGGTCTACTAAGGCAAGAAGGAAGGATTGTTGTTGGAAATGATGAAAAATTAAGGACTAAAATTATTCAAGAACTTCATGATTCAGCTATAGGAGGACATTCAGGAGAAGGGGGCACATATCATAGAGTAAGGAAATATTTTAAGTGGAAGGGACTCAAAGCACAAGTTTTAGAATGGGTAAAGGCTTGTTCAACTTGCTCCCAAAGTAAAACAGAAAGGGTATCAAACCCTGGATTATTACAGCCTCTACCCATTCCTACACAGGCTTGGTCCCATATAACTATGGATTTTATTGAGGGACTTCCAAAATCACAAGGCAGAACGGTTATTCTGGTGGTGGTGGATAGACTAACCAAGTACAGCCATTTCCTAGGACTTAGTCATCCCTATACAACATCTATAGTAGCTCAGGTATTTTTAGATAATATCACTAAGCTGCATGGTCAACCACTGAGTGTGGTGACAGATAGGGACCCTATTTTTATTAGTGTCTTTTGGGCTGAGTTATTTAAACTGTTGGGAACCAAGCTTGATATGACCTCTGCCTACAACCCACAATCTGATGGTCAAATAGAAAGAGTCAATCAATGCCTTGAAACTTATTTAAGATGTTTGGTTAAACAAACACCAAAACAGTGGTTCAAATGGTTGGCTATGGCTGAGTACTGGTACAATACAAATTACCATACCAGTCTTCAGCTAACCCCCTTTGAAGCCCTGTATGGGTATAACCCTCCTATATTTTCTATAGGACCGTTTCCCCATACTCACTCAACCGATTCCCTAAATCTAGCTGAGGAGCGTAGCAAGATGCAACAAAGATTTCGGGACAATCTACTCCTAGCTCAAGAAAGAATGAAGAAACAATCTGACAAACACAGGATTGATAGGAAGTTCGCCATAGGCGAAAGTGTTTACCTAAAGCTGCAGCCATTCCAGCAAAACAGCGTAGCCCTAAGACAAAATCAGAAACTAGCCCCACGATACTACGGGCCATATCAAATATTAGAAAGAATAGGCGAAGTTACTTACAAACTGCAACTTCCCGCCGGGGCCAAGATCTGGCCGGTCTTCCATGTCTCCCTCCTAAAACGGTCAGTAGATCCTAAGAAGATTCATTCCTCAGACCTTCCAAACATCTCTGCCGAAGGTTCTGTGGTGTGTGTTCCTGCCCGATCAAAGGAAAAAGAAGTCAGAAAAATAAACGAGGAAGAATAATACATTCTTTTTTAATTGAATGGGAGAGTGAAGGAATGAAGCAAGAAAATTGGGTCGAAGAGACTTATCTTAAGAAGATACTTCCGGATCTGTTACCTTGGGGACAAGGTATCGAAAATGGGGGGAGTAATGTCATGATCCAAACAGATCTGACACTTAAGAAGGAAATTACGATGAAGAATAGGACGGAAATGGAGAAGGAAGATCAGGGTTTACTATGGATTCACTTTAAGGAAGAAACGAGTTATGAAGAAGAAGGAGAGGATCCGATATTTTGTGATGCATCAGATAACTTCCCTGCCGTTGATGCTTATGGGACGGATCTAACGGTCCAGAACAATAGTGGCTGAACCGCCGGATCAACCAATTGAGGAGACGCGTGGAGGATCAAGATTTATTCACGTGTCTCTGGTTATAACCTAATATATATATATTTATTTCCTAGTTTAATTTAGCTAAATTTAGATTAGGGTTTAGTTAATTGTTTGGGTTATAAATACCCGATTATGCACTCTTAAATTTTATGCTATGAATTATTTTTCTCTTAACTCTCTCATCCCTTCTCTTTACCTCTCAACTTATATCTCTCTCGATTTCTCTCATCTCTCTCTCTCTTTGTGTTCATATTATTAATCCTCAATTGAGTTATTACAAATTGTTCTTCAATTGGATAATATACAATCTCGGCAGATATAACAACTAATAGACCTAGTCTATTACACATACCCATAGTATTTATCCAAGATCTAGCCGGTGTAAGAGTCGGGTCAGTTTCCAACGGCGGTAACTCTTGAATCAAGTCGGATTCCATCCTTGCGGGCGGAGGAGGCGACGAGATGTCTGATTTGAGAGGCGCGATGTGGAGATCAAGGGTTCCAGATCTTGAAGAAGACGAAGAAGTTGGAGGTGGGCAAACGGAGATCTAGTGTTTGAATGTTTGAGAACACAAAGATGGAGGCAGAGAAATAGAGATGTAGGGTTTGAAGATCGGAAATGAAAAACACGGAGAGAGAGAGAGCTTGAGAGATGCAAGGGGGTGAGAGAGAGAGGGTGAGAGCAAGAATTCCACTGGAAACGCTATGTGTGTGTCTGTCACCTATCACATTAAGGGTGGTTTAACTCTCCTGTATGGCTAGCAGGCTATTGCACAGGAACGAGGTTTACCCTATGCGCACCAAAGGTAGCGGCTTCAGGTTCCTTGTCATAAAAAAGAGGTATTAGTATTTAATTTGTTATTATGAATAATGATTTTTAATTAATTTGTTTAGAATAAAGTATTAATTAATTTTATTTAGAATAAAATTAGATAATTAGAACTCCCTCCGTCCCATTTATATTGGTCCATTGTCTTTCCTGCACAGGAATTAAGAAAGTAAAGTAGATAACAAAGTAACAGAGAGAAGATGAGTAAGAAGGTGAGAAAGTAGATGATAAAGTAGGTGTGAGAAATAATAAATGTAGTATTTTATTTTTCTCTTTTTGAAAATGGACATTAATTGAAATTATTTAATACTCCCTCCGTCCCATTATTAGTGGCGTCTTTCTTTTCGGCACGGTAATTAAGAGAATATGTAATAAAGTAGGAGAGATGAGTAGATAATAAAGTAGGAGAGAGAGATGAGTGTAATAATGAGAGAGTAGGAGAGAGAAAATAATAAAGTAGGAGAGAGAAATGAGTATAATAATGAGAGTAGATATAAAGTAAGAGAGATAAAATGATAAAGTAGGAAAGAGGGTGTTAACTTTTTACTAATTTAGGACGTTGCCACTAATAGCGGGACGTTCAAATTAGGAAAGGTGGCCAGTAATAATGGGACGGAGGGAGTATTAATAAAAGGAAAATATATAAGTTGAACATTAATTGAAATTACATGACATGCTGAATATTGAAATTACATCTAATAATTATTTAATAATCAGGAATATCATTTCCAGATCCTCCAGTGTCCGAGAATAAATTTCGAAACAAACTTAGACCGTCGTATTTTGGTTGGAGTGTTATTCCCTGCTTCTCGTAAATATTATTATATTTAATTTAATTATATAATTAATTAAAATTTAAGATTTTTTATCATTAAATTGCAATTAAAGATATTATATAATTATATTTTAATTTAATTTATAAAAGTAAGAAAAGAGAATATTATGAAATATTTCTTTTTGGGAAGATGGAAAAAAAATCGTTGGAGACGAACACTGTTTCAGTACAAAGATTCGGATAGAATTGCAATTAAAGATATTATATAATTATATTTTAATTTAATTTATAAAAGTAAGAAAAGAGAATATTATGAAATATTTCTTTTTGGGAAGATGGAAAAAAATCGTTGGAGACAACACTATTTCCGTACAAAGATTCGGATAGGACTCCCTAGGAAACTTTGGAGATGCTTAGATCAATTCATTCGAGTTTTCTGCAATTATATTTTCATTATTTAAATAAATTCCCTATTAATTTTAACTATGTTCCATAAAAAGTCGATTATCTTCGCGACTTCCGTATTATACTTTATTAGTTGATATTTAATGAGACTTTTGAAAATCTAAAGTATTTTAGTTGAGGAATAGAGATTTCAATAATACATAGAAAACCAAATAAATCTAACCACCCTCACCACACCCAAACTTGGCCCACTTTCAAATCATAGACGGCTTTCCCATTACTACTCCGATGTGAGCAAATGTACCACAATTAACTCGAGACAAAATCTTAAAGCTTCTCCGGCAGCTTAAATCTCTGGGAACCAAGAATGTGACGAGAAGAATTTTCAACGAAGACGACAACTCCACATTTGTCAGCATTGAAACCTTCCCATAGAGAGAAATTGAGGGTTCCCGAGAATGATTGTTTTTTGGCGGATATTATATCTTTCACGGAGCAGAGCTTCTCCAGTCGTCGGACCACGTAGTCGTTGGCTAGCATCCGCCCTTTGTTCACTCCGCCGGAGCAATCCGTGACCGACCCGGACTCGTACAGCGCCACCATCACATTCCCACCTTCATCTCCCACTCTCGCTCTAAAACCTCCCGTTAGTGTTACTTGTAATGAATCTGATTTCGGCTTCACAAAATTCGCCTGTAATTTTTTCAACATCATGTAAGAAAATTTCTTAAACTAGGTCAAAATAAGAGAGGAGGGAGAAGGGGACCTGGAAGGAGGGAGCAGGGGATCTCGGTGCAGACGCGATGCAGGCGAGCATAGCCTCCTCCTCATTCCCCAAACAATGCGCCTGACCCTGAACCACAATTTGGGGGGTAAACATCGTGTCGAGATTTAGGGCTTCGACATAGGCCTTCTGCCGTACTGTC
The DNA here is from genome assembly GCA_028984105.1 of Lavandula angustifolia. NCBI lineage: Eukaryota > Viridiplantae > Streptophyta > Magnoliopsida > Lamiales > Lamiaceae > Lavandula > Lavandula angustifolia. The sequence continues at coordinate 29,682,582 of CM054804.1, forward strand.
CACTGGCTCGATCCGAACGGGTCCTTCCACCCCATATAATCCCAGACGTCCACGTGGTACGCCAGCAGTATCAACGGCACCTCCAGCTTGAAGTCGCCCCTCCCCAGCCGCGAGAAGAGCAGCTCCGCCTCCGGCGAGGCGGCGCACCCCTGCGATGAGAAAAGCTCCACCAATACCGGTCCGCCTCTCCGCTGCTCCTCCGTCGTCAGGTCCGCCGTCACCTTGTCGTCGCGGTGGGGCTTGGCGTCGGAGGAAGAGCGCCTGCCGAAACAGCTCAAGAGACGGGGCGCCATCTCTAGTGTGTCGTCCCCGATAACGCTCTGTTTTGATTTTTCTGTTTGGGGATTTTGGGGAAGAAAAGACGGTGAGAATGGTAGAGAGAGAGAGGTTGAGAGAAAAAAGTGGAGAAACAAAACAATTGGAGAGAATCGTTTTGAGTTGCTTGATATTTGCAGTTTTATGAATGGAGATTTTTGACGACGTCAATATATTATTGGCCGATATATTCTTTTTGTAGTAGAATTAGATTTGATTTTGATATGCTAATTCTATTTGTTATATGTCTTCTATTTCATGTTATTTCGAACTATCTTATAAAATCTCTTTTTTTTTAAATAATAAATAATTATATTAATTATGAGATCGACTATTTTATACACTTGTAATTCTTTTTGATAATTATGTTTAAAAGAAATAATATTAGAGGGGTAATTGAGTGGGTGGGTGACACGTTGTTTGTCTGAAAAGGAATAGTGGGTAGATCACAACCTAAACTTTTACAGATGTGTGCAGCTCAGCAGCCCGTGATAGCGGAATCTGACCCCAAAACGTTACGCGGATTCATCATTTAATTCAATAATAATTCAACCGCCTCTATATATTGCTATCTGCAAAAATTTCCACTTTGATCAAATTTCGGCTGGATCCAAATTCAATTGATTCATCTCAATCCACTAAAAGAAGTACAACTTTGAACTAGTGATTAATTCAAAATTTTAAAATCAATCAACCAAAAATTTTCACCTTTTGGGAGGGGCAATAACAAATTTTAAAAAGATAACAAGAAAAATCGGATTAAATTAATTTAGGGCGGTAATTTTAGCACATCTCTAAATCTGCCCATGTTTGGGAGAAATATAGATAATTAAATTAAATCTGCCCATTTTTTATAACTAACTTCTAATAATAAATTTAAGTTTATTTCATCAAGATTCGACCTTATGAACTTCCTTTTATTTTATGAGCAAATATCAAGCAATCTTGTAGGTACAACTCATTCATCTCACATAACCAAATAGTGGTCATCGAGTTTACACCGTATCCTAGAATAGGAATATGAATATACTGGTCTTGCATAACATTATACATAACCAACGTTTTATCAAGTGTTCATTTTGGATGTCAACTGCAATTATTAAAGTCTATATTTGTATCCTCATTGACTCGATAATAGTCTTGTCTTCACAATATAAATTTGGATATCCTCCCCTCTTATGAGACATTTAAAAAGTGTAATAAAATTTAATAGCGAGTTTCCCAAATTATGAAAAACGAATAAAAATAATAATTTTTCTTTTTAAAAAAAGCAATAGGAATATGAATATGCAATCCAGATGTCAGAAAAATGGCACCACATAACAAGGAATCCTCATTTTAGGTAGCCACTTGCTCCACTCATTCACGTATAAATAGCCCAGATGAATTAAGATCACTCCCACAAATAAAAAGGAAGAAGAAGCTGATAATTTGTAGCTCAATTTTTATATAATTAATTTTATTACAATATAGGAGTATTTGAGTATGTTAGAAGGGAAGGCAATTACAGGGGAGAGTGATATGGTTGCAGGCATGCAGGAGGATGCTCTTCACTTGGCAGCCAACGCTCTCGACTTGTTTGACGTCACCCACGTCACTCAAATTGCTCGATTCATCAAGAAGGTTAACTTTTTTATCATTTCTTTAAGGAATTATTTTATATATTTCTATTTTCTTAAACAAAAATGTAGAATATTAATATTGCAGGAATTCGATGGGACAGATGGAGGTGGTTGGCAATGCATAGCAGGAACTAACTTTGGTTCATTCGTGACGCATTGATGTGGTCCGTTGGCAACCTTGCAATTTTACTCTTCAAAGGGTCTAGTGGGCTTGAGCCAAATCCCGAATCCGAATCCAATTCCGATCATCAATTTCGGGTTTTACCCTTGAAGACTTAGCTACTAATGCTGTACTGCCTTAACCAGAATCAGTACAGCCTCAAATTGAACTTATAGAGTTCATAACCTTTTTCACCCCTATTTAACAAATTTTAATGTTGTTAAGCTTACAGTGTTAATGTAAATTAGATTTCTACAATTTCTTCAGCATCTTTTTTATATACTTTTTGTTAACTGCCTTAATTATATGACTCGAAATTACATGTCTAAATTACGAGAGTAATAAAAATAAGTTACCATTAAATGGATAAAGACTGCACATCACAAACTTAATATCCGATACAAACTAAATTGACTACGGGTACGATAACTCGTACACCGAGAGGTGCGTCCTTCCTCGGTCCTCTCAATGTTCTAATGCCCACATCGAATATGGACCGAACTGTCTCACGACGTTTTGAACCCCCCTTAAATCTCTCATCTCTTGAACCTATTGGTCCCAGATCCAAAATCGAAACGATCCCCAAATTAATATCAAATCCCCGGAAGAAAATGAAAAAAATTAAATTGATGAAGAGATTTTACTTGTCCCCTTGAACTAAAAGAAAAGTCTTAAATGAAATTTTTTGATAACTCCTTGATCCCGCTAAATTTATATAAAGAATGTTGATTCTAATGAACGATTTGTGACTAATCCAAAAATTCTACACAATTATGAAAAAAGAAAAATCTTCAAATAAACTTTTTGTATCAATTTAGGTCATTATATTGAAAAATAAATTAAAATATCAATTGCGGGGATAGCTCAGTTGGGAGAGCGTCAGACTGAAGATCTGAAGGTCACGTGTTCGATCCACGTTCACCGCATAATTATTTTCCTTTTTCCAATAATGTTTGCACTAATTTCATTTTGTTTACCTTTTTTTTAATGTTTGCACTAATTTTTTATTTTCCTTTTTTCCTAAACTGTCTGCACTAATTTTCCTTGTTTAATAACCTTTTTAAATAATGTTTACAGTAAATTCCCTTGTTTAATAACTGCTTACACTAATTTACCTTGTTTAATAACAATATACACCGTTTGACAATTATTTCCTTTTCTAATTACTACTCTTTATCAAATTTTACAAACTTTTGATAGTGACCCTTATGGCTACTCATAAATACAAATCGTTTCTATTTTTTTATTACGTTAAATATTTTTAATAATCAATTTTTTTACAAATTAATGGTTAAGTACATAAGTCATTTATAGCTTTTTTGACAACCACCAATTCCAACTCTTGTCGCTCATTGCAAACCACTATTTCACCCAATTCTGAAACAAAAAATAATTTCTTTTCTCCATTGAGAAAAAAATCTGTATTCAAAAGATAAATTGTGGATAGAAAGGATATGATATCAAGATGTTTAAAATCCTTAACAGGCTTCTGATTGGCTGGATGATGCACTTCTCTCCTCACCAGCCACAATTTCCATACATCCAATCTTCACCACTCATCTCTCTCTATCTCTCTGCATATAAAAACTTGCTCACCGCATCTTCAGACTTCAGCTGGACATCCTTGCAAGAATCACAGAGACCAACTCCAAATCTCTAACAAATGGCATCAATGGCTACATTTGCCAGCTCCACAGCTGCTGTGAAAGCATCTCCATTCTTGGGCCAAACCAAGAACGCCAATCCTCTCAGAGATGCAGTCTCCATGGGCGAAGCCAAATACACCATGGTACTAATCCTTGCTACGTCCAGCCTTTTGATCACCATTGAAATGATATACTTAACTTGTTTGCTATTGACAGGGGAATGATTTGTGGTACGGCCCTGACCGTGTCAAGTACTTGGGACCCTTCTCAGCTCAGACTCCTTCATACCTAACCGGAGAATTCCCCGGCGACTACGGCTGGGACACCGCCGGCTTGTCCGCCGATCCCGAGGCCTTCGCCAAGAACAGAGCCCTTGAGGTATGTTATAAGGGAGAAGCTGCATTCACCTTTTGGAGTCAAATATTGTAGTAAAGAAATAACAATCTTGAGAAACCATGCAGGTTATTCATGGGAGATGGGCCATGCTTGGAGCTCTAGGATGCATCACACCAGAAGTTCTTGGAAAATGGCTGAATGTAACCTTCAAGGAGCCGGTTTGGTTCAAGGCCGGTTCGCAGATTTTCTCGGAAGGCGGTTTGGACTACTTGGGCAACCCCAATCTGGTCCATGCTCAGAGCATTCTAGCAGTTCTTGGGTTCCAAGTGGTGCTCATGGGACTTGTTGAAGGGTTTAGAATCAACGGCCTTGATGGAGTCGGAGATGGCAACGATCTCTACCCTGGTGGCCAGTACTTCGACCCACTCGGTCTGGCTGAGGATCCAGTTACCTTTGCGGAGCTGAAGGTGAAGGAGATCAAGAATGGAAGACTCGCCATGTTCTCCATGTTTGGGTTCTTCGTGCAGGCTATTGTTACCGGAAAGGGGCCCCTTGAGAACCTCTTGGATCATCTCGACAACCCTGTTGCTAACAATGCTTGGGTTTACGCCACCAAGTTTGTACCTGGGTCATAAGATCATAAACTAATGCAAGAGAGTGGATATATTATATTTCAATTGCATCAATGTTGCTAATATTCCATTCAATGACATTATGACAGAATCCTCACTTCAAACAAATGTTTGTTCATCATACTCCTATTAAAAGAACAGAATCACAATATATATTTATGTATGTAATAACATGTACCTGAAATGGACAGTGGCCCTTGGTAGTGACAAGGAAACAGTAAAAGTGATATGTACAAACAAGTCCATCTTCCTCATCTTTTGCCTTTCTTTCCCCACCATTGCCATTGGTGAGCTTCAGCCCGGCCGAGCTTGTATCCTTTCGTCTTTTCTTCCTTTAACCAATCCTTGTAATCTATCTTCCATGCTTCAAACCTGTGATTCAGTCTCTGGAGCTCCTCCACAGCATGAGCAGGTGACTGGTCTGACTTAACCTCTACAATTGCTTGTGCCTCATTGAAAGATCGTCTTCTTTCATTGAATTCCTTCATAAGAAGGCTCGGAGGATTTAAATTTCCATTTGTGTCTCGACAAGGCAACTCATCTCTACCATTACAAGCTTTTCTGGTAGGTGTGCTGCCACCAGGCATGTGAGTTCCGATTGAAGTATCCTCAGATTCGTAAAGTTGAGGCGACTGCGCTCCATCAAGCCTTCTCGCAGCACTAACACTCTTCTCGGCAGCAGTTAAGCTCATCTGCCCCTGAAGAAAAGGGGATGCTAATTAGTAAGGTAGACTACAATCTCTGTAAATGGCGCAAGAAAACTCACTTGTAGAGATGCTATCTGCTTTAGCCACATCTCCTCCATGGATTTCATCTTGGCTTCATATTCAGACCATCGTGCTTCGTACTGTAACACCTGCTCTCTCAAACCCATATTTTCTTTTTCCTTCTGTTCGATTGTTGCTTCCACCATTAACACTTGTTCACGAAGTTCTTCGACAACTGATGGGAGTGTTTCTGGTGACAGATCATGCTCGCACAAATAATCTATCATTTTCCTGCCTTGCTTCTGCTTACTAACATTTGACTGTTTTGACTTTCGGAGGTGATTAAACTGTTTCCTGGCCAACCATCCACGAATAACTGCAGAATAAAATCATCAATCCTGTTAGGCGAATATAGCTTTGTAGTTAATCAGTTAAACCTAGAAGACAAATTTACCAGACTGTATCTGCACAACTGCCATAAACTGCTCTTTTGAGCCGAGTAAGGCACTGTACTCCTTTCTAGCACTTTCACCACGAACATCTACGTATATATAATAATCTCACATGACAATTTGATACATTGGAGCATCTAGCAGTTATAAGAACATTTGGTATATTTTAGAAAGGATAGGCCTTACATGACTGTAATGTAACTACCACTTGTAGAACTTGTTTTCGCACATCTTCCAGAACATCAATCTGTCTTCCACCGGCAGAATATCAGGCAAAATAATCTAAACAATTATACGAACTTCCAGAAGCAATGTAAACAAATATTGTGTTATCAATGTAAGACTAAAGACAGTTGAGTCAGCCATTGAAGTGCGTCAGAAACTAAAAAAGAAACTTAATAAACACAAACTCACCTCTCTTTTTCGGAAGAATAACTTTGTACAACCAGTTTGGTATGTCTCTGGAGGGATAGCAAATTTCTGCAGAATGGCAATTGCCATACTTAACGGATCTTGACAATCCATATTTTCCCCAAGTAAGAACCCATACCTGAAAGCCACAGCAGCACATTCTCAAAATGATGTCATAAGGAGTAATGGAAATTAAGATACTGATGATTCACCTTCTTGTAAACTCTTCATGGGTCATTCGGGTGGGATACCCAGACCTAGAAATCCTAACAACTTGCAGAATCCCACAGCTACGAAGCTGCTTTAAGGCAATATCTTTTTCAAATGCACCAGGGATCTGCTTATTGTTTGGTCTTATGCAATGTATAAAATGTGGTCTTGTTCTTTCAATATGCTGTATCAAGTTGAACAGCTGGCCCTACAATAGTGGGCAGAAGTAACAGAAATTTAAAAAAAAAACATATATCAAGCATGTAAAAGGTTCTGTGCCTAACTAGTACAAGAATAAGAAAACATGTTATAGAAAACAAGAATAAGAGTTCATGCTTCAATGGAATCACTTCAGTTTTCTCCAGCTTTTTGTTTCTTCCTATATTTCATTATTTTGGTAGTGTGTGGCCCAGAAGGGAGAGGAGATTGTTGGAAGATGGGGAAATAACAAGACTCGTCACCTCAAATTTTGTGGCAACACATTGCTTCTTACAAACCGACATCCCCGATTGCATAAACGTATTATCTAGATTCTGGAATTCTTTATGAAGAGCAGCAAAAGATTGAGGAAGTCGACCAGTGCATGACACGAGTAGTTCAATGATTTCAGAATGAAGTGGATCTCGGTTCTTTTCCAAGAACTTTGCCATATCATAACAAACCTAAAGTAAAAGATTCATATCAGTATTAAAGAATCTAAAATAAACATCAATGATACATATACGAACAGGTACTATGTCAGATCAAAAACAGTCAAATTCCATCTCTACTTGAGGTTCATTAACACTAGCTAATAATCTAACCGCATACAGAGATTCCACAGAGTAAATGACAAGTAAACTGACCTGTCCAGCATAATGCTGAATGCTGAATGTTGTTCCCTCTCTTTCTCCTTTAAAGCAACGGTTAGTATTCAAGTGTTGCTTAAGTTTAGTGGCAAGTGTTACATCTGTAGCTTTAGGGATATTTGATATTTCATCCAGTAAAGATATCAGTCCAATAGGTTTCTGTTCGAACACACCAGTGAGACAATAAATATACAATAGTATATACTATAAATAAATGATCAATGGCATCATAACATATATCTCATCCACGAACGCAGACAGAAGTCGGCTTATAATAATATTATCAGGTAAAAAGAAGAGTCAGGTTCAGTTTTAAGGTTCGGTAATATGTGTTGTTGATAAGAACACTACTGTAGAAGATGTTTTTGTAGAGGATGATATATATATATGGTAAGTGTACTACCTTCTCAAAAAGATCCAAACAGTCTTGGTTGTCATCAAAATCTACTTTTTTCCAGTCAATTCCATCCAACTCATACTCCTGTAATCAGAAACATTCCACCCCATCAAGAATTACAGTCCAATATGAAAAGGGCTATGCTAAGATATGTAGTGCACAATTTGCAACACACAGGCTGCATTGAGTTAATTGCTTACTCAGATTGTTTAGGCATAAACTTTAAGGCTTATGGATTTACATATAAACTAATCCTTGAATGCTCTATTTTTGTTAAGTAAACACAGAGAAGGAAATAAATATAAGAAGCAGCCCCAGCAAACCATTTTTCTTTCCTAATGATTGGTAAATATATAATGCTTACCTCTTGTTCAAGTTTGATGAGATGTTGATTATAATGTTGCTGGAGCCGCTCATTAGCATAATTAATGCAAAACTGTTCAAAGCTATTCTGCTGGAGCCCAAAAAAAGCAGTCAAAGACAAAAAGTAAGAATATTAAAGTGGAGACGTTTATATGGTAATATATGCAATAGAAATTGAAAATATCAATCGATAGTTACCTCAAGTGATTCAAACCCATAAATGTCTAGAATGCTTATTGAACACCCAAAATCATCTTTCCCTGGCGAAAGTAATAAGTTGATCTCTTCAACAAGCCAATCAAACAAGCTCGAATAGATAAACCTCGCCAATGCATCTCTTCTTTCAATTGCCTAAATATGAGGAAAAACCAGAATCACATAAGTGCGACGATTTTGCAAGCAAACCATCCTTTAAGGAAATATGCAAGCACCCACAAACAACTAGCATTATTTATATGTAGTATCCAAATCAGATATGTTCAAGAAATTAGTAATCTTTGAAATTCTGAACCTGTTCGAGTGTCAGACTTTTGGTGACCTCATCCTTTCCAGCTTGTAATTTCCGGGTGGACAGAGCAAGCATCAGGTCTTGCTCACTACAGCCTATCAAGCCAGCAGCAATGCTACTAGCTGTATAGAAGAAAATCAATTTTGAATAATTAAGTCCAAGCATTTAATAACTCAGTTCGATACAACTACTTATTTCTCAAAAATAAATAACCGAAAAAGTAAATAAGTAGTAGAAGAGGATGGGGAAAATGAATTATAACATGCAGCTACCTTCATCAGCAACAACCTCAATGTGCTTTTGATTGTCAGTTACAAGAAACGATATGTTTCCCAGCCACAAAACTGCAGCAAGCATCTCAAAGGCATGCTCCTGGCATTCTTTATGGATTCCGATAGAATCTAAGGCTCCCTGATCGGAGAAAAAGTATTCTATAATTAGACTTAGTAAGACTTTGTAAAGCAAATGGTTATAGTGGTAACTGTAGAGTTTGCAATTATGCTAAGTCTGCTATTTTGTTTTGCACCTGGCACCAGCACAACAATATCCGCAATAAAGGATATAAACTTCTTCAAATGCAACAGAGATCAGGTGGTTGCTTGATGAGTAAGGGCAAAATAAAAGTGAGTAGCTAACAAATGTATAGCAATAGCACATATGCAAAATATGTAAATTACCATAAGATTATGATACTTCTGAGCATCATCAATGTTGTTGATCTCCAAACAATCACTCTGATTAAGATAGTTGTATCCAGAAGCTCTTTTTAACCTCAGCTTACCTGAAAAAAAGAACACCCGTATCATCCTTCCAAATATTTCTACAAAAGCTATCAGCATGTTATAATGCAATTGATAATTAAATAAAGAACAAAGAACTTTGTACTGAACATTGACAGTATATGCTAACCTCGGAGACCAGGAGGAGCACCAGAGCAGAGCTGATAGAAAATGTGATAGGACCGCTCTCCTTGAGCCAAATGACAAACTCTCGACTGGTACAACATTAAGTTAGTTAATTACAGTCCATGACAAAGATGAGGACCAAAGAAGAAACTCACAGATTTAGATAGAAATTCTATACTGACCTTTTCAAGGAGGGCTATCTCACAATTGAGGAGTTTGATTAGACATGCGCAAAATAGCAAAGCCATGTTAGAATAATATGGCTAAGAACAGACTAAATGATAGTGTTTCCAAATTTCAACTTGACCATTAATGTATACTTACAGATTTGCATTTTAGCACCACACATTTGTCCAGCAGCACTAAAGTGGATTTCAATTAATTTTCCCTGCAACAATGCTTGAAAATTATCAAGCCATATTTTCTTATGTTGATTATCAAATACTAATGTAGGATGCCTCTTCAAGTAAGAAAGAAATCAAATATAACTCACAAATCGGCTAGAGTTATTATTCCTGGTTGTTTTGGCATTACCAAAAGCTTCCAGTAGACAGCTTGTTTGCATGATGTTAGATTCTATTTTGCCGCCACCTCCACCAATAGCTGCCAAATATTGCATTCCAATCTTAGCAGTCTCAGTCTTCCCAGCGCCACTTTCGCCACTAAAGATCACAACCAAGAAATCATATATTCCCATAGAGCATTCATATACTATATATTAACTCTACTAAAGCATTAAACCTGATAGTGAAATATAAAAGATAACCTAAGAGAACTACAGAGGATCCACACATAAAAGCAGCTAACCTTATAATGATGGACTGGTTTACTTCATCTGCATGTTTCAAAAGGTTGCAAAAGGAAAGTGAAAATTAGCATCTCAGCCAGGTCAACATCTCTCCAAGTAATTAAGGTACAGTTTAGAACCTGTTATCATTGCATTGTATGCTGCTTCAGCAATAGCATAAACATGGGGGCTGTCCAAAAGCTTCTTTCTGTAAGCAATAGCAATGTCATCCCCATATAGCTGAACATCTTTGAAAGGGTTGACTGCTAGTATTACAGGGCCTGCCTTACTCTGTGTAAAACAAAGATGAAATTGTTTATAAAAATAAACAATAAGAGTTGATTTGTAAAAATAGACAGGAAATGGATATTACTCATTACATATATATTATCTTGAGAATATCTATGCTGGAGACTGTGAAGAAATGAAGGCTCATTCAAATAACTAAGTTGCGCAAGATAATCAACTCCATTAAGTAGCTGCGGATTGGCTGGTAGAAGGTCTTGCATAGGAACTGTCACAACCTATAGTGATACTTCAGTGAGTACATAGTTCTTGTAGAATGCAACATAAGTAGTGAGAAAGATGACAAATAAAATGAACTAACACTTCCATCCGCTAGCTGGATTGAATATTTCTCTCCTGAACTTGATCTTATTTGCCCAAATTCCCAGATGCCATCATGTATCCCACACCAAACACGAAGTTTCTGAAAACACACATCATCACCAATAATGAGTAGCCGAGAGCAATTCTATATGGAACAAAAGCATGCAAGATTGGGCAAGAGAAGAATACATTAGCATAGTTCAATTAGTCATTAACCCAACTATATATTTGTATATTCCACTATCCTACTTGATATAGGGAGATTATCTGGATTCTGGAGCTTCAACTTCCTCAGCCAACTGCTTAGTCTCCAGATAGCATATGGAAAATAAGTCAGACACAGTACAACACAATGGAACAAAAGAAAAGATGAGGAACTTATCACCATAATCTAGCTTAGCCCACAAGCACTAGCAGCCATAGATCTGACTTACCTTAGGGCTACAGTCCAGCTCTAAACAAATTATGTTGCTGAAATTAATAAGCATGAAAGACTATACAATTCTGAGATGAAGAAGCCTAACCATATTAGAGTACCCCAGTACATGTTGCGTCTTTAAACCCTTAAAACAAAATACACCTAAATCGCCAAACGTGATTAACCAAACATAACTTTTCACTCGTAAGCTAACTATAAAACTCACAGTTCTCCATTTTCTTGTTTTACTTCACATCTCAAAGCGTTATAGATCCAATTCTAGATGAGAGATCAATATATATCAACAACCAGAAAACAAAAACGAAGAAAACCATCCACCTTTTTCATGGAACGTCCCATGGAATCATTCACCGGCGAATCCCTAAACCGTGAGGCAGATCCGGGGCCCACGTTCCCGAGCTTGGCATTGCCTTTCTCCTCCAACATCCGTTTCCCCTCCTCATCCGCCGCCCCAACATACGGAGATTCCATCCCTTCCATTTCCTTACCTTTTTTAGCCCCAAAACAATTCCCTCTCTGTCCCTCCCTTTCTTCCTTATTCAAACAACTATTCAACGAGCAACGCGGCAGCCCTATTTCACCAGCTTCAGAACTAATAGGTAGCGGTCTCTTGGCTGACGGAAGCCGAGCACGAGATATCGCCTTGGGCCTCGGAGGCAGAGCCGGCGGCAAGTCCCTCGGTGTCTGGTTCTCGTCTTCTCGTCGGAGAGACTCCAGCATTTCTTCTAAGGAGCTCCGAGCTGTCGATAAAGCCAGCATTTTCCCGTGTCCTTCAAAAATCCTACAATCCGGAAAACCTAATAATTGTCTCTCTATCCCTGAATCAGCAATGTCATCGCCGAGATCAAACTGCTCAATCTGCTCCAAAACCCCGCCAAAGATTCTCCGAACTTGAAGAGACCGACTTCAACCACATTTTCAGGTGAGACTGAAGAAAATCATTAAATCCGCAACATGAAACTCAAAAGCAAGGCCACGTGCTTGTCCGCACCCGAAAATCTTCCAGCATAAAATGAACAAACAAAGCAATCCGTTTTCGTGAATATGACGTCTAATATAGATGCTGCACGTCTCAAAGAGAAGCTCCAATGACGAACAGTTGAAACTGATAATCAATTGAAGTAGCAGTTAAGAGTTTTCATCTACTGTATTTGGCATTGACCGAGTTTTGGATCAGATTTAATGAGTCATACTCCCTCCGTCCCATTCATAATGTCTTGTTGGGTTTCGGCACGGAATTTAAGATAGTGGATATAAAGGTTAAAATAGTGATGTAAAAGTATAAAATAATGGGGTAAATTTATTTAAATGATTGTGATCCACTCATTTCTTACTATTTTAGTATGAGATAATATGAGTGGAACAACCCGAAATAATATACAAGACAGTATGAATCTAACTGAGGGAGTAATTAGTAACGAAGAAAATAAGAGGAATATGGTCAACAGAAAAAGGGGAATTTGGAAATATGTAATAATTAACGAACTGTTGTTAGTCGGTGGGGCCCGGATAGGCTTAGTAATGTTCTCTGTATAGGCAGGGCCGCCCGCTTTGTTAATTGACATTTCTAGACATCTGGCCATCTGCCCCTTTCGCATCCTCTTTCTCCCTCAGTCTCGTTAATTAGTCTATTTTCTTTTCGTCATAAAATTAATAAAGTTATTATTATGTTTAAAATAATACCCCATTCAAACCATAATACTTATTCCAATTTTTTTTATGATAATATTCGAATGTAGCCAAAATTATTAAGTTAAATACAAAAATAATCATCTTTATAATTCTCTAGACAATATAGTCACTTTCAATAAAATATTAGTAATTTTACATTAGTAAACGTGCAAAAGTTTGGTCTCAATCATAATTTTGTTATTGCGCTAAATACAAGACAAATCTGTCTGGAAAAGGCAAAAATAGATTTAAGTCCATGCATTTCACTTTGGTTCTAACCAATTTCTGATCGGTCCTTACCGGGTTCTGGCCGGTAGGATCTAGTTGTTGTATCTAGTGAGAAAGGACAGTTGAATTTCTTTGTGAAAGCAAATCAGAACTCTTACACTTAGGGTTAGAACCGATTAGAATTGCGATCAGAACCGTAGAAAATTTATTACTCCCTCCGTCCCATTATTCTTGTCCAATTTCGCTTTTTCGCGCGGTTTTTAAGGAGAGTTGTTAGTTGTGTGTAGATTGGTATAAAGTTGTGGGTCCCACAAAAAAGTTGTGTGTAATAATTTACTAAAAAAGGAAAGTGGACAAGAATTGTGGGACGTCCCGAAAAGGAATAAGGGACAAGAATTATGGGACGGAGGAAGTATATAAAGTTATTTCTCGAACAAAGAATCCAATCAGAACTCGGTTAGAATCGATCAGAACTTGATCAAAACCCTATGAGAACTCGATCAGAATCTTATAAGAACCACAAAATTTTGTAACATCACTAATTCAACATGAATTGAAATTCGGGAGATGAAGTATGGTTATAACGTAAATCCGTACGATTAGAACCCAGTAGGAACCTGGTCAAAACCAAAATTATTTATAAAGTATAATTTAATCATTCATATCAATCACTAATTCTCGAAAAAAAAATTATATCTGCAAAGTCAAAAAAGTGATGTCCTTTTTCTGACTTTGACTATTTTGTGAAGTAAATTATAAAGATGGCCATATTTGTATTTGCATTAAGCAATGTGGCTATGATAGCAACTCCCCATTTTTTTTTTTGGGGCATACGACAATTTTTGTTTCATTTTCTAAATAGAAAATTATTATAAATACTTATTTGAGGTCTCACATCTCTACACACAACTAACAATTCTCTTAAAAACACCGCGTTCAAAAAAATGAAAAAAGAATTGTGGAACGGATAGAAAATAAAGTAGTGTGTCTACTAGAATATATTAAAATATTATTTTAAGTTAACAAAGGAGAATGGACTAACGGAGTGGACAAACCGAAAAAGAAAAATGGACTTATGCAGTGGGACGGAAGGAATATTTGGTTGTCGTTGTCTATATTGCACGGACAATTTAAAAAGCTTCAACTTATTGTGTCGAATACTTCGACACAACACAATATCAATTGTCAAGTTTATATGTTTAGTACGCGTTGCATTTAATTCTAATAAAAAATACAAAATAAATATGTTTTATACTTCAAATATTGTGTCCAATCATCGTATCATATCCTAAGATTTGTATACCATACATGTATTATTTCCTATCCCATATTGTGTGTCTCGTGTCCATACAACATAACTCATATCTATTTAAATAATTTGGTGTATTTTAGGGAAGACAGAAGTCCATCGACAATTTTGACTTTCGTAAATAATTCAATAGTGTATTTTGTGATTTTCCACACAATTAGGTATTCTTTAAATTTTGATTTTCAAGAAATCTCCCAATGTCATTTTATTCGAGTCTTCATTAGTGTACTTAGTTTTTGAGTCAATATGTATTAACACATATTTATTTCATCATTTTCCATGATAGAAATCGACAATTTATTGGCGAGTAGTAATGGTTGATTTTCATGTATACGTTGATACCATTGGCTCAGCTTGTGCACTTTGTATCATGAATTTGTCAAGCTCAGTATTAATTTCTTTTAATAACAAATTAATCAGTCGAATTCATTAAAACTATAATTAATTAATACTAAGAAACTGAGCTATTTATGTTTTTGGGACAGTTTCTTGAATTAGTAGTAAACAGAGTAATAAATGATATTCTAAAGAAGTTTAGAAGCATTAATTAAAAAATTGAAAATGGTTGGGCCCCGCCAACATCACCAAATCCCCACGCTCTTGGATCTATCTAATCCATGCTTAACTCCATTTGTTTATTTTCTTCCATTTGGTGTTTGTGTGCTTGCCGCTTCTCACTGTCGACAAATGTCAATTATTTCTAAAATCTTCTTCCTGATGCTTTGTCTTCTCTCTTTTGTCAAGTTCGTTTTGTCAAAATTATGGTTTCTATTATGATTGTTGTAAATTGCAGTAATTATTAAAAAACAATCATTCTAGGATAAAGTGTGTTCGGTATGAAAGTTTCAGTTGAATAAATCTGATATTATTTTTGGATCAGCTCTATTGAAACTAAGATATTGAGTTTATAGTCAAAATTCGTAAATGATTTTCATTTTATTCAAAATTCGTAAATGATCTTAAAAACCTCAATCTAATTTCAAGCTTCAAAACAAACGTTCCTTATATATCTCGACTTGAGAACAAAAATACCACGAGCAGAGCAAATAACAAACAATTTTCTGCATATATTACACTAATAGCTTTTGTCTTCATTATGATAAAAGCTGAAAAGGAAAGAGAGTGTTCACAAAACACGCTAGTAAAAATCTCAATCTTAAACAAATTATTACTCGGTAAACTGTAACCTTACAAGCACAAATTGCTCCCCTACAATAATACTAGTTTACAACCCCCAAATACAGGAGAAAAGAACTCGAGTAGCTACTATTTCTGTGAATAACTTTGTATAATATGCTATATGGAAGGTCCAAAAAGTCATACCCATGTTCAATGTTTTGCGAAAAACCCTTGCGTCAAAGACGAAAAATCGTACTCTTTTCCTGATTGTGAAGAATTGGATGAAGGTGAAGATGCATTCTGCTTGCCAGCTACAGGTATACTGCCATTACTAGATGCATTATTTCCCACACCATATGGGCTGCAAAAACACAATATGAAAATGTTTAACAGAAAATTGAGTGCATTAATTTTTCAATTCTTGAAATCCATGAAGCAGATATATATTTCAATGCTGGCTTTCCGGTTGAAATAAAAATGAGGGAAAAGAACATAAGCTTCCGAAAAGAAGACAGACTTTGCACATGGTCTAGCAAGTGATGCAAGATGTCAAGCTCCATCTACAGTGTAAAGATATCAATATGCTAATTATTCAAATATTCAACCTGACATAATCTCCGAACAGCTTATCAGTTAGATACTTGCAGATGAGAAAAGTTTGTATATTTATCATTGTGGTATACAATAATGTTACCGTTTATATATCTCAGAAAAGAGCAAGATAGCAGAAAAAGATCATTTTATGCAACCAATTCTTTCCTAAAAACACAAATCTATAATAATAAAACATGTTGCTGTAAACTAAATTGTTAAATATCCATTGAGAAGTGTCGAAGTACAAAGATTGTTATTCCATCTTAAATATTTGCTAGATAAGAGGGGGGGGAAATGAACTTCATTTTTAACTTAACAGTAGAAGTAAATGAGAACACATTTTCCGAAATGCATCCGCCAGAATAACTATCAAATAGTAAGTTAACTTTCATTTGACGAATATCTACCAAATGAAAACTTTCAGGGACATACCTAGATGTTGGGATAGCAAAAGAATTTCCAGTTGGTCGAGGTGGTCCCATATTTCCCATCTGTCACAAGAGTAGAAAAAAAAGGAACGTTCACACATTTGTATTTCAAGTTTTAGGGATATATCACCAGAAACTACTTTTCTACCTGCATATATTTCTGCACTTCAGCTTTCTGAGCTTCCGTCATCATCATTCCAGGGAACTGATAACCAACATTCGGCCAACTTTGGTTGGGTAAGTTGGCACCGTTAAGCCCTACTTGTGAATTGTTGGAAACTTTTGGCATTCCCCCAGATGCAGAGGCTGCAGCAGCCATTAATAGCGACTGTTGTTGAGCTAGCATAGCAAGTTGTTGTTGATGAGCAGAGAATGGAGAAACAACATTGGACTGAAACATGACAATGCAAGAAATATAAATTATATTATGGACAATAATAGTAGCAATATAGCATGATATGAGAAACTAGTTATTCCTCAAATTGTCATGAAATTATAACCTTGTTGATATGATAAAACGGGAGCAACCTGTTTTATCTTAAAAATAAAGGTCCACACAACTTTATTTTATTTAAGAATGTTTTGGGGGATCCTGGGGGTGGTTCAGATTTATCCTGGAGACTAGGAGACAAGGCGTACCTTCTCAAAAAGAGACATGATATCATTTTTAACATCTTTTGTGGGAGTCCCCAACATTGAACTAGGTGCAATAGACGGTGAATCCTTGAAAAGATCTTCATTTCCTGAAGCGGATGGTGATTTGTTCTCATCAAGTTTTGTAGGAGTTTTCTTTTCTGCTGGGGGTGACGCATCAGCAGCTGCAGCTGCAGTTTCAGAAGAAAAATGAATATTTGGCAAAATGGCAAATCCAAAGACGGTATAATTTTTTACAGACTTGAACCCCACCCTATACAAGAAAAAAACATGGAGAATCTAGCGCAATAAATTGCAAGATTGAGACATACACTGAAATCCGGCCCATAAATTATCGTCCACAGATGCTACGGTGGTATTGTCAACAGAACCATCCATAGAAAGCATGTTGAAAAGATCAGTAGCATAATCAACTTTGGGAGGAGAGACCTTCTCTTGCACCTGCTTTGGAGGTTCAGCAGGTGGAGCTGTATCGGCTTCCTGAATCACTTGCTCAGTAACTGGAGCTACCTATTATCAGAAAGACAAATAAGGGTCTTGTTTTGGACTTTACCTTATTAGAGGGCATATGACATAAAGCATAAGTAAATGATAGACAAACACTATGTATAAGAAAGCTTAAAGAAGCTACGTAGGTAAGTATCATAAACTTTAACGCGGTGCGCAGAGAGACAGATTTTCATTGCTTGTCCCAGCACTAGATTTGGCTAGAAATAAGAATATAGTTGTTTTCTTGAATAACCTTAAAGATTGGAAAGTTAAATCCCTTCACCATTATAAATATTCATCTGCAGCCACATTGCTTTAGACCTTCAATTGGTAGTTTTCTTTGCTTGACTATGTCTCTTGGCAAAGTCAACTTTTTAAAAAGAGGAAGTTCAAAACTTTTCCAGTTAAAAAATAAAAAAGAATCAATGCCACGAGACATACTTGTTCTACTACTCTGGTAGGCACAGGCAGACTAATTTTGACAGCAGAAATGTTTTGTTTTGTACTAGGTGCTGGAGCATTCTTCCTCTCAGAAGAGTTCCGAGAACTGCTTAAATGTCCATGCCCACTTCTATCACTAGGTCTTTGCCACTGAGCAGAAGCTTTTTCTTCAGTTCTCCTAGGAGGTGACTTTGGTTTCCCATCCTTTGATACCCATCTCTTCTCTTCATACCTTATTCGTAGTCACATATCAGTTTGGGGAATCAAACAAATGAAATACATGTGCAGAATGAAATTCCTTCATACTAAGAAGCCATACTTTGCACGAATGAAATTCTCAATTCCAACTCTGTCATAATTTGGGGGAAGGTCTGCCTCCCAATAACTATTTGCCTTCTCATTTCCCATGGCTGCATTCACAATGGAAGAATTACTATAGACATTGAAATTTGTTTCAACTAACTGATATAGACATTAGAATTCTTACTTTGAATAAATGCAACCTGTTCGGGAAGCCATGTGTCAAGTGTTGCAGATCTCACCTATAAAAGGACCAAGCATGTGAACAATCAAACCACAAGAAGCAATCATTATCCACAACCAGTTCAACAAGGAAAAAAGATATAAGTATATTGCTCATAAATAAGCAATTAGTAATCTTTGCCTTTACTTCCACAAAATATCAACCAAAAAGTCGAATGACAGTAACCATAAGAAAAGAAAATCATTGACAGAAAACAAATGTGGGAGGATTAATAAATGTAATCATAGCCAAAAATCAAATTACTGAACCTACCATATAAAACAAAAACCATCTAGAAATTGAAGGAAAAAAACAACAAAGCTCTTTTTTACATTAACAAATGAAAATTTCATCTAATTATGCAAAGCAAGCCTCACACTCTCAAAGAACAAGCCAATCCTTGCCAATGGAGAATACCCAATAACATAAGTCCTTAGATATTCCACAGTTTCATACTGCACCTTCAAATTCATCTTTAGATACTTACGGATTTAAAATGACCAGTAGAACTAGAACAAGTAAAATGATCTAGTTCGAAAGAAGCACAACAAAATCTGTTTTTTTAGAACACTAAGAAATCAAAGAACCAATTGACAAACAAGTAATCTAAATGACACAACATAGACATCCAAATGTAAGTTGTTTGTTCTTAAAATGCTAGTATTAGTTATATTCTAGAACATCTCACATTTCGCTTCAATTACTGTCATTATTGAGAGAGTTTCTCCCCATTTACCAGCATAGGCTGCTGCTGTCACACTGAACTTTCAATATTTGAGACTTAATGTGTAATTCAAATGATATCATAGTGTGCTCAACTCCTGTAATGGCAATAAACTTAGGGCTTTCTGTAACTGAAAATATTTAGAAATGAAACAAACATCTCCATTTAAGCATGGGTAAACCATTAAGGAGAAAATATAGATGTCACCTTTGATATGTGGACTCCAAGACTTCTGTGGATCCCAGAGCATTGCATGCAAATGAATATGCCTAAGTTCACGCTAGCCCATCGAGGACCTCTGCATTCCAGAAGAAGTCAAAGAAAGTTAACAAAAAGGGACAAAAGAAATCAATGATATGTCATATTTATTATCCATAAAAGAGAGAAATATGTGTTCCTGACATAAAAAAATTGAATAAGATGCATCATATCTAAGCCAGCCTATTTTTCTCATCTTCCATTGTTAGATATTCAGCAACTAAACATAAAATAATCGTAAATACTTACTTGCATTTGCAATCAGCACACTCTCTATTCTCGGGCAACTTAAGGAGTCCCTCTAAAATCTGATAGCATATAGATAATTGAGGTCAACTCGCTGGAGAAACAATGGAAGTATAATAAACCCAGAATCCAAAAGCTTTGGGGAAGATAGACTTATAAAAAATTTTGTCACAAGATTTAAGCATGATGACAATATGATGTGATAGAGATACTGAACAATCCTATTAATTTGTTGTTAAAACAAGCTTCAACTTAGAACTGAGAGAGTATGATAAGTTAATTTGACACTGACAAGGAATCTAAGCACTACATAATCTGTGAAAAAACTATAAGTCCTGCAACATCCAGGTCCAAATTGTTGTTAATGTGACAACTTATGATTTTGGCTTTTATAATTTCATCGACTATTTACAAATACAAATAAACAAGAACTTGTTTCAAATAGAAAAATAGGAACAATTCTTAGGTTAAAAGCATATACAATCAAGTCGACTTGAACCATCAGAAAATATTCAAATATCTTTTGCTCTTCATATGGTGTTGGTAACTAGAAAGTAAAATCATATAGATAATGCAACTACTCATGACACAATCGTTTCACAAAATTCTGTTCTTGAAACTGCAACCAATACAAATTCTGGTAACCGGCAAATAAGAAACAGAAGATAATAAAAACCATACTCATATCAAGACTAGCTGTAGAGTTGCATAAATCTGAAATTAAAGAATAACCATACTCACACAAAAGCTAGATCGAGATGAAAAGAATACCAACTCTAAGTTAAGAGACAAATAAACCGAACCCAACACAACAGTATTTCATCTGACAAACACATCTGGAAACAATCATATGCAATACAGCCTAAACAACACCAAATATGCACCTCCAAACGAGTAGTTTGAACCAATACAACCCAAAAACAACCAAACCCACCGATCAATTATCAAGGAACGAGATCGAAGAATATTAAGAAGAAATCAATTCCAAAAAGAAAACAAAACCTTCCGATGCTTGGCGTTAAGCTCTTTTGAAACGCCGGCTTTCTCATTCATGATGATTATTCCGAATCCGTGCGAAGAAGGAGAAGAAAGTTGGGGAAAAAAGTGAACAATGAAGTACAGGACAACGATCTTCTCCTCTCCCTCTGATGACCGTCGGATTAGATGAAGCGGATTCGTGAGATATGCTGAATGATGATGAAAACCACACAGAAATTGGCTAACCGGCGTTCGCTTCTAAATTGACTTGTATTTTGTCCTTTTATTTATAAATTATTTTCTCTCTGTAATTGCATTTTCTCTCTCTAGATTTTTGTAGTATTTTTCTTTGTTTCTCTTTCTAGATTTTTGTATGTTTGTTTCTCTTTTTCAGATTTGTAAGTGTTTTAGGTCGAATTATTTGGTGAAATGAAATTGTGGGTGACTTTATGGGCTTCGGTGGCTCCCAACTTTTTATGTTTGTTGGAGTCTCCACTTAAGCCAGTTTTTAGCATGATTCATGAATCGTGATCAATAAGTATTTATATCCGACGATAAAAATCTTTATACGGAAACATGTTACTTATAGTTATTTTAAGGGTTAGTTACTTTTGTATAGTTTGCATGTTTTTACATAAAAGTGAATTTTATCTAGTACGTACTTTTGTAATGGTCGTAGGTTATCCTCACCATCCAAAAAATCTTGCATCCCGTAAAAATAAAGCTGATTTTTTCCCTGTACTACTTTGTAATTTTAGAAGCAAATCAATCGACAAAATAAGGTAGATTTGAAATTGACGAAAATCACAATTTAATTGACAAAATCATGAATAAATTGACAAAATTTTATAAAAGACCGTCTAAAAAATATAATAATACTAAAACATTTGCAGCAATTGTACATTTCTCTCCTCTCTTTTAATTTCTCTCTCAATATATACAATTTGGAAGTTACACCTACCTATATTTATAAAACTTGGAGCTGGTGGCTGTACAATGATTAGTAGCTTGATTATCACAATTTTTTAGTACAATGATTAGTAGCTTGATTATCACAATTTTTTAAAGTAGGGACTGAAAAACAAAAGGCTGATGAAACTTGAAACTGAGACTAGATTTTGAAAGCGTTCGAAAAATCGTGCGAGTTGAATGATATATTTTGTGTTCAAATCTGTACAGATTCTTAATCGCTGGTATCTATGATTGGCAAAAGGTTGCGGAGTTGAAGTCTGAAGAAGTGGTTGAAGAATAAAAGAGGAGAGACGGTTAGCTTAATGGCGGTTAAGATTGGTTTAAATCTTAGCCGTCCGATTGAATCAAGGGCCGAGATGCATACTTACTAAAGCGTGTTTCTGTTCTTTACGTTTCTTAGTTAAATAAAAGTGCCAGCTGGCATAGGAGTTGGTTAATAGTTAGTTACACAAGTTTGCGTATAAATAGCTCGTTTAAAGGATGTAAACTTTGATTTGATTTCTAAAAATAAAAGTAGGTTTCTTCTTCTGCAATCCTCCTTCAGAATGTTCTAGATCCAGGTTTTCTGTGCAAACTTCAACATGGTATCAGAGCCTGAAAACAAAGCTGCGAATACATTGCGATGCCGAAGCAGAGGAGGATTCCATGGGAGGTATTAGTAGACGAAGAAACAAACTCTTCGCAGAGACCATATCGCGATCTATTTCGGAGAAGTTCCGACCGATTACACAACGATTCCGTTGAAATAGTGGTGGATCGGTGTGACGATACACTGGTGAACGAGAATATGACAACACAAGGTGAAAATTCTATGCGCAGGTCAGACGTATACTACCTAAATCCTCATGATCACGCAGGCTTGAAGATTATAAATGTGATGCTTACTGGATCTAACTACTACACCTGGAGTAAAGCAATACAGCGTGCTCTTGCTGGAAGAAATAAGTTGCCATTTGTTGAAGGTACTCTCCCTCAACCTTCACAAACTCATGCCTCCTATAATGATTGGGTGCAGTGTGATTATATGGTATTCTCTTGGATTATGAATTGCATCTCAGAGAAACTGTGTCAATCCTTTCAATTAAAGGATAATGCTCACTTGTTATGGTTAGATCTCAAGCAACGCTTTGATCAAAGCAATGGACCGAAAATTTTTCGAATTAAAAAGAATTTGTCTAGCTATACACAAGGAAATGAGTCAGTTACTGCATATTACAGCCAGCTAAGTGCTTATTGGGATGAGTTAGCCTTACTACTTCCCCCCCCTAATTGTGTATGTGCGGCTGCAGATAGCACTAGAAGCATGTGTGAAAATGAGAAGCTCATGCAGTTCCTCCTTGGTTTAAATGATGCATATGATAATGTTAGGAGCAACTTGTTGATGTATGAACCTCTCCCTACAGTCAACCGTGCATATAATATAGTTTGTCAGGATGAGGACCAAAGACATATTACTCACAATCATGGTGGTGTGAGTCAGCCTGTCATGGCAGTGGGGAACAGTGGTAATGCAAATAGTGTGCAACAATCAGAACACACTGTGATGAATATTAATCCAAAAGGAAGTCATTATCCTTATAATAAGGGCCAGGGAAACTCATATAAGCCACGGCTGAGTAAGGAGGACAGGAAGAGATTGAAGTGTACATATTGTGAAGGGGTAGGACATGAAAGGAACGAGTGCTTCAAACTAAATGGAATTCCAGAATGGTATAAGAAGTTAAAGGAAGAAAAGATGCCAAAACATGCACACTGTGTTACTCAATCCACTCAGGAAGGCAGACCTCATGACTCAGTTTCCCCTGTTCCACACAATACTGGACATATTTCTCATTATATACAACAGGAGGTTGAAAAGGTCATAAACCAGATGAGAGGTGTAGGTGGAGTTGGGTCTAATGGGGGACATGTTAATGCTGTGAACAATATTTCTTCCCTCGGACCTCTCAGTTCCTTAGATAAGCACTATGCGTTTGGTACCTTTGGGGAACTGAATAACAAAGGAGTATGGATAATGGACTCGGGTGCTAGTAGTCACATCTGTTGTGATAAGAGTTTGCTTCATGATCTACAACCTCTCAGCTCTCCTCAAAGCATCTACCTCCCCAATGGTGTTGTACAACAGATTTTTGAAGTAGGATCAGTGCAACTGGTGGAAAACATAACTCTGCATGAGGTATTTTATGTTCCTACCTTCACACACAACTTGGTATCTATGTTTCAGTTGACACTAGCACTTGGGTTGAGATGCACATTCTTTCCGAATTACTGCTTAGTCCAGAATGTAGAGAATGACCATATCTTATGCATGGGAAAGGCAACTGGGCGCTTATATACAATAGAACAGGATGTGTCTCTACATCCAATAAATGTTGTGCCTCAGGGTGATCATGGGAGGATTTCTGAGTGGCATATAAGGTTAGGACATGCTTCATTCCAGGCCTTGAAGCATATTCCTTCCTTGAAGACTGTTTGTACATCAGATGCTAAAGAATATCTAGCCGCTTGTGATTTTTGTCACAAGGCTAAACAATGTAGGAGTCCTTTTCCAGTTCTTAACAGGAGGAGTGAGATTTTGTTTGAACTGGTGCATGGAGATGTTTGGGGTCCTTACAATGTTGATAACATTGCCAATGCTGCTTATATTCTGACCTTGGTGGAGGATCATAGTAGGTGTACTTGGACTTATCTGTTACAGTCCAAACACCAAGTGTGTGGCATCTTACAACAATTTGTCAGGATGGTAAGGACACAATATGGGTGTGGTATTCTGAAACTCAAGACTGATAACGAGTCTGAATTTGTCAATCATTATGTTCAGAATTTCTTGTTGGAGTCTGGAATAATTCATCTTAAAAGTTGTGCATATAGCCCTCAACAAAATAGGACGGTTGAGAGAAAACATCGTTCTCTTCTAAGAGATAGCGAGGGCTTTGATGTTTCATAGCTGTCTTCAAAAAAATTTTGGCCCTATTCTATACTTACTGCAACTTGGATTCTCAATAGAATCCCTAGTCAATTGTTAAACTGGATCAGCCCATACCAGATTCTTACGGGATCAGAACCAAACCTGGACTTCTTGAGACCTTTTGGGTGCTTGATATATGCTGCCAATGTGAAGCCTCACAAAAGAAAGTTTGATAGCAGAAGCATGAAATGCGTGCGTACTTATAGGTGTAGCTTCTGATCACAAGGGTTACTTATTATTTGATTTGGATCATGATGAAGTCATTATTTCCAGGGATATAAAGGCTTTCCCTAATATTTTTCCTTTTGCAGACTCTGCTGGAGGAGAGTCTTCCACAGAGAGCAGTGTGCCACAATCTATTATTCCTTCCTTAATTGATGAACCAGTCAGTGTTGATCCTCTCATCATTTCTGATTCTCCTCCAGATTCTTTTACTACAGAAATTGAGGAAGTCCATAACTCGGAACTAAGCTTACCTCATTCACCTTTGCAGCCTGCTATCCGGGCAAGAAGGGCAACTCGACCCCCTACTTGGTTAAATGATTTTGTTGCTCATACAAATCTTTCCATGGTTATACCACAGCCGAATTCCCTCCTTACTCCACAAACTTTTCCTTACATATCTTCACCCAATTTTTCTTCCTCCTATACTCAGTTTCTGGCCAATATCAATCATGTCAAGGAGCCTTCTTCGTTTAAGGAAGCCAGCCAATGTGAAGAATGGTAGAGGGCTATGGATGCTGAACTTACTGCCCTTGAAGAAAACCATACTTGGGAATTGACTCCACTACCTGCAGGTAAGCGAGCCATTGGGTCAAAGTGGGTGTACAAGGTAAAATTAAATGCCGATGGCAGCATAGAAAGGTATAAAGCCAGGTTGATGGCTAAGGGCTATAAACAAGAGTTTGGGATTGATTACGAAGAGGTTTTTTCACCTGTGGCCAAATCAGTTTCCATCAGACTGCTTATTGCTTTAGCCGCATGTTCTAACTGGTTTCTCCATCAGGTTGATATTAATAACGCGTTTTTGCATGGATACATTACAGATGACAAATACATGCTTCCCCCGCAAGGTTATCACAAAGCCAAGCAGGGAGAGGTGTGTAAGCTGATTAAGTCTCTCTATGGACTCAAGCAGGCCTCGAGAGAGTGGAATATTGAGTTAAGTAAGGCCTTGATTTCTTATGGCTTTAAGCAAAGTGCCCATGATCATTGCTTGTTTACTTCTGGTTCTGGTTCCAACTTTCTTGCTTTATTGGTCTATGTCGATGATATTTTAATTACTGGTCCTTCCATGACTGAAATCACAGCCTTGAAGGATTATCTTCATCAGAAGTTTTCCATTAAGGATCTTGGCAGTGCAAGGTACTTCCTAGGTATGGAGTTGGCACAGGGTGAACAAGGTATTTATCTCACCCAAAGGAAATATGTTTTGGATATGATAGACCAGGCTGGTTTGATTGGCTGTCGATCTGTTTCAACTCCTTTTCCCACTGGGCTTGTGCTAGATTCTGGTGTTTCTTCTTTGCTTGTTGATCCAGACAAATACCGGAGACTGGTGGGAAAGTTGCTGTATCTCAATCTTACCCGTGCAGATCTCACTTATGCTACACAGCAGCTTAGCCAACATCTTTCTGCCCCACGTGAAGAGCATTTGGAAGCTGCTCTTCATGTGTTAAGGTACTTAAAGGGCTCTCCTTCTCTTGGGTTATTCTTCAAGAGGGGCTTGGATCTTTGCTTGGAGGCTTATTCTGACGCAGATTGGGGGACATGTTCTCAAACTAGAAGGTCCCTTACTGGCTATTGCGTGTTTCTTGGCAGCTCCTTAATCTCGTGGAAATGCAAAAAACAAACTACAGTCTCGGTGTCCACTGCTGAAGCCGAATACCGTGCACTTGGGAGCACAGTCAGAGAATTACAGTGGTTATCATACCTTCTCTCTGATCTTCACGTCCCTGTTACATGTCCCATACCTCTATACTGTGACAATCAAGCTGCGATACACATCACCAAAAATCAGGTATTCCATGAGAGAACTAAACACCTTGATATGGATTGCCACGTTGTTCGTGACCTCTACAAACTCGGCTTTGTTGTTCCTACTTCTATATCTACTACGGTTCAGTTGGCAGATCTCTTTACTAAAATCTTACCCGGTCCCCGTTTTCGATTCTTGCTTTCCAAGATGTCCCTCTCTGACTTGCATCGTGTGCCTCTTGAGGGGGAGTGTACAGATTCTTAATCGCTGGTATCTATGATTGGCAAAAGGTTGCGGAGTTGAAGTCTGAAGAAGTGGTTGAAGAATAAAAGAGGAGAGACGGTTAGCTTAATGGCGGTTAAGATTGGTTTAAATCTTAGCCGTCCGATTGAATCAAGGGCCGAGATGCATACTTACTAAAGCGTGTTTCTGTTCTTTACGTTTCTTAGTTAAATAAAAGTGCCAGCTGGCATAAGAGTTGGTTAATAGTTAGTTACACAAGTTTGCGTATAAATAGCTCGTTTAAAGGATGTAAACTTTGATTTGATTTCTAAAAATAAAAGTAGGTTTCTTCTTCTGCAATCCTCCTTCAGAATGTTCTAGATCCAGGTTTTCTGTGCAAACTTCAACAAAATCACGGTTAAAACACAAGGAAAATTAGCTGAAGAACGTTATCATAATTTTAACTAGTTCGATCTTTTGTCCCACAATCTTGTGTCGCACTGGTGTCTCACAACATTTCAACTGTAAATATGATTGTCGTAAACACCTAGGTGTTTACAGTTAAAATGGAAATCGAACATGAGTGAGACAATAAATTGTGGGACATAAGATCCCGTGTGAATTTTAACATGCCAAACGACATGAAAGAAAGTGTAATCTATTTTATCAGCACAAGTATACATATTATGACTTAACCAATACTAAGAACACTCTAAGGGTTGCTCGTAGTTTACAGGATGTCCATCCTTATTTTATGATAGAAACAATATTTCATCATCAACCATTCTCACGTATTTTAAAGTAGAAAATGATATTTCATAATTTTTTTATTCTTACAGATTAATTAAAATGCAATAATCTTATATAATTAAATTAAACATAACAATATTTATACTTATTAAAAATATATTAAAATTCTAGATTAATTACAAAAAAAATAATTTATAAATTACCTAAATAAAAACATGTAGGCTATATAATAATTTTATTTTTACGAATTGAATAATGATCAATTAATACATCCCGGAGCGTGAAAGAAACTTTTTAAATTTATCGAGAAGCATGGAATAATACCACAATTGAATGTCATTACGAGTTTGTTCCGGCATTTATTCCTTCACAGTGGAGGCTTTGAAGATGATTTTTCTGAATATTAAATAATTAGTGTGTGTGTTTTAAATTTACGCCATCTTTAAGTATTTTCGTTTTTTATTTAAGTTTCCATCGTGACGAAATTATTTTATGTATTTTATAACTTTATGTTTGATTACTGACTTGCTCCAATTATTTTATTTTCGACGCAAGCAGAGAAACATAGGCGAATTTCTCCGAAACTTCCTCTTCTGCCGCGTCGTCCGACTCTTAATCATACCTTTCCTGATCGATGCATTGTTCGCAGACGGAGGTGGTAGTTCGAAGCTTGCAGCCGGAGGCGGACCACGGCATTGGCGACTGGCAGAGCTCGCAGAGCAGGTTTTTTGAATGGCGATTGCTTAGTACGACGCGCAGTGCATCCGCGCCTTCGCTTTGCACAGCTCGCATGCTTTATTGCTCCTTCAGAATTCGCTCGATTTTTGGTAAAGATAGAGAGAGTAAAATGATTCCGAATCAATACTAAATTCAATCGATGGCAAATGGTCTGTTGAATTTCTGTTTTCTGGCTGCATTAAAAAAGAAAAAAATCAAATAAGATGGATATGGGAAGAAGAAATTCTCATTATTTTTGCTTCCTGCAAAATAGAGGAGGGGGTTTGGGGAGCGTCGGAATATTTTTTTTCAGAAATCTTTCATTATTGAGGAGCCTTGGAGACGCTCTAAAATCCTCTTTTCTGTTGGTAGGATGAAATGTCTAAATGACATCCACTACTTAATTGTATTTTTTTATAACTAACTAAATCCCTTGCATCACGGCAACTCTTGATTTTCTATGTATCTAATTTGAATTGCGACATAAATGAGGCCGTTTCGATATGCAGGTGGAGTTGCAATTTTCACCGTTCTTTCCAACACCTTTAATCCCGTCAGACATGAGAATGAAAACTGTCAGAAAGATGGTTGAGGTGGTTGTTCACTCATAAAAAAAAATCATCACTTTTGAATCCTATTAATACTCGATTTTACTCGTCATGAATGAAGTAGAATACAACATCATAGTTGCCATGCTTTCATATGCATGATTTGGTACCTATTACTGCATTTCTCATTCTCTATAACAAAGTGATACTATATGTATGTATTAAGCCTATATCATTTATTAATTTGTAATTTATAATACATGCATCTATATATTCTTAATGTACAGTATTTGTTAGAATTTAATTAGATTATTACTATAATCATGAAACGTGGTGTTGGAAGGGATACTTGCATGGCTTATACTTGCATGTTGACTTCACGTTGGCATCGGTTGGGAATGGATGCATGCGTCATTTCCTTGACAATGATTCTCATGCATTACTTCTTTGTCGGTTGGGAATAATGAATTGCATGTCGGTTGGGAATAATGAATTGCATGTCGGTTTGTCAACCATTGTGATGCTTCTCATGCATTACTTCTTTGTATTACGAAACGTTTGCATACATGTCTGTAAACGTTTGCATGCCAAAAGTGATGATGATTGAAGAAGAGGCATCTCATTTATATAGAGATACCACCGTGAGATTACACATTCAATTCTCCAATTTTATTTTATGTTTCATTCATCACATACATATAGATTATCTTTCATTTCCTTAGTCCCAAATATCAAGTAGTTCGCCGGAATTACGAGAAGTAGTGCAACTACTCGTAATTGAGAAACCGTTGTATCTTGGAGACGAATGCTATAGACCGCTTGCACCGAGTAGCGGAGCATTATCGTCTTGCGGAGGAAGAGTCCAACTCTTGCCTCGGCTAACGTTATAATCGTCATTTCGACACACCCCTTATAACAGTATTAAGCAGGGACATCCATACTATGCCAATAATATTTTCACACTACCAAAAACGTTAACTTTATATATATAGCTAGAATTATTAACTAGTGAAGAAAAAAAGAATAAATAAATTATACAACTCGAGAGAGCACTCCTACAATTTAATTGAACAATTTTATGCTACATGTCATTATCCATCACTCTTTCTTCTTGCTAGTGGTTTCAGAGATTGATCCAGTGCGGTAAGGCTCAGCTGTGTATGCAGATCTCATAAGCATAGAGAAGAACACCATCTCAACTATCACCAAAGCATTCTGAAGAGCTTCTTCAAGATGTTCAACATCCAGCCAGAAGTAATTCGATTTCACAATCCCCATTGCCACCAAGATTTCAATCACAATTCCCTGCAAATCAACAATATAAGCTACCATCTCTCTCTCCCTCTCCTAATTCAAGCTGAATTGGACCAAGTATACCTGCCAGAAGGAGAAGAAGACAATGCCTTTGATGCACAAGAACTTAGCCAGTGGTTTGTGTGGCTCCAACTCCTTTGCAAACACATGGTGGAGAAGAACAAGGGCGTACAATGCAAGCGAAACCGAAAC
Source organism: Lavandula angustifolia (assembly GCA_028984105.1). Classification (NCBI taxonomy): domain Eukaryota; kingdom Viridiplantae; phylum Streptophyta; class Magnoliopsida; order Lamiales; family Lamiaceae; genus Lavandula; species Lavandula angustifolia. The sequence continues at coordinate 29,713,252 of CM054804.1, forward strand.
ATTCAAGATAATAGTGAAAGCCCAGCTAAGCCAAGTTGGATACACATCAATAAGTTGCAAACCAATCATCAAAACAGAGCAAACAGGGCGAATCACAACAAACTGCCACGCCCAATTCTTAATAAGCTTCAAGTTCTTATGGTCCAAACGAACATTCCGAGGCTGCATTCATCACCACACAACTATCAAATGACACAACACAGTAAATAAAAAGCTTATTATTATTATAATTATATTAAAGAATCATGCCTGAAACAGAGTGATTGGGAATGAGTGGTGAATTTCCCTCCCTTTGATATGATGAGGGACTATGTTTTGGCTGATGGAAATGTTGAGATAAGCATACATGAGAGCGATGAACTTGGCCATCACAAGAGCCTCGTAGCATTCTTTGACAGACTCCAAGAATGTGAAGAATGTGGGGGTTCCTAGAATGGCTATCAAGCCCACGTAGGAGACGAAGGCGTATAAAGGAGCCATGAGGATGATGACGATTATCGCCTTCTGTTCCTTGGGGGACTTCCATGAGAGGTAATGCTGGACCGCTAGCTGTATGGAGAGGTGCAGGGTAAGCATCACACATATGGTTGATCCGATTAGGGTGAACTGGCCAGCATCCATGGTGGAGCTACTCCAATCTTCCATTCATTAACTCTACCATTTACTTGAAGAAAAGATGATGAGGAAATGTAGAATTGACACACATTTGGTCTCAAAGTGCAAATACCAACACCAATATCACATTTCCATTTCTATGTTATAGCAAAACATGATTAAGGGAATAAAATTTGATACCGTTATTATTCTTGACAAAATGAGGTATTTTTCAAACAAGTAGGGCAATGAAGTTCCAGATTCAAGAAAATTTGGGACAAACGGTAAATATTTAATCTGTTATTCTTCCTTTTTCAACCATCGTCCTCGGAATAACTGCTCTACGATCACACAGATGCCCTAATCAAAGGAAAAAAAAAAAGATTCAATTTTTAATATTCTACCATTCTTACAAAAAAAGTTCAAGAAAATTTGAATCAAAGGAGAAAAAAATTACTCCGATAATTTCTCACGTCCATCTTATCAAGAAGAGGAGGACAAAAAACAAACACTTAGCTGTAGTTTTCATTGATCGTTACGAAATTTTCGTAGTGACAAACAAGTGGAACATTGGAATTTATGGGAACGTGAAGTTATATGTAAGGCGGTCGAAATTTAATTTCTTATAAATTTGTGGCGTGAAAGTGCAACATTATAAGTGCAAAATGTTAATTTCTCATAAACTGAATAAAGATTTAGAAATGTTGTCCGAAATTCGGTGGCCCAATCAAATCAATTAATCTTGGAAACATTTGTATTTCATTATTCAACATCCTTTATTATGAGCCTTATTCAGCAACATACAATCACAAATCTACTCCACTTGATGAGTAAACTCTCAAGGGCCTTAATAAAAGCAACTCCAGTCTTGGCGATTTCTCCGGGAGGCATCTCCGTGTCATCGGATTCCGGGACATAACTCACCGTGAGATCAACTTGAGTCTCCGAATCTCCCATTGCAGTCAGCTGCATAGTATTCTTGTAGAACTTGAACCCAAAAGCAAGGTGACCTCCCTCGATCACTTGAATCCCGATCCGATGCACGGTCTCATCGAGCTCCACCACTTCCTCCTTCTGGTAGCTCATATGCGGCACATCTAACAGCATCAATACAAAAACATGCATCAGCATTCATGATCATCATCTCCTTAATTAATTAAGCAAAAAGATTTATTATTTACTTACTGGAGTTAAATTTCATGAGATAAATAGTTCCAAGGCCGCCGTTGCCTTTGATTGTTTGGGCTTCCGATACATGTTCGGGCAGGATGGAGGGAATTAAAGTGCTGAGATCGTTGACCAGAGCTCCCCAGAAGGACTCAATCCCCACAGCAACCTTCACTTGCCCGCTGTCTTGCCTTTCCATTGCTTTTGCTTTTGCGTTTTGCTCCTATTTTGTGTTTCCTCGGTTGAATGGGTTTGTAATAAATAAAGGAAAAGCATCTTAAGGTTGAAGAATGAAGACGATGCCGCCTTTCTCTGACTTTGAATACGAACTAAAATATTCATATTTCCAGTTCCTGTTTTTTTTAAGTTGTCAGCGTTGATTTAGTGATATATCGAATTTAATGGTTTTAATTACATAACTCAGGACCAATCTTGAGATAAGTAAATAAATAAACGATTATGTGTAATTATCACAATGAAATGACACGTTAATCGAGGCAACTTTCAATCTTTGCTGCATAGTTTTTTTTTCAATAATGAGGACAAAACACAAGTTCCGTTTTACAAATTAAGTATAAAGTTGATTCATAACTTAAAAATCAAATGCATTTGGACCATTTCTAAAGACGTTTTCTCTTCGTGACTATGATCATCACCAACACATTATAGGCCGAATCATTGTCTAAAACTAATGGAAATAATTATCCAACTGAATCTAAACTTTGATAAAAGAAGGACATTATTATTATTATTTGATTGAAGTCTGAAAATTCAGTTTGAACGTCTGAGTCCGTAGAATACCGAGAACCCCATAGCATAAAGTCAAATTTGCCGCCTCCCCTAATCTAATCGTAATAAAATTTTCCATCCATTAAGCTTCGGCGGCGGCGCTTGTTGAGATCAGTTTCCTATATTTATTATTTATATTAACTTCTTTAGTAAAAAAGCCCTGAGGAATTAAATAGAGGTGTTTGCTACAATAGTCATATTGGTAAAGTAAAAAATAATTTTAGCCAAACTCTTGTATTTTCTTTATAAAATAGTTAAAAGTGAAATTTTATGAGAGATTGATGGAAATTGGACAGCAAAAGTGCTTTACATTATATTGTCCGATTCGAAGTTACAATGTACTAATATCGAATATTGCAGGATCTATCAATTCCCGATTCTTGACAGTTCGACAATTGTTAATATGCGCTACGTTCGAAGTAATTAGATGCTTGAGAAGTGGTTCGATATACGTCGACAGAAAGCAAACTCGATAAATAATCACTTGACAGAAGCTTCGGACTTAAGGATGAGCAAAGAAGCCCCGAAATTTCACTATTATGACAGAAGTCGGCAATTGAGGTCCATATGTCGAACAAGACGTGTCAATGTGGTGTGTGGTAATTGGATCTGCTCTCATGTAGGCATGTTATTGACATTTTGTACAGCCATCATGAAAATTCATATGATCACATCCATGAGTATTACATTGTTGCACCTGGAAGGAAGCATATGAGGGTGTGTTAATATGTTGACTCCACATGGTGCGTGGTGTGTCCCATGAATGTTTATGAAATGGTTGTACTATTATTACGAGTCAAGCAGGACGTCTGAGGAACAGTCATCACCCATCCGATGCAGAAGCGGGTACATCTGGCACCCAAGGTCGAGCATAGAAAAAGCACAGCAGTTGCGGGGAACAAGATCATACAAGACGAGGTGCCCGGGAGTTGAATGAATTTGTCATTTTTATTCGTTATTCCATATTATTTGTATTTGTAGTTTTTAAATGTATTGTAGTTTGATGAGTCGTTTTCTAAATTCCATCGCTATTCTAATTTATTCCAATTTAAGAAATGTACTAAATTTTAGAAATGAACTTAAATCCAAATCATTAAAAAATTTAATATGCACGATCTCTTTACTACTTTTTTTAGAAGTAAGAAATGAGCAGTGACTCTCTCTCTTCTCAATCATTTAAAAAATTTCGGTGCCTATGAGGTGCCCAAGGTCTTATTTCAGTTTAAACAAAATGAAATAAATTATTGTTATGTCGATGGTGTCGAAGTATGATTTCAGTTACTTTATGTAAATAGAACAAACTGACACATAAATTTTGATGGTGCCAATAGTGTGCCGAAACAGTGGCGATGATCATCAACACTGCATGAATTACGCATATTTGCCTCGAAATTATAATCGGCACCCCTTCGGCACCTTAGGCACCATACTACTAAAAAGTGTGTGTCATTATATTTTATCTACATAAAGTGACTGAAATGAGGCATTTTCAATTAATACTAACAAAAGATAAATTAAAAAAATCACTTTTGGCTATTTTATTTTATGTAGATAATATAATGGTTGACTTTTTTTTAACACTTTGTGAGGATGGTTATGTTTGAATATTAATATAATTAAATACTCCCTTCGTCCCAAATTGGTATGCTTGATTTCCTTTTTTATTTGTTCCAAATTGATATGTTTATTAGATTTTTTTTGTATCTATTGAATGTTGCACTAATTTTAGTGGATGTTTGAAGTAGCTGAAGCTTATTAATAAGTGCCGAAAGCGGCTGAAAGTTGCTGATTTGAGAATTTTTACGTGTTTGGAAATAAGTACTGAAAGCTGCTGAAAATGAAAAAAATAGAGTTTGGAAATATTGCTGATAACGGTAGCTTATTTTAATTTAAAATAAAATATCTGTCTTACCCTCGTAATTATTAAACAATTATAATTTATAATAAATAAATAAAATTAAGAATTTTTTTTGCATTATAATTTTGATTTCACTATTACAAAATATTAAATTAAATTAATTTTTATATTATATAAATTCACAATATATCATACTATTATATTTTAAATATTACTTATTTGCATAAATTCATAATAATGATATTTTTATAGAATTTTAATGATTACGTAGCTAATAATAATTATCACTAAATAAAAATAGAAAAATATTGCTTTGAAATTCGAAATGTTCATAACCCACTATTTGAATTAATTTATATTTTATTTTAATAATAATAATTTCATTAAACTTTAAGAATTTATAAATAATAAATATAAAATAATTGTTATTAATTACTAACTAATATATTAAAATATAATTATAACTAAATTTATAATTAATATTAATTTTAAAATTAATAATTTTTTGAGAATTATAAAAATATTTAAAAGGCAAACTAGTCCAATAAATTATATAAGCTGTAAGCTGCAGCTGAAAGCTAGGTCGTAGCAACTTAAGCACTTTATCTATATTGACTATATTTGGTAGGAAGTTTTTGCTGAAAGCTGGGTGTTCCAAACACTCCAACTGCAGTTAAAAGCTATAAGTTGCAGATGAAAGCTGTTCTAAACACCACATTAATATGCCTAATAGGGAAAAAAATCTATTTATTCCACTTTTCTAATAGAAAACATATAATTTACTTCAATTTGATCAAATTCCAATATCAAAGCTTATGGGAAAATAAAACTTTTAATTATTATTTTTTTTAATATGTGTGAAAAAAGGAAATAGGCATATTGTTGGATATGAGTCAGTAGATTGATACTCAGCTGTTCTAGGGTTAAAAGAAATTGGGGGAAATCATAGTAGTACTATGGAATTGAAGATCCCAAAACCGAGCTGATATCAGTAGATTAGTGTGTCGATAGGATTAGCTGATGTATAGGTTAGACTTGATGTTATGTTTATTGTTTTTGTCTAAGTCCTGTACGGGGTAGTTGTTGAACTGATCTTCTGCTGAAGATACTTTTCAGAACCCCATGTCATCAGTGTAATCGCTTGCGTTCTTCGTCGAAGGCGAATGCTAAACTCAGTGGAGACAGGCGCATCGGCTTACCCGATCTCGGTAGAAGATATTATCGGCGATGGTCATCGGCGGAAGAACCTATGCAAGCACAATACCTTCGCAGCCGACCAACCGACTATCGAAGCTCACTTCATCGGTCGGACGACTCACCAGAAGAAGACAGAGACGTATTCGCCCATCAGTACCCGACGAAAAGCGACCCCCGCACCCGAAGTCTTTTCGAATAGTTCGGCGAGAAGACATACGAGGTTGTTTGAACGGTCAACTCGACACTCTCACCAACTACAAACCTCGACCAATGAGAAGCCGACAACGCTTACCTACTCTACAAGAAAGTCGCTCTCATGAACAAGTGCATTAACCGCCCTGCTGCAACTAGCTCGAATTTATGGCCGTTTTCTTTGGAGGCTTGTGACACGTGGCATCGTCGTCTCCAACGGACATATGCCACAACTCACAGCTATAAATAGAGAAGGATTTGAAGATTTCGAAAAAGAGAGGAATATACGCGAAATCAAGGGAAAGCATTCAAGCTCACAACGCTCTAGAACCTTCAAGCTTATCCAGAGACGAACTAGTTTTCATAGAACACTTCTTGTAGTTCATCTCTCTAGAGCTCTTTGATCCCTTTCTTCTCTAAACTAAGCTCATTGCTAGATTCATAGCTTAGATTCGAAGGAGTTCACATTTAGTGAATCGTTCTTGTTGTAAGAACTCCTTCTCAGTTGGAGAATATTCCCTCCCTTCTAAACTTAGGTTTGGATTGTAAAAGTCGCTAAGGACTATAACTTAGAAGGATCTGTCCTGCATACAGTTTCCTTGCTGAGACTTGCTCAGATTAATCAACAAGTTTCTCCTGCTGAGTTCAGGACCGTGGACGTAGGATCTATTATCCGAACCACGTTAAAAATCGCTTGTGTTATTCTTGTTTTATCGCATTGCATTTAACCCAGCTTTTAAATCATCGGCTTGCATAAAACGTATCTTAAAAAGCGCACGACCAAAAGACTTTACATTGCGAAAACACGTTTTCAAAAGAGACGACTCCGGGCCTAACACTTATCCGCACTACGGCTCTCGACCGGAGTTTCGTAATACCGACATCGGTCGGTAGAAGAGCTCGAAGCCGACTCACTTTGACCCCAGTGATCGAAGGCTTATTTGGCACTCGTTCATCGATTGCAAACATCGGCTTCACCGACCTTCACCGAGAAAAAGAAACGAGCTCAGGTGTATTCACCCCCCCCCTCTACACCCGACTTTTCGTCTCCGGACCAACAATTGGTATCGGAGCGCACGGTGTTCAACCGATCGCCGGTTCCATAATACAGGTCCTCTCGAACCCGATCCCGAAAACGTTTTCTCTGCACAAGCATCTCTTCATCTCATCCCTATACTCGTTGCAACATGTCCGATATGTCGGTATTCGGATGGTGCCGATGTTCTCCGTTGAAAATTATACGGTTTGGCGCGTGCGTATGGAGGCACATCTTACGTCACTCCACGACAAGCATGGCGGATGTTCTTGAAACAGGACCCATAATCCCCATGATCGACGGCGTTGTATTTGCTGCTTGGAGAAGGCGTAGGAGCACGAGACGTGTGCAAAGATTCCCAAAGACAAATCTGCCTTCACACTCGAAGAGAAAAAGCCGCACAATCTAGACCGAGTGGCACGAAACGCTATACCGACTACGCTCGGTGACTCACACCTCGGCAGAGTGCAAGATTGTAAAACAACAAAAGAGCTATGGGATGCTCGGCTGTGCCGAGCCGAGGAACCCCTCGATTAAGGAGAACAAGCTCGAACTAGAGCTTCGAAGTTCGACGCCCTTACTATGGAGCCAAATGAGACGATTGACGAGCTCGGTGTTAGATTCACAAACCAAGTCAACGTCATCAATGGGCCGGGGAGGATGTTCACCAATAAAGAGATGAACACCAAGATCTTAAGAGCGTTACCTCGACGTAAGTGGCTTCCATTTGCTACTTATCTAAGACGTTCCGATCTAAATTCTCTAACTCCCGATGTTATCTTTTCGAACTAAAAATGGAGGAATTTGAGCATAGCCTACCCCGGAGATGCTCCGGTGCTCCACCGACACCCACATTGATCATGCCTTCAAGGCAACCGTCGAAAAACTGGAAACAAAAATACTTCATCGAGCAAGGCAAGTGCTTGGTGAAACAAAGTCATCCGAAATATCTGCTGCGATCCGCTTGCAGCGATGGCTCTCAAATACCAAAGAGAAAAGGAGAGAGTCGGGAAGGCGAAGAAGTATCACGAGATTCACCCTCGGGTAAGAAAGATTATCAAAAAAGGGAAGAATCTAATTCTACACTCGAATGCGGGAAAACGAGCATGAAGCCGCTAGTGCTTCAAAGGACTCGATCGAAAAAGCAAATGCAAAGAAAGTCTCTACATGCTATAACCGCAAAAAGGAGGGACATTATCGCACGATCGTCCCGAACTCTCACCGCTCAAAGAGCGAACGGCGAAGCCGAAGAGAAAAATTCGCCAAACGAAGGCGAGCCTACATAGCCGGAGAGATATCTCGACAACTCAATTGAAGAGGATACTTTCATGTATTCCTCCGAAGACGAAGCCGCATTCGTCGCAGTTGAGGAAACAAATACAAGTCCTGAAGAGTCAGCCGAATACTGCTTGATGGCAGGAGAAGAGACTGAGGTAAACTCTAAACCTAAAACAACCTCTTCTTCACATAGCACACACGACACATGTTCTCGTCACGAGATGATCCTCTAGACGTTGTGCAAGCGTATGATGAACTACTAGAGGAGCGATTCAGTGAGCGAGAGAGTTCAGCGAACGATTCAGGAACTTGAACATGTAAAGGCTGAAAATCGAGACTTTCTTCGATTGTCGGGTCTCTACTCGAGTCGGTGGATCTAGTGGCGAGACTCAAGGAAGAGATTAAATCTCTTATGACTAAGTCTCAGCTTCAAGAGACTCAGATCTCAGTTCTGACCAAGGACAATTCTGAGAAAGAGACTGAAATAGCTCAACTCAGTCAGAAGCTCTCAGACGTACAAAAGGATTATGATTCACTCAGAAGAAGTGACGAAGTCTGGAGAGGACTGATGACTGAACAGTACCTTGGAGCTAAGGAGAAGTTGGAAAATATGCTCGAGCACAACGGCCAAGTCTTTGTGAAGGAAGGCCTTGGCTACAAACATGAAGCTTCCACTTCCAAGAGCTCGGACTTGCCGACCGATAGGTTCGTCGAGGGAAAGTACAAGCTGCTTTGTCACTCCACCTCGGGCGAAGAACAAACGAGAAAATTATTGCACCTCGGTCCGAGCAACCGGAAGAAGCGGTGACCAATGGTTCCAGCCCCAGGACACCACGATCAAACTCGGGGGGGGAACCAAGAAGGTCGGATGGGCGTAAAACAAAGATACGTAACCACCGTATGAGCATCCGGCTCAAGACGGTTCATACTACTATGAGCCCGTGGGTCGGGAGAAGCGCTAAGACTCGAAGAAGAAAGCTCCCGAACCCAAAGTCAACAAGAAGTCGGTATCTCCAAGTCCTAAAGAGAGAGAAGCGACAAGGTTCGAAGAAGAAGTCTCGGACTTCTAAGGTTCCTAAAGCAGATCCGGGTTCCTAAATCACCCACTAACCCGTAAGGACCCAACCGAACCAAAGGGTACCTAAAAATGTTTCGTTTTGCGGGTGCATAAGGACCCTTGGATAGTGGGCGGCGGCCGCTCGAGACACATGACACATCAGAAGAGCTTGCTGACCAACTACGTACAAGAAGATGGTCCCAGAATTGAGTTTGGTGACAACTCCAAAGGCTACACAAGGGGATATGGAACACTGAACATTGGGACTGCCTCAGTTCCAAGAGTAACATATGTTGAAGGACTTCAACATAATCTCCTTTCGTCACCAATTCCGTGATAATCTTAACGAGTTATCTTTGACGCCGGTTTACGTGATGTTGTTGACAAATCTACAGGGAAAACGAGTGTTGTCGGCTCGCGGAAGAAGAACATCTATGTTGCAAACCGGAAAACCGCAGAACACGAGGCTTGCTTGCTTGCACGTACTAAATCAAGTGACAAGTCAGGCTGGCTATGGCACAAGAGACTCAGCCACCTGAACTTCAAGACTATGAACAAGCTCGCAAAGAACTCTAAAGTCAGAGAACTGCCCAAGGAATCTTTTATCAAAGATAGAAATTGTGAAGCATGCCTGAAGGGAAAGCAGACAAAGAAGAGCAATCCACCTATTCCTTCACCTTCCACCGATGGAATCCTTCATACGCTCCACATGGATCTTTTCGGGCCGTCTCTCCAATGACTATAAGAGGCAAGAAGTATGCCCTAGTCGTCATAGACGACTACTCGAGATATACTTTGGTCATCTTCATCGCCAATAAGTCGATGTTCGGGACCGAGCCGCCTAATCTACTGAAAAAGCTCGGTGTGGAAAAGGACATCAAGATACGAGAGGATACGCTCGGACGCAGGAACGAGTTTCTAAACTCGGTAGTTAAAGAGTACTGCGATAAAGAGGGAATTCAAGCACGAGACATCAGTGCACACACCCCTCGGCGAGACGGACTTGCCGAACGAAAGAACAGAACACTCAAAGAAGCGAGCAAGAACGCTCCTAGCGGACTCCGGACTACCCTCAAAGTTTTGGGCGGATGCTGCCGACACGGCCTGCTACACTCGGAACCGCTCACCGCTTACAATGCAACACATGAAGACGCCTTACGAACTATGGAAAGGGAGAATTCCTTCTATTTCTCATTTCCATATTTTTGGTCGTCCTTGCTTTATCCACAATAATGGGAAAGACCGGTTGAAAGTCTTTGACAAAGAAATATGATCAAGGAGTATTCTTAGGATACTCTCGGGTCAAGAAAGCATTCGTGAGTCTTTAACTATCGGACTCTTTGCGTGGAGGAAAGCCCTCATGTTGTTTTTGATGAGTTTGTTACGAGGACGGGGAAAGATACTGAGCCAAACACCGAAGATGTCAGCAGCAAGCTACAGGATCTCGGACTGAATGATAAAGCCGAGAAGATCCGGCATTGTTGGGATGATGAGTCGACGATGATGAAATTCGGACTCGATCCAACAAGCAATGTAGGCGACCTCGGTTGATTCTCCGAACGTAATCAACAACAGTAACAACGGTCGATGAGGAAGCCCCTATGGTAACTGAGACCTCTACTGAGAATATAAACTCAGGGGGAGCGTTAAATGTTCCTGAGCTAAATGCCCCTGAACCTGGAAACTTAGTAGATCCTAATCTTCTTACTGAATTGCTTCGATCGCGGAAACGATTACTCTTGAAATGCCTAATACTCCTACCGACGGCGTGCGAAGTAGTATCGGAAGAAGAAGCCGGACTCGAGACGCTCGTGGCTCGATTCTCATTCTTCGAGATCTAATCATTGGAGATCCGTCAGCTACTATAAGGACAAGATCAAGATTAAGTCAAGGCGAAAGCTCACTTTACTCTTGTTTTCTGTCTACAGATGAACCTCAATCGATAGAGGATGCACTTAAAGATGTTGACTGGATCATAGCCATGCAAGAAGAGCTGAACCAATTCGTGCGAAATGAAGTATGGGAGCTTGTTGACAGACCTGACATCGGCACTCGATCGGAACAAAGTGGGTCTTCAAGAACAAGCGAGATGAAAACAACGTCATTGTCGAAATAAAGCTCGACTAGTTGCAAAAGGTTACGGTCAAGCCGAAGGAATTGATTTTGATGAAACATTCGCTCCGGTCGCCGCGGATTGGAAGCCATTCGTCTTTTCCTAGCATATGCAACACATCAAGGTTTTAAAGTATATCGAGATGGATGTGAAGTCGGCTTTTACCGAACGGCGTGCGAAGGAAGAAGTCTACGTTGAACAACCACCGGCTTTCGGCGGGGACATCGGGTGTACGAGACTTAGGAAAGCTCAGTATGGGTTAAAACAAGCACCCGTGGGCTTGGTATGATACCCTATCGGACTTTCTACTTCGAAAGGTTTTCGAAGGGGACGGTAGATCGCACTCTATTCAAGCATAAAGTCACAAGATGGCATTCTACCGGGTGCAAATCTACGTGGACGACATCATTTTCGGCTGCGAAACGAAGTCATATGTCGCCAGTTTGAGAAAATGATGAAGGAGAAATTCGAGATGTCTATGATGGGAGAGATGAATTATTTCCTTGGATTTCAAGTAAAGCAATCAGGTGAAGGAATTTTCATCAATCGAGGCCAAATACACTCGAGATCTTCTCAAAAGATTCGGCCGTGATTCCAAAGAAGCCGGTCCAAGATCCCCATGAACACAAACTTTAAAATCGATCTAGACAATGAGGGAGCTTACGTTAACTCTACCGATTATAGAGCTATTATTGGTTCTTTACTTTATTTAACAGCTAGCCGACTCGACATAACTTATGCTTTGTAGGTGTATGCGCAAGATTTCGAGGCGAATCCCAAGCGAAGTCATCTAGACTCGGCGAAGAAGATTCTGCGATATCTAAGAGGAACACCCGATCTTTGGGTTATGGTATCCTGCGATGATAATCTAACACTAACAGAGTTATTCCGATGCCGATTATGCGGGATGCGGGATAGATCGAAAATCAACTTCCGAACATGTCGGTTCCTAGGCGAAAGAAGCGATATCGTGGTTTTCAAAGAAACAAGACTCGGTAGCTACGTCCACTACCGAAGGCCGAGTACATGGCTGCGAGGAAGTTGCTTTGTGCCGCGGATCCTTTGGCTTCGACAACAATTGAGAGATTATGGTATAACTCGGGATGAAGTGCCCATCTACCGTGACTCCACCGTCTGCAATAGCTATAACTCGAACCCGGTTACGCATACGAGATGCAAGCACGTGGATATTCGACATCACTTCATCAGAGACCATGTCGAGAAGAAGGACATCAGAATGGAGAAAATCCATACTGATAAGCAAAGGGCAGACATACTGACCAAGCCACTAGCTGAGAACAGGTTCAGAGAACTATCAGTTGAGCTAGGTCTGCTGGATCCTACTGAGACAAGTCAGTAGAAGCCAACTACTGATAATAATATACTTAGCAATAATTGGTATCAGTATGGAATCAGCACGACAGGTCAGAAAACTTAGTACAGTGACTCAGTTGGGAGATGCACACTGTACACAGCAAGGGGGAACATGGTTGTCAGCACAACCATCCTCCTGATAAATGATGGTAACCAGCTGATAAGTTCAGCTGAAGAGGTTTGCGTAGTATCGTCACTTAAATTGTTCAGAAGCATGTCGCATTTAATGCATCAGTCGCTTACATTCAGTTGTTAAGGAGCATTTATTTCTTACCATTTATTATGCTTAAGGTTTAAGGAAAGGTCAGCAGGACCCTTCGCCTGTGTAATTAATGCTCTCTGTCGCACATTTAATGCATGTCTTCTCACTTACCTTTATTACGTATATCTATAGTATTGGCGGCTAAGTAATCATACCCTCTATATCATTTAATCTTAGACGTCCATCGATTTTGAAAGATTAAATTTGAACCATAGGATTCAAACTGAAGATCAAATCAACTTATACAAAATCTTTTCAACTTCGATTACTCCTCACTTTTCGCCATTCTCATATCTTAGAGCTTTTTCTTAGCGATTCAGTTATCTTCCTAAATCCTCATCCAAACTGCATTGATGTATATTCATTCAAGCCCTATTTCACGGTAATGTATTAATATCTGCTGATAGTCACTGACTTACTCTATTTTCAAGTCCTAACAATTTGTTTTGCAGATTTCAATGGCGATAGTACAGACTCCTGAGAAGATGGTTGAGATCATGACCATCCGGGTTCAGTTTGAGCCGACGATGGCTCTTCGGCAGGTGGACCTTTCATATTTGGAGCCGGTGTTTGGCGCCCTTGAGAAGTCAGGGCTGGCAACTCTTGTGTCGAGGCATCCCCATTCTCATCTGCCGAGACAAGTTGTGGAGGCCTTCTACAACTGGAAGTCGCTTGCCTCAGGAGGAGAAGAGGCTTCGTTTGTTTGATCGGGGAAGTTGCCCCAAATAAGTGGAGGGAGGCTGCCCACTCCTTCAACATCTCGTAGGCTCTCGTTCAAGCCTTTCAACTCCCCTCACCGGTATTTCTCTCATTGGTTATAAGGAAAGGGAGATAAATGATTACGTCCAAAAGTTACGTGGACGCAGCCGACATAGTGTTCAAGACGGCGCTACGAGAGGAATCTTTTGCTACCTCGAGTACGGGGGTTTAGCTTACGTTGTATCTCATATTCGACGAGCTCAGTGGATCCTATGATCAGCTTTCTAAGCCGATGATACAACTGATGATGATTATTGACGATGGAGTAGAAGTGAACTGGGCCGACTACTATACTACTCAGCTGAAGGCCCAAGCCCAGAAGTTCACTACTTGTCCTACTTGGAGAGAGGAAGCTAACCAAGACAGGCAAGCTCCTATTCGGCACCAAGATGTCGGTGCGATAGAGAGTGTGGTACGAAACATTCGGCTTTTGCGGACTCAAAGTCTTTTGATCTCAAGAGTATTAAATTTATGACAAAGGCTGGAACAGAGAAGTCAATTGGCAAGGGGCCACGTGAACCGAAGAGAGCTGCGTCTGCTCTGCCCCCATCTCGTCCAAGTGCCAAAGAAGAGGAGGTTGGCTAAGACTCGACTGCTGAGGTCACAGTGGCTCGGCCCACTTACCATCATTGAGCCGGCTCCTCCTTCTACTCAAGAGGAGCAACTACTCGATTCAGATACTGGAATCGAGGGAGCGACGATCAAGGCAAGGTCCAAGTGATCAGCTCTGAGGAAACAGAGTCTAACAAGAGGGAACCGTCACCCGAACCTACTGCTGAGTGGACAACAACTGACACCACTCGACTGCGTCTTTGCAGTGAGATTCAAGCAAGAGATACCGAGAAATTGCCGAGCACGCAGATCCGGTTGAAATAGCAAGTAAGGACAAGAGCTCGAATGCTCTTAAGGTTTTACGCAGATTGGGACATTCCTATTGACTTTGCCAAATCCCAGCAGTCACCAGATGAGCTACTGACAGAGGAGCAAGAGCTCCAAGCCAAGATTGGATTCGGAGAGCCAGCTGATGTGGCTTCCTTCGAAGATTTGAGAGCTGCAATGCTCTATTTACTGAGCTTGAGAGCTCCGACTGAAACAGCTCCGCCCCCATCTCCACCTTCTGATAAAGGTGATAATGATGATCAAGATGAGGAGATGGATGGCAAACCCAAGGAAGCAGACCAGGGAGAATCTGCAGAGGGACAAACTCCCCAAGAGAAGAGCCCAACACCACCCATAGTCACATCAGGTGAGGCTACAACTGCTCCGAAGTATAGTAGGGAGCAGTTGATCTCGTTCTCTGAGCAGAGGCTCGGAACCAGCTCTTATCAAATACAACCCATCGGTTCCGTGTCCTCACGTTCTGTCAACAGGGCTATCAAACGCCAAGGTGAGAAAAATCGACTCCTAGCCAAAGATGTTCATTTCAAATGGGAGAAGTACACCAAGGCTCAGAACGAAGCTCTAAGTAAGTTGGCCGCCGACATCTCAATTCCTAAAGAGGCTTCTCAGCCAGATTTCAAGGAGATAGTTGAGCAGGCCCTAAGTGCTCAAAAGGCCGATTTAACAAAGACGAGTCGAGAATGCTTGCCGTTCAGCATAAAACTTTCTCGGAGCAGTTGACTCAGGCCATGAAAACAGTTCAAGGCTTCATAGATGAGAGAAACAAGATAGCAACCATTTCTCTTCAAACAGCCATTAAGCAACAGGCTGAGGCCTTAAAAGCCATTCAGAACGAAATAACAGAATCAAATGATCAAGCTCTGCTGAAACTCCGTCAGGAGTCAGCCGCTCAGTTGAAGAAATCTAGAGCTGATCAGGAGAAAGACTGGGAAAACTACTGCAACTTGGTCAGTGATTTTGATGACACGATTACCCGGATCCAAGATTCCGCACAATCTGGAGCAGGACGTAAAAGCTATCCGCACCTCCCTGGCAAATATTGCTGATGCCAAAAAGGGGGAAGATATTGTTAAAGATGAACCTGATACGGATACAGCTGACATCCAGATTCTTGAGGGACAAGCTCAGGAGGCAGGACCCTCCTCAGCAGCAGAGCCCTCAGCCGCAGAGATTCAGGGGGAACAGGCTCCGGAGGCAGGACCATCTACTCAGAAAGGTACATCTACTGAGATCCTTCTCCTTGATTTCCCACTACAAGCCACCCCCATCTCCTCTTCAGCTGCGCAAATAGACGAAATCGCTCAATTCCTTGAAGAGCCAGCTGAAGAAGAAGAGTCTCAACAGTGCGCCGCAGAGGTCTGGGGAAGGAAATCGCTACTGAATCCACTACTCCTTCCTCCCCGGTCAAGAAGTTTAAATCAAAAGCGGAGCAAGAGGCATTCGACCTCGGAATAGCCCAAGAGCTGCAAGACAAGCCGGACCAGGGAGCGTCGGCTAGAGGAGGCAACGAAGCGAAAAAAGCCTAAGGGGCAAAGCGTCGAGGGGCAAAGGAAAGAGAAAGGTCATTAATACGGTCGAAGAGCAAAAGAAGAAAGCCCAAGAAGATTTTGCTAAGGCTCTTCCGATCGAAATCAAAGCTACTGCTCGTAGTATTCCCATATCTACTCTTACACTCGAGCGGATAGCGGAAGAACAAGCGACACGGGAGGCGACGCTGCAAGGAGCCGAGTCTCGAGATGAGGAGACACTAGAGCGGCCGCTCTCCGTGAGAAGAAAAGGATGGGCCGACCCGGCAAGAATGAAAAGTCTATCCGATAAGCCGGCCGATCCGAGAAAACAGATACCCGGAGGATTGAGGAACAGGAGGACTACTATCGAACTCCTCGTATGAAGCCGATTCCCGCACCTCATGTGGACAAATGGGTACCCGCCGATCCGAATGATCAATGGGAGACTCTCAAAGAAATGTTTGTTAAAAATCCGTATGTATGGGGCTTCTATCCGAAAGACATTCCGGTGATCAACCTGTTCGAAGAGTGTTTTAATGAAGTTTTTCCGAACTCGGAGAACGGTTGCTGCCTATCATGAAAGAACCGAACATTCTCGTGAAAGCACCCGCATTCGAAAGATATCCTCCTCCCATGATCGCTAAAGGCATTATCATCACAAAGTCTATCGAAGAAGAAATCGAATCTGCACTCTATCGGCATGAGTTACATCCGCATAGACCGAGAAGATCAAGAGGAAATCCGGGTTTTGCGCAAAAGGATTTATAAATTTTACTTGTCTCGGACCCTCCACCGATCGCTCGGAGGATTTCAAGAAGAAGACTCAGAGCTTCAGGCGACAGCAGTGATTTCTCCTCTTTGTTTTTGATAATTCTTTGTAATAGCATAGGAACCTGTACTTTGACGATCTATCTCTAAGAGTTCCTATCGCTTGCTAGACAATCGCTCATTGTCTTTAAGCTTTTTAGTGTTATGTTTTCACGACTGATCACCAAGTGATCTGACACACACTCACATCAGTTTCTCTGATCTTGCCTTTCTCTCACCTGCTGAAGTTCATTTACTATTATCAGTTTTTCCTCAAATGCTTTAAGGGGGAAATTGTTGTCAGTAGGACAATATCTTTAATAGATGTTAGAGTATAGAGGTTTTGGCATCATCAATTAGGGGGAAATTGTTGGATATGAGTCAGTAGATTGATACTCAGTTGTTCTAGGGTTAAAAGAAATTGGGGGAAATCATAGTAGTACTATGGAATTGAAGATCCCAAAACCAAGCTGATATCAGTAGATTAGTGTGTCGATAGGATTAGCTGATGTATAGGTTAGACTGAATGTTATGTTTATTGTTTTTGTCTAAGTCCTGTACGGGGTAGTTGTTGAACCGATCTTCTCGCCGAAGATACTTTTCGTAACCCCATGTCATCGGTGTAATCGCTTGCGTTCTTCGTCGAAGCCGAATGCTAAACTCACCGGAGACGGCGCATCGCCTTACCCGATCTCGGTAGAAGACATTATCGGTGATGGTCATCGGCGGAAGAACCTATGCAAGCACAATACCTTCGCGATCGACCAACCGACTATCGAAGCTCACTTCATCGGTCGACGACTCACCGAAGAAGACAGAGACGTATTCGGCCATCGTACCCGACGAAAAGCGACCCCGCACCCTGAAGTCTTTTCGAATAGTTCGGCGAAGACATACGAGGTTGTTTGAACGGTCAACTCGACACTCTCACCAACTACAAACCTCGACCAATGAGAAGCCGACAACGCTTACCTACTCTACGGTAAAGTTTGCTCTCATGAACAGTCGCATTAACCGCCCCGCCGCAACTAGCTCGAATTTATGGCCGTTTTCTTTAGAGGCTTGTGACACGTGGCATCGTCGTCTCCAACGGACATATGCCACAACTCACAGCTATAAATAGAGAAGGATTTGAAGATTTCGAAAAAGAGAGGAATATACGCGAAATCAAGGGAAAGCATTCAAGCTCACAACGCTCCAAGCTTATCCAGAGACGAACTAGTTTTCATAGAACACTTCTTGTAGTTCATCTCTCTAGAGCTCTTTGATCCCTTTCTTCTCTAAACTAAGCTCATTGCTAGATTTATAGCTTAGATTCGAAGGAGTTCACATTTAGTGAATCGTTCTTGTTGTAAGAACTCCTTCTCAGTTGGAGAATATTCCCTCCCTTCTAAACTTAGGTTTGGATTGTAAAAGTCGCTAAGGACTATAACTTAGAAGGATCCGTCCCGCGTACGGTTTC
Source organism: Lavandula angustifolia (assembly GCA_028984105.1). Lineage (NCBI taxonomy): Eukaryota > Viridiplantae > Streptophyta > Magnoliopsida > Lamiales > Lamiaceae > Lavandula > Lavandula angustifolia. Next base: position 29,731,605 of record CM054804.1, read on the forward strand.
CTTCTTTGAGACTTGCTCGATTAATCAACAAGTTTCTCCTCGCCGAGTTCGGGGCCGTGGACGTAGGATCCGTTATCCGAACCACGTTAAAAATCGCTTGTGTTATTCTTCGTTTTATCGCATTGCATTTAACCCAGTTTTAAATCATCAGCTTGCATAAAACGTATCTTAAAAAGCGCACAGCCAAAAGACTTTACATTGCGAAAACAAGTTTTCAAAAGAGACGACTCCGGGCCTAACACTTATTCGCACTACAGTCTCCGACTGAGTTTCGTAATACTGACATCAGTCAGTAGAAGAGCTCAGAAGCTGACTCACTTTGACCCCAGTGATCGAATGCTTATTTGACACTGTTCATCAGTTGCAAACATCGCCTTACCGACCTTCACTGAGAAAAAGAAACAGAGCTCAGGTGTATTCACCCCCCCCCCCTTCTACACCTGACTTTTCGTCTCCGGACCAACACATATCAATTCGGGACGGAGGAAGTATAACTTTTCTGATTTTATTAAGAGTCTCGGCCATTAAAGTCGCTAATTAGAAAAATACCAGCCATGTTGCAAACAAAAATTCAATTTTTGGCTTGTTCCCTAAAAGATAATAAACTTAGTGGTTGAATTCCAATCCAAAAATATAAAACATACGCATAATCATTCAGCTGCCCCATTAACAATCTTTCGCAAATTACTTTACTTGGTTTTTCGTATAATTATTTGATTTACAGGTAAATCATAATTAAATTTATCCGTGCACCATAAAATAAGTATTAAGTTCATAATCCTTTTTCAGGAATATTAATTTCATATAAAATAGAAATAATAAAATAAACATGTTTAAACAATCCAAAGTGCATTTAATCACCTTATTTACTATTCACTATAAACTTGAAGATATGATTTTTAGAAGTTAAACACATTATAACATTCATGAAATAATAAGAGATGCATTTTATGTAAATTTCAAATCGTCACAAATACCTTATACTGCTTTTAGGTAACCTTATCAACTAATAAGGTATTTGTGAAACATGGAAGTAGAGATCTCTTCTTTAGAAAAACGAACTCATTTTTCGGAAAACATGAAGATGTCATATTTTATTTTTTCTTTAATTATTATCTATATTATTATATTTCAAAGTTCTTCATGATATTTTCAATTCCTCCTTCGTAATAGACTTTCTGTGTCCCGTTTTCGACACAAATATTAAAAGTAATTTCAATTGATCATTTCATACAAAATTATATATTATATCATAGTATTATAATAATATCATAAAATACTTTATAATATAACTATACCTTTAAAAAATAAAATATGAACTCTTTATGAAACATGGAAGTAGAGATCTCTTCTTTTGAAAAACAAACTCATTTTTCGGAAAACATGAAGAGGTCATATTTTCTTTTTTCTTTAATTATATATCTATATTATTATATTTCAAAGTTCTTCATGATATTTTCAATTCCTCATTCGTAGTAGACTTTTTGTGTCTCGTTTTCGACACAAATATTAAAAATAATTTCAATTGATCATTTCATACAAAAATATATATTATATCATAGTTTTATAATAATATCATGAAATACTTTATAATAAAACTATACCTTTAAAAAATAAAATATGAACTCTTTATGAAACATGGAAGTAGAGATCTCTTCTTTTGAGAAACGAACTCATTTTTAGGAAAACATGAAAATGTCATATTTTCTTTTTTCTTTAATTATATATCTATATTATTATATTTCAAAGTTCTTCATGATATTTTCAATTCCTCATTCGTAGTAGACTTTTTGTGTCCTGTTTTCGACACAAATATTAAAAAGTAATTTCAATTGATCATTTCATGCAAAAGTATATATATATTATATAATAGTTTTATAATAATATTATGAAATACTTTATAATATTACTATACCTTTAAAAAATAAAATATGAACTCTTTATGAAACATGGAAGTAGAGATCTCTTCGTTTGAAAAAGAACTCATTTTTCGGAAAACATGAAGAGGTTATATTTTCTTTTTTCTTTAATTATATATCTATATTATTATATTTCAAAGTTCTTCATGATATTTTCAATTCCTCCTTCGTAGTAGACTTTTTGTGTCCCGTTTTCGACACAAAAATTAAAAAGTAATTTCAAATGATCATTTCATACAAAAGTATATATTATATCATAGTATTATAATAATATCATAAAATACTTTATAATATAACTATACCTTTAAAAAATAAATATGAACTCTTTATGAAACATGGAAGTAGAGATCTCTTCTTTTGAAAAACGAACTCATTTTTCGGAAAACATGAAGAGGTCATATTTTTTTTTTCTTTAATTATATATCTATATTATTATATTTCAAAGTTCTTCATGATATTTTCAATTCCTCCTTCGTAGTAGACTTTTTGTGTCCCGTTTTCGACACAAAAATTAAAAAGTAATTTCAATTGATCATTTCATACAAAAGTATATATTATATCATAGTATTATAATAATATCATGAAATACTTTATAATATAATTATACCTTTAAAAAATAAAATATGAACTCTTTATGAAACATGGAAGTAGAGATCTCTTCGTTTGAAAAACGAACTCATTTTTCAGAAAATATGAAGAGGTCATATTTTCTTTTTTCTTTAATTATATATCTACATTATTATATTTCAAAGTTCTTCATGGTATTTACAATTCCTCATTCGTAGTAGACTTTTTGTGTCCCGTTTTCGACACAAATATTAAAAAGTAATTTTGGTATTTCGGTATGCTACGGTATATCGCGGTATAGGAAAATCCATACCTTTACCGTACCAAAAAACTTCGGTACGGTATCATACCGTATCGAAAATCTCGGTATACCAAAAAGTTCGGTATTTCGATATATTTTCGATACGGTATGTGCGGTATACCGATTTTTCGGTATTTTTTAACACCCCTAAACAAGAGGACTAGGTGAAGTAAATAGAAAACAACCACATTAATTTGGATGTACCTACCACATTTATATACTTTGTATCACACCACAAACGTGTTGTCCACTTTATTAAATAAAAACGTCACATTGTAATATCGTTATGGTATGGAGTAGACGAATGTGGTACATCTAAACCGCTCTAGAAAAAAAAAAAACTTATGTGTAACCTTTTCATCCCACACTAAGTCAAAGATAACATCATGAGCTCAACATACAAACAAGAAACTCATTTCATTTGCTTCTTGAGAAGAAAAGTCTCGAGGGCCTTAACGAAAGCAACTGTAGCCTTGACCGATTCTCCCGGAGGCAACTCTGTTTCTCGGCATTCAGTCACATAATTCACAGTCAGATCAACTACTGTCTCACAATCTCCCACTGCAGTCAGCTGGATCGTGTTTTTGTAGAACGTGAAGCCAAGTTCAAGGCGACCTCCCTCGATCACCTGCAGCCCGATCCGGTGCACCGTCTCATCAATCTCCACCACTTCCTCCTTCTGGTACCTCAATTTCGGCACACCTGATTACAATACCAACATCATCATTTAACTGCCTCCATAAGAAGAAAGATTTATTTAAACTCACCGGGGCCGAATTTGAAGAGATAGACGGTTCCTTGTAGTGTTTGGCCTTGAGTGATTAGTTGTGGGATGATTGTGGGAAGAGAGGAGCTGAGATCGTTGACAAGAGTCTCCCAGAGGGATTCAATTCCCACATCGACTTTCACTTGCCCACTCTCTTCTCCTTCCATTGCTTTTTCTATCAAATCTCATGTCTCTTTTTTGTTGGCTTATAAAGAGAATCTCATAATTATAGACAAAAGTGGGGCGAGCATCTTTAGCTTGGAAGATGCTACTTTTTGTCGAACCAATAAAATTCAAAATAAATTCCACTGCTAATATTTCGGGATAATGGAAGCTTATGGGACATTTGATTAAGTTTATGACCTGACGCTGACTATAAAAACTAGTCATTTTTTAAACATCTCGCCAAAACAAATTCTACTTATGAGACATTTACTCCGCTAATTAGGTCGCTCCAAAGTGTCCAAACTAATTAAGTACACTAATACACATGCAACATAAAGTACTTCATTTTTTCATGCATAAGTGGATGCTTGGGATGGAGGCGACACCAATGGAGCCACATCTCAAGTTGATGAGAGATGAAGGAGAGTTGCTGCATGATGAAAAAAGGTACAGACAACTAGTTGGTAGTTTAATTTATTTAACTATCACTAGGTCAGAGATCTCATATTCGGTTAGCATGATTTCTCAATTCATGCAAAATCCAAGGACTTCTCATTTAGTGAGAATTATACGTTATATTAAGGGGACAGTTGATTTTGGTCTCATATACAAGCAAGGTGATGGTTTTTTGTTAAAATGATTTGTTGATGCAGATTGGGCAGGAAATGTAGTTGATCATCGATCAATCTCGGGGTACTGTTTTATTGTTGGTTCAACTGTCATTTCATGGTGTAGCAAGAAGCAACCAACTGTTGCTTTATCCGGCACCGAAGCTAAGTATGTGGCAGCATCAATGGCAGCTCAAGAATGCATTGGCTAAAGAAACTGATTAGTGGATTTTTTTAGTAGAAGTTAGTTTAGTCGGTCCGAGAGTTTATCTTCTTAATATGTATGCACTGCAATCTATTTTTCTTAGATCAGTAAAAAAGAGCTTATTCTCTTAAAATAGTTTCTTCTGGAATTTTTTTTTCCTTGTTTTGTTTTAGCCGTGTCTCTCGTAGGTACCAAACCAGCAAAGTACGGTGAATCTCCGAGCTGAGTTTCCATCAGTTTAAGGATCTCTATTAGTTCCTTCTTCGCACCCTCTTGCTCTTCTCCTCTCCCAGCTTCCTGTTGGAATCGATATATATATATATATATTTATATATATATATAAATAAATTATTTAGTTATTATGGAAATTCAATTAGCATTAAATGCTAATTTGACTTGGGCAAAATTCAGCCTTTTTTCGATCGTATTTTCGAGCCTCGATATTTAACCGATTAATATTTTGAGATATATGACGTCGATCTACGTTTCGAGTAGATAATTATAGTATGCTTAATTTCTCGATTCCGATTTTCGGTGAGTGAGAAATAGTGGCTCGAAGTTTGGGGGGACAAAACTAATATGTTACCTAAAGTGGAGAAACTTACCTTATTCGGGTTTTGGAGAGTTATTACATTAATCATGTCCCACATCGATTAATGAATAATGTTTTGTGTGGTATTTAAGTCTCTACAATATTGTAGAAGACAACTAAGTGACATGTGGTGGGCTTGGGCCACACATGCTCTGCGCGCGAGCCTTTTCGCCGACCGCCTCACATGCTCACGTGCCCGTGCCCGGCCCCGGCCCCGGCTCCGGCTCCGGTTCCGGTTCCGGTCCGTGTCCGTGGACTTGGACTTGGACTTGGACTTGGACTTGGATCTTGGCAATTGGTCCTTTGGGTGGTCCGTCGGGTCGTTCGCCGGGTCGGGTGCCGGGTCGGGCGGTGCAGTGGACCGGCTGCACTGGATTCCTCTCCGTGGTGCACTGCACCTGCCACACCCAAGTGTATCTTTTGGAAGGATCTGGAAGTGGCTCTTCAGCAGCCAACCTTCCATCTCTCCACCACTCCACTTACCATCCACGACCCTCCTGCATTGATGGCTCCAGCAATCAACACCTGGTGGAAGCTGCCTATAAATAGGAAGCTGCACTTCATTCCAAACACACCAACAAGAATTCACCTTAGATCTTCTTAGCTGCATTTCTTAGCTCACTTGCATTCTTAGCTCTAAGTCCAAAGGCCTTATCCTCGCCTGGAAAACATCCCGGTTCGCCCGGAGCTCGTAGATCTTGCGGTGCTGCAATCTTCGAGACGTTCGTCGTTTCCTCTTTGGGGACGATACGCCTACAACCGAGAACACTACCGGGGCGTATTTCGTCTTGCGGAGAGAGGCTTCCTCGACTCGACGGTCTTTTCTTTTTGTTTTAATTTTCGGCTTATTGTATTGTTTTGTAATAGCAGCTTTTGTAACCAACAATCGCAAGACGAAATATCCTACCTACTCAAGCTGCTGTAAACATGTCTTCTTCAACTGCTCCCCTCTCCGATGCTACCGCCGCCGCTGCTTCTGCCGCCGCCACCAACCCCGCTGTATCTGACGTCATTGCCTCCTCCGGCAACACTGTTCCACCGACGTCTGTCCCTACACCTGCTCCGGCCTTTGCTAATCCAACCCTAGCTGCCATTTCCGCCGCTACCGACGCCAGGATAGCACTTAACCGTGCTAATGCCGCTAACACGGCATTCAACTTCACTGCTATGTCCTCTGCCTTGCAGAGCAACGTCCCATTTGGGAGTGTGAACCACCATGGTGTGGTGGGGGGGTTCAAACCCGACCACGACGGCACCTCCGCACTCGTGCAGAGTGTTGCCCGTCTCCGAGAAGCCGGCCAAGTTTGGTGGAGCCGACTTCAAGAGGTGGCAACGAGAAGATGTTGTTCTACCCGACAACATTGGGGTTCACCATCGTGTTGATGGAGAATGCACCCGCCCCTCCAAGTGAAAACGAAGAGAACACCGGAAGTCCGCATAGCCTTTATGATAATTGGCTAACTTCCGACTACTTTTGTAAAAACTTCTTGCTTAGTGGACTAGATGATAGTCCCATGCAGTGTATATGCAAATGTAAAGACCTCCAAGGCAATATGGGAGGCACTTGAAAGAAAATACTGTACTGACGATGCAGGTACCAAGAAGTTTGTAGTCGCCAAGTTCTTGGACTACAAAATGGTGGACTCTCGACCAGTCATGGACCAAGTGCAAGAGTTCCAACTCATTGTCCATGATGTCCACGCCGAAGGTATGCTTTTGCCAGATGCTTTTATCGTGGCAACCGTAATTGAGAAGCTTCCCCGAGCCGGAAGGACTTCAAGAGCTACTTGAAGCACAAGCGAAAGGAAATGACGCTTGAGGACCTTGTGGTTAAGCTCCGCATCGAGACCGACATGAGGACTCGAGATGGGAAGGGGAAAGCACCCGTGGAGCCAAGAGTCAACCTTGCTGAGAAAGGTGGCAACTCCAACAATGCTAAGAGAGGGCGTCCGAATAGCAACCCCAAAGGGAAGGGCAAGGTGCAATCCCGCAAGTTTGAAGGGGACTGCTACAACTGTGGCAAATCCGGCCACATGTCCAAGGACTGCCGAAAGCCGAAGAAGAAGAGGGCTCGTCAAGCCAATATGTTGGAGATTGACCTCACCGAAGCCGACCTTGCGGCCGTTGTCATCGAAGAAGCAAACGTCGTGGAGAATGAGGGGAAGTGGTATATTGATACCGCTGCCACGGCACATGTTTGTGGTGGCCAAGCCGCTTCACCAAGTACAAGAGCTGCCAAGGGAGGAAGCTCAATATGGGTAATCAAGCCTCGTCTGAGGTGGTTGGTTATGGTACTGTGGTGCTAAGGTTGAGCTCCGGCAAGAACCTTACTCTTGGAGAGGTGTTGCATGTCCCTGATATCCGGAAGAATTTGGTGTCCGGCTCTGTACTAGTTAAGAGAGGTTTTAGACTAGTATTTGAGTCTGACAAGTTTATTTTGACAAAATTTGGAATGTTTTTAGGAAAAGGTTACCTCTCCGAGGGCCTTTTTAAACGCTCCCGTAATGGCGATACGCCAAGAGGCCATTGAGGCCAAAGATAATGAAAACGCAACTACTTCCTCTTACTTGATTGAGTGTTCCAATTTATGGCATTCTAGATTAGGACATGTTAATCTAAATGCTATAAAAAGATTAGTTAATCTCGATCTACTTAAAGTAAATGAGTTTAACAAAACCAAGTGTGAAGTTTGTGTTGAAGCAAAATTGGTTAAGCAACCATTTCATTCTGTAGAAAGGAACACAAAACCTCTAGAACTCATTCACACTGACGTATGTGATTTGAAGTTTGTACAAACTAGAGGTGGGAAAAAGTATTTTATTACTTTTATTGATGACTGCACTAAGTATTGTACTCTTTATCTTTTAAGGAGTAAAGATGAGGCTATTGAAGATTTTACTAACTTCAAAGCAGAAGCCGAAAACCAACTTGATTGCAAAATCAAAATGGTACGAAGTGATAGAGGTGGAGAGTATGTAGCTCCTTTTGAAGAGTTATGTAAGTCTAGTGGTATTATTCATCAAATCACTGCCCCCTATTCGCCTCAATCAAATGGTGTGGCTGAAAGGAAGAACCGAACTCTAAAGGAGATGATGAACGCTTTGTTGATAAGTTCTGGACTGCCCCAGAACATGTGGGGGGAAGCCGTCTTGACGGCTAACTACTTATTAAACAAAATACCTCTAAAAGGTAGAGATATGACTCCTTACGAGTTGTGGAAAGGAAGGAAACCTTCCTATAAATACCTCAAAGTGTGGGGGTGTTTGGCTAAGGTAGAAGTGCCTTTGCCGAAGCAAGTTACAATCGGACCTAAGACCGTCGATTGTATCTTTATAGGATATGCACTGAATAGTAGTGCATATCGATTTGTCATTCATAAGTCGGCTGTGCCCGATATGAATGTTGGAACTACTATTGAGTCAAGGAATGCTATATTCTTTGAACATGTATATCCTTGTAAGAAGGATGATAAAATTGAGACAAACTCTAGTGGTGAAGCAAGAGAAGTTGCTAGTAGTTCTAAAAGGCAAGCTGTCGATCTTGAAACTTTAGAACCAAGACGTAGCACTAGAGCAAGAGTTGCTAAGGACTTTGGTCCTGATTATGTTGTCTTTCTTTTGGATGAAGAGCTGCGGTCTATAAAAGAAGCTCTTTCTAGACCCGATGGCCCACTTTGGCAAGAAGCTGTCCAAAGTGAAATTGATTCTATTATGCAGAATCACACTTGGGTCTTAGCAGACTTACCCGAAGGTTGCAATGCCTTAGGATGTAAATGGATCCTAAAAAGAAAGTATAAGGCAGATGGGTCAATTGATAAGTATAAAGCTCGTTTAGTGGTTAAAGGCTTTAAGCAAATTGAAGGATATGACTTCTTCGATACTTATTCGCCTGTAACGAGGATTACGTCTATCCGTGTGCTTCTCGCGATTGCTGCTTTGCACAATCTTGAGATTCACCAAATGGACGTGAAAACAGCTTTTCTAAATGGAGATTTAGAAGAGGAAATTTATATGGAACAACCTGAAGGGTTCGTTGTACAGCGGTCAAGAGCGAAAGGTATGTAAGTTGGTGAAATCCCTATATGGGTTGAAACAAGCACCATTACAATGGCACTTGAAATTCGACGAGGCTATGTTGTCAAATGGCTTTAAGATTAATGAATGTGACAAGTGTGTTTACATAAAGAATACAAAGAATGGTTTTGTAATTGTTTGTCTTTATGTAGACGACATGTTAATTATGGGACAAAACCTTCAAGTCATAAATGACACCAAGCGAATGCTTAAAAGGAATTTCGATATGAAAGATATGGGAGTTGCTGATGTTATTCTTGGAGTAAAGATACAAAGAACTCTCAAAGGGATTGTTTTGTCTCAATCTCATTATATTGAGAAAGTACTTAAGAGGTTTAATGCCTTTGATAGTGCGCCGGCAAAGACTCCTCTAGAAGTTAATGTTCATTTGAGCAAGAATAGGGGTGATCCTGTTGCTCAAGAGGATTATGCTAGAGTCATTGGTTGTCTTATGTACATCACGAATTGTACGAGGCCTGATCTAGCTTGTTCGGTGAACAAACTGAGTCGCTATACTAGTAATCCTAGTAGAGAACATTGGAAATATCTTGTAAGAGTTCTGAGGTATTTGAAATACACTCTTAACTTTGGGGTCGCACTACTCGCGACATCCCCGGTACTTGAAGGGTACCGTGATGCAAATTGGATATCCGATACTAAAGACTCGTTGTCTACTAGTGGTTATGTGTTCACTATAGGGGGAGGAGCTGTGTCGTGGAGATCCACGAAACAGACGTGCATTGCCAGATCCACCATGGAATCTGAATTTATTGCTTTAGATAAAGCCGGTGAGGAGGCCGAATGGCTCCGTAATTTTCTTGAAGATATTCCATGTTGGACGAAACCCGTGCCACCTGTGATGATTCACTGTGATAGCCAAGCAGCTATTGGTAGGGCCAAGAGTGGGTTGTATAATGGTAAGTCGAGACATATTCATCGTCGACATAATACCGTAAGACATTTGATCACGAGTGGGGTTATCTCTGTAGACTATGTCAAGTCTATAGATAACCTAGCGGATCCGCTTACTAAGAGTTTGAATCGAGATCAAATGTATAAGCTCGTAGAGGGAATGGGAGTTAAATCCACACGTTAAAGACGATTATAGTGGATACCCAACCTTGTAGATTGGAGATCCCATGAACTTGGTTCAATGGGAAAACTAAGCTATATGAGTCTGTTGATACCACACTCAAATAGTCTATTCCCTAAAAGAGCTCGAGAGTGTTGGTGACCTGTCAAGTGGTGAGGTTAAGTCTTTGACTTTTAATGATTCTTGGATGCCTTGAGAAGGTGGAGTATGACATGATACTCGAGTAAGAATCACCTATGTAAGTGAGAAGTGAGGGCCGCTTCTATGTAACACTTATGAATCCAAAGAGGTTGTCCATGGCCAATAAAGGACACAAACGTGAGAACGGACGCGGTTGAGACTTTATAGTGCTAGTGCTATTGTCTAAGTATACACCATGGAGGAATAGTTCAAGGCCACGTGTCCACTAATCCGCCGGTATGCTCGATAGCACTGACTAAGGAAGGTTCAAGGTCACAAGCCACCTATCCTGATGCTTTATTGTCTCTTGAGGACAGAGCTGTGTGTCTGCATGCATGCATTTGGCTATTTCCACTCATGTGGGGGATTGTTGGAATCGATATATATATATTTATATATTTATATATATATAAATAAATTATTTAGTTATTATGGAAATTCAATTAGCATTAAATGCTAATTTGGCTTGGGCAAAATTCAGCCTTTTTTCGATCGTATTTTCGAGCCTCGATATTTAACCGATTAATATTTTGAGATATATGACGTCGATCTACGTTTCGAGTAGATAATTATAGTGTGCTTAATTTCTCGATTCCGATTTTCGGTGAGTGAGAAATAGTGGCTCGAAGTTTGGGGGGACAAAACTAATATGTTACCTAAAGTGGAGAAACTTACCTTATTCGGGTTTTGGAGAGTTATTACATTAATCATGTCCCACATCGATTAATGAATAATGTTTTGTGTGGTATTTAAGTCTCTACAATATTGTAGAAGACAACTAAGTGACATGTGGTGGGCTTGGGCCACACATGCTCATGCGCGCGAGCCTTTTCGCCGACCGCCTCACATGCTCACGTGCCCGTGCCCGGCCCCGGCTCCGGCTCCGGTTCCGGTTCCGGTCCGTGTCCGTGGACTTGGACTTGGACTTGGACTTGGACTTGGATCTTGGCAATTGGTCCTTTGGGTGGTCCGTCGGGTCGTTCGCCGGGTCGGGTGCCGGGTCGGGCGGTGCGGTGGGCCGGCCGCACCGGGATTCCTCTCCGTGGTGCACCGCACTCGCCACACCCAAGTGTATCTTTTGGAAGGATCCGGAAGTGGCTCTTCGCCAGCCCAACCTTCCATCTCTCCACCACTCCACTTACCATCCACGACCCTCCCGCATTGATGGCTCCAAAGAATCAACACCTGCGTGGAAGCTCGCCTATAAATAGGAAGCCGCACTTCATTCCAAACACACCAACAAGAATTCACCCGAGATCTTCTTAGCCGCATTTCTTAGCTCACTTGCATTCTTAGCTCTAAGTCCAAAGCACTGTCCTCGCCGGAAAACTTGATCCGGTTCGCGGAGCTCGTAGATCTTGCGGTCTGCAATCTTCGAGACGTTCGTCGTTTCCTCTTTGGGGACGATACGCCTACAACCGAGAGCACTACCGGGGCATATTTCGTCTTGCGGAGAGAGGCTTCCTCGACTCGACGGTCTTTTCTTTTTGTTTTAATTTTCGGCTTATTGTATTGTTTTGTAATAGCAGCTTTTGTAACCAACACTTCCAGCAACTGAGCAACAGATACTAATTAAATTCATTTTATATTTTATAAAATATATTTTATCAAAAACAATATTTGATTCCCTCTGTAATAAGGTTTATAAAATAAGGTTTAAGATAATAACAATATTGTTATTATCTCAAATTTGAAAATGAATTTAGGAAAGGGGTTAAAAAATCTTTATGTCTGTATTGGTTGGTATCCAATTAGTCAACTATATTTCAATAGAATTATGACAGTTTGATGTTATATAATTTATTGATCCAATTATCCAAATATTAGGTATATCTAATATATTGATTGATTCTTAATCTCTTTGTTTACTCCTACTCGTGTACAAGCTGTTACTTATTTATGTACATTTATAAATTTTAAACAGTCTAATTAAAACTATTTTCAATTTTGAAATAGTCTTCTTCTTTTTTTCTTAGACAAATGGGACAATATAGTTACCAAAATGTGATTTTTTGGGTACCAAATTAGTCATTTTCTTAATCTTTTCGTCGGCAACTGTTAGTCATGATATTTTATATAAATAATAAAAGTCTTTTTTTGCATTAAATTTTCATAGAGATCAAACTGATCAATTGTATAAAATTTGAAATCTAATTTCACTAATTTTTTATTTTTTATTTTTTTGATAAAGTCGCCGGTTAATAGTAGTGTTTGGCCTTGAGTAATTAGTTGTGGGAAGAGAATAGCTCAGATAGTTGACCAGAGCCGACCTTCATCTCTTCCCTTTCCATTGTTTTTTTTTTTCTATCAAATATAATGTCTCTGTTTTTGTGTTATAAAGAGAATATAATAGACAAAAGTAGAGTATCTTTATGTTGGAAGATGCTACTCATTATGGAACCACTAAAATCAAATTAAATTCCTCTTTTATTGGTGATTTTTTGTTAAAACTATCTCAGCACCTGTAAATCAAGCCATGTGGAAACTTTTCATTCATACTACATAAATACAGCTATAAGCTTTCTGGGTATATTCTTCTCTATATGATTTTCAGCCTAACATTTGCTTACTTTCTGAGCAAGAATCTGACGAAAGTGTTGTATTGGCAACTTACTTCAGGAATTCAAGAACTGGTTTTTAGTATTAGGATTTGATTTGATACGATTAAACTTGTAAAAAACAAAACAAAAACAAGACATGATTTGTTGGAATAGTTGAATTTATCGATTAAAACTAATCATTTTTAAAAAAAAAATCCCCAGTTAACTAAATGCTACTTATGAGTGCAATCTGAATAGCTCGATTTAGAAGATATTAACAAAACTTGAATTACAAGACTTTTACTGTAGTATGTGCCTAGTTCACCATAAAGATTTGTATGTATCACTTTTGTATATCTTTGTATGTACTACACCATAAAAGTATTGACATGTGTTAAATATGACCCACATTTTTTAATAAAAAATGACACATGTCAATACTCTTGTGGTGTGGTATACACAAAATTATACGAAAACAATACATATAAGCCACTCCGCTAATTCACATTCAACATCAACATAGATATGTGCATTACTTCATTTTTTTGAGTTTTTGGTCAAAATAACACTATAGAAAAAAGTAATTGTCAATATAACATTGTTAGAAAATTATTTGTCATACTAACATAATATTGCCAACTAAAATGCCACCTGGTAACATTTGTTCACCTTCTCTCTTCTCTTTTGGTCTGCTTTTTTTATAATTTGAATAATTAATAAATAATAATATTTTAAAGATAATAATTCATATTATTGATAAATAATTTGGATATATATTAAAAATCATTATATTTTAATAAACGCATAAAAATCTGAATTAAGTTGGAAACAAATTCTCCATCAAAAGCAATTAGCAACTTCAAAATAATAATTCTCATCCCAATTATCTCTTGTTAATATAGATTATTATTTTTAAAATATAACATAATTAATATTTCAATATAATGATTTTCATCCGAGTTATTTTTCATTGATATAAATCTATTTTTAAAATATTTTCAGTTTATTTATCTTTTGATATAAATTGAAGTTTTATTTTTAAAATAGCAGGAATAATTATTTCTTATTGATAAATTTACTTTAAAAATATAACACAATTAGCTGTTCTATACAATGGATTTCCATCCCAGTTAAGTATCGATATAAACTACTGTTTTTAAAATATAATATAATTAATTATACAGTATAATGGTTTTCCTCCCAATTATTTCGCACATATAAATTTTTAATTTTTATAATAAACTTGCATCAGTTGATGGTTTCTAATTTCATCCCAATGATTTCTCATTAATTTGAATTATTATTTTGAAAATATAATAATTTATTAATTATTCAAATTATAAAAATGTGACAAAAAATAAGAGAGATAATGGTAAACAAAATTGCCATGTGGTATCCTAATTGGCAATAATGTGTTAGTTTGACAAATAATTTTTCAACAATATTATATAGACAAATACTTTTTTTCATGGTGTTATTTTGACCAAAAACTCCATTTTTTTTATGCATGGGTGGATCCAAGGGGTGCCCTCAAATTGTGAAAATTAGCTTTTTACCCTAAATTTTCTTTGTATTTTTTTAAAACTTGTGGTTTCATGGTCTAAAATTACAGATTTGCGTCCAAAATTCTAAAACTTGTTTTTTTGCCCCTTATTTCGAAATTCTGGATCCGTATGTGGTTTGATACGGTATGTGTACTTTGCAGCATTCAAAACAAGATAGCAACGAAAGTAGAATTGCTTGCAAGAAGTTATCTACATGGACAAAAATCACCACCATAAGCTCTAAAGAAAAGGAAGTAATGCAATTTATTAATTCCAAAAGCAAAAAGGTAGAGCTCAAGATACAAACAAGAATCTAATTCATTTCCTTTCACCTTCCTTGTTGAGAAGAAAAGCTTCGAGAGCATGAACAAAAGAAAGTGTAGAGTTGAGCAATTTGGGCGGAGGAACCTCTATTTCATTACTTTGAGTCACATAATCTACAGTCATATCAATCAGAGTTTCACACTCACCAAGTGCAGTAAGCTGGAAGGTGTTTTTGTAGTAAGTGAAGCCAACAGCAAGCCTCCCTCCCTCAATCACCTGCAACCCAATCCGGTGCAGCCTCTCATCAACCTCCACCACTTCTTCCTTCTGGTACTTCATATCCCCCGTCCCTAACAAGACGAAAACTCCATACATAATTACCTCATAAGAGCAAAATTGATCTCAACTGTGTAAGGTAACTTACCTGGGCCGAATTTGAAGATGTAAATAGTTCCTAACCCGCCGGTCCCTCCTATTGTTTCGCCTTCAGTGACGTGGTCTGGGATGATTATGGGAAGAGAAGAGCTGAGATCATTGGCCATAATTCCCCAGATGGATTCAATTCCCACACCAACCTTCACTTGCCCAGTTTCTTGCCTCTCCATTTGGTTGCTGCCAAATGTGTCTGATTGCTCTTCTTCTTTTTTTATGTTGTAAAGAGACAATCATCGATAAAAGAAAGGCATCTTTAGGTTGGAAGATGCCTTCTTTTTCTACAAACTAATTGTTACGTTGGAGATTCTTTATATATGTGATTCTTAATTATAATGATGTTGATATTTTAGGATTTGTTTGTATTTACCTATCAATTCGATAATTTGAGGATCAGTTTAAATTAACTTTTTATTAGTTTCCTTTTCTGAAATGATTTGATTGTTCTCATGAGAACCTTGTATAGTTGTATTCATTCTAAGAGATATGAGAGACATACATTCCCTTATATTAAGAAGACATGATCAATACCAAGTGACAAGAATGTGTAGGCCGATATGAATAGAGCTGCCAAGTTCATCCGAGGTTCCGGATTTTGTGAACCGTATCCCCACGGTTCCGGTTTGAGCCGTAACCGCAATCCGGCCATGATTCCTCCGATTTTTTTTGTTATTATTAGTTTCTTAAATTTAATTCGAAAAACTAGCCATTGGAATGACCATTTCCGATTCCACGATTCAGTCTAAAAAATTGACAGATTTGGACCGCTGATAATTTAAAAATATTAAAAAATTGAAAAATCGTCAAATTACAATTCCAGTTTTCCGAACCGTATGTGCACGGTTCATGATTACGGTTTGGCCACCTCTTGGTATGAACATCAAACTATATACGTAGAAACAAATGGTTCATATGAAACGATCTAATAACATAAACCAAACAAACTTTGATCGACTTGGGTTTGCTCTGATACCTTATAGAATTAGTTCTCTCATCCCCTTAAAATGCCTCATAAAGAGAGATGATTATCCGATCTTATACTAAAGATATAAGATCGATATCAAGTTGATGTGGATAGAGAATGAGCTTCAACCATATTAAATATCAAATATCCTCTTTTTTTTAATTGGCATGTGCTCCTTTTCTCAAGTTCCTCAGCATCCTGTAAGTAGAAAACAACCCATGTGGAACCTCTGATTCATACTGCATAAATAAAGCTACAAACACTCTGTTCCTTATTCTTCATGATTTCAGCCTAACATCTGCTTACTATCTAAGCAAGTATCCTTCACCAACTGGTTTTCAAAGCTACAACAGACTGGCCTAATGGCCAGAAGATAAGTCTTTTGCTATACTATGCTTCAATGATGACCAAAAGACAAGATCATAGAAGCAATGAAGCAAGCTGTAAACTGTATTAATCCAATTGAATATAAGGATACATATCACAGGCTATGCAATTACAACTTCCATTTATGCATTTGCCTCAACCGATATTATACTACATACACTCTCAGGTAGTATTATTAGGGAAAAAAGCAAGAGAATTCTAACAATAGAATGAATAGGAAATCACCTTTGTATGCTTGAGTTATGTAATATGTAGGTCTTCTTTGATTCCAAAAGTCACAAATCTTCATTGTTCACCTGCCACGAGGATTTACCAGCTGAGAGAAAACCGCGCTGGTTGCTGCATCTTCAGCATCATCATCTGTTCCTGAATGAACTCCTTCAATCATACTCACACTGTTGTCAAATGGCTCTAGTGGTGTCAAAGGGATTCCGGGGATATGATTCGTACTATTATCATCCGGCTCCATGAGGGCTGATGAGGTCTCCTCGAGCTGAAGAGCATATTCCAAGTTCCACAAAACATCTCCCATGGAAGGCCTATCAACACCATGCTCGGCTAGACACTTTTCAGCCGTCTCCCCAAATTTCTTTAGAGAAGCAGGATTTACCTTCCCTGCAATATTCTTGTCCATAATCTGGTCTAACATTCCCTTCTTTTGCCAAATCATTGCCCACTCGGCGATATTTACTTGCTCTCTAGGAAGAACCGGGTTCAGAGCCGGTCTAGTACAGAGTGCCTCCATTAGAACTACCCCAAATGAGTAGACATCTGATTTCTCGGTCAGCTGTTGCCTTCTGAAGTACTCGGGATCAAGGTATCCGAAGCTACCTTTGACAGCCGTACTTACATGAGTCTGATCAAGAGCCGGTCCCGTTTTAGAAAGACCAAAATCAGCTACCTTTGCAACAAAATTCTCATCTAGGAGTATATTGGTTGTTTTAACATCTCGGTGAATAATGCTCTGAGCTGCTCCCGTGTGGAGGTAGTGAAGCCCCCTAGCTGCACCGATGCATATCTCAAGGCGTTGCTTCCATGAAAGAGGCGGGAGATCCGTTCCGTAGAGATGGCTCCGGAGAGGCCCGTTCGCCATGTACTCATAGACCAAAATCATCTCCGACCGTTCATCGCAGTAGCCAATGAGAGAGACAAGGTGGCGGTGGCGGAGCTTCGAAAGCATTTCGATTTCCGTTCGAAACTCTGCAAGGCCTTGCTCGGATCGAGGGTTCCCTCTCTTGACAGCTACCCGAGTTCCATCCTCGAGTGTGCCTTTGTACACCCTACCGAAGCCACCAACACCGAGAAGCATGCCTTCATTGAATTTGTTAGTTGCATCCATGATTTCTTGAAATGTGAAGAACCGGCCGAGGTTGGAGGAGGCTAATGAGATGCAGCTAGCTGTGCCACTCTTCTGAGATGCCGTAGACATCTTTGTCATAGTCAAAGAGTTTCCGTGTAAGGGCAGATGAAGCCATGAACTTCCTTGCTGCGGTTCCTTCGACCTCCGAGCAACCAAGCAGAAGTAACACAATCCAAAAAGCAACAATGCAGCCACACCACCAACCGCAGAGCCAATTACCATCCCGGTCTTATGCTTCTTGGGAGGCAGCACGAGGAGAGTATCCACGGGCAAGCTTCCGATCAAGCTTTTGGCGTCATTGCTGATCTTCATGATTTCAAGACCATTCATTATGGCATTTGGGAAATCAGCAGCAGCCTCAGGACCAACACTTACTGTCAACGTATTCGAACTATCCGGAACTTTGGCGACAAAGTCTCTGTAATAAGGCACATCCAAGTTGCCAGCTACATTTGATAGATCCAGACTCAAAAGGGCAATATCAGTATTGATGTAAAGGTTAAATATCAGACTATTCAAAGATTTGCTCACAATATCACAAAAATGCACGCGCAAGAAGTATGAGAAACTCAGATCAACTTGGAGGACCCATGTGATGTTGAAGTTCATATTGGCCACACTCGCGTCTCCCATGGTTTCAGCAGTGGCATAGACGTAATTAGGAGCTATTTCAGGAGCAACAGCATCACCATATTTGATGTTTGAAGGGTTGACTGAGACATTCACGGCAGAGCTGTTCACATGAAGATACTTCACATCATTCTCCCAAGTCCTCCCCAAAGTGTCGTTCTGAGCAGTTATCACCGGACCACCCATATTAAGCCGGTAGACAGTTTCCAAAGCATGACCGGAGAGGCCATCGAATTGACCATAGGGCGACACAGTAGTTGCCTGGTCTGGAATCAAGTTATCCGGGACAGACACTACTTCAATGGCATTGACAAAAGCAATGGAGTCATTCCCGGGAATGAAAGTAATTGACAAGCTATTGGAAGTGACATTGACTACATACTCCTTGAAGAGGTACGAGCCCTTGAAAGTGTCGAAACTGAAGTTATGCAATAACACGAAATCTTCAGTGACAACAGTGATTGAAGCAGAAGACAAACTCTGGTCTGGGATAGGGTAGAAGTGAAGGCGGACCCAATGCCGGCCTTCTCTCTGAATATTGAATCTGTATGAGGTTGTGCTTCTTAAGATTCTAGCAGACTGATAAATAGGGAATGGTGCAGTGGAGTTGGAGGTAGCAACATAAGAATCCCCTCTGCCTTTTAAAGAGACAGAGGATTGAGCTGAATCAGGAACATATGTCCGGCCAAGAAATGTCACATTTTGTGAAGATCCACAAGCAAGCAAGTAGTTATCAGCAGGTGTGAATGTATCCACTGACACACTACTACCCACAAATCCCAGCATGAAAAAAGCTACAACTACACACTTCACCATATCCATAACTTCAATTCCTAAATCAAGATTTAGAAATTCAGTAATTTCAACAACGAAGAGCTGATTTCCAAATAATCCCACTTCCTCCCAATTTCTTCTCCGCAAATAATGCAATACCTAAAAATTCCCAGATCTATTCAGCCCATATAATAGCAGAAACAAATTGTATGGAAAAGAAAAAGGCAAAATACAATAATTTCCGGAAGTAAAGCAGTAAAGTCTTGCTGCGGAGGACAGTATTGAACAAATCTTGAAGTTAAGAAGCAGAATTTAAGACAAAAAGTTAACAGAATTACCTCACTGAACCGAGCTTAAAGGCTTGCAATAATGAGGCGTAAAGAGAAACGCATTTCCGCCACCATGAAAACTGAAGAATTAAGCTGCAAAAATGCACCAGCTCTTTCCAGGCTGTTGATTAGGCTGTCAATTTACAGAGGGAAAAAGAGAAGTTTAAAAATAAAGTAAATTTTTTAGGACCCACTTCAAAAGGGAAACCTCAAAAATCCACTCTCCAGTTGCAATTTAGAAACAGCTGTTGTCAATATAGATAATGTTGGGCGTAATTTCAATGCTCTTGGACTCTCAGTATCTCGGAGAAAATGTCAAAATTGGTTTATGGCTCTTGTCCGATTTTGGTCCTTTATTGTGGCGTCGTTCGATTTTGGTCCTTTATCTCTTATACTTGTCCCTTTTTGGTCCTTCCGGTGAGAGTGGTGTGCACGCTTAGTTTTTCGCCGGAAACTTACGCGCCTTGTAATTTTTTTTTTAAATAATTTATAACTATTATTCTTTCTAATTAATTAATTGATAAGTTAGAATAAAAAATGTTTCTTTCTTCTCTCCCGTCAAACCCTACGACTCCCTTAACCACTTCAAACGAAAATTTCTCACATGTAAGCTCGTTGATGCTCCGGCTTACTTGTATTCCTCAATAGCCCTTCGAAGTTGTGACACGAGTATGCTTTCGAAGTTGTGAAACAAGGAATTTTCGCTTGATTTTTGATTTTGAAGGGCTATTGTGACGGCACCGGGACGAAGTTGTGGCGTTCGATTTTGGTTCGCGGTTCAGGTTCTGGTGTTGTGTACTTGTTCAATTTGATGTTTATTGAGTAATTGGTGCTGCCCTTTTTTAAGTGGTTTAGTGGAAGCAGAATTCTTGTATTATGATGGTAATAATGAATTAGGCCCAACTAAACCCTACGATCTAAAGCCCTTAAACTAAAACCAGATTATCAGGGCATATAATTAAATAGAGTAGGGATCTTCTGTTTATTGATGTTATATCGCGGTTCAGGTTCTGGTTAGCATATAATTGCCTGTTTCTAGAACTATCAATTTTCATGCTTCAATTGTTTGTTTACGTATAGTATTCTTCTTTTTCATCTTGAATGTCATTTGCCGGATAATACATGGGAAATTATGCAACTTATATGTACCAAGATATTGCAGTAACTTTATGGTTAAATGATTCACTTTCGTAATAAACATTTCTTCAATTCTTTATGTTGACTTACCATTGGTTAATTGAGCAGAAGTGTGAATTTACAATGGATGATGATAATACAGAGATTGATTGGGACGAGTTTGAGTTCTATGATAGTGGATACGAAAATGATAGTGATGAAGGGCGAAAAGGAGAAAATGATGATGACGGTGATAGAAGAAACTTGGAAGGTAGTGCCTCAGAAGGTAGTGCAAGAGGTGGGGAAGAGACAAGGGATGATTTTTACCATTCGGATGCCGATGTGGTTGAAAAGACAGTTTGGGATAGTGATGAATATTTCACTAGTGAGAATTCTGAAGGAGATACAGGAGGAAAACTGAAATCCAACAACTTTAGAGAGATGGATACATTTCACCCAAAGTTTGAGGTGGGACAAAGGTTTTCTGGGAAGAAGCTATTCCATGAAGCTGTGAAGTCACATGCTGCAGAGACGAGGAGAAATTTGAAAGTGACAAAAAATGACAAAATCAGAATGCTTGTAAAGTGCAAGGGGAATGAGAAACGGAAAAGCGTGGATCAATGTCAATGGTTACTTCATGCTCTTAAGGTGAAGGGGGAAGAAACTTTCAGAATTGCCCACTACAATAGTAAGCATACTTGTATCACAACTTCGAAAGTCAGAATGATTAAGTCTAGTTAGGTGCCTGACAAATACCTTGATTATTTCAATGATCAACCCAACATGGAGTTGAAGGGCTTTAGAATGATGGTGAAAAGACAAATGGGAATTAACTTAAGCAGGCAACAAGCAATCAGGACCAAAGGAGCTGCTTTCAAAAAATTGCAGGGCCCTTCAACCGTTGATAATACTGCTACCTCGACTTTGAAGCAACCGTTGTTGCAGGGCCCTTCAATTTACCAACAGCTAATTGGTGGGCATAATGCAAGAATTCATGTAAGAAACTCTGTTGACACTAGAACAGTATCCACAACACAATTGGAAAAAATGAGGGATGAGAAAAGGGAGAACATCAAGAAAAATGCAAAGAAAACATCACAAAAGGGAGCAGAAGCAGGTCCTCTTCGTTTATGTGTGTGTGCATGTGATAAAATGTGTTTTGTGTGTTCTTTATTAATGTTTATTTATGGTTTTCAGGCCTATGAAGCTTAATTGAAGTTGATTGTGGTGAAATTAGGTAAAAAGGTGATGCGTTTTGTAAATTGTTATAATTGGTTAGGCCTGGATTTTGTGGATTTTAGGCATCTTATGCACATGGTCCATTTTGTCTCGAGTTTTTAAGTTTTGGTGACCAAATTTGTTGGTTTTGGAGACGTCGATATTTAGTGGTTGTGGGTTTTGTCGGTTTTCGATTATCTTATGCAATCTATTTTCAATTCTCTTTGTTGTATGAAATTATTTTTAGAGTCCATTTCTCGTGTAGATAGCTCGTTACTTGCAGGTAAAAATAATACATACATTGATGCGATATGTCTTGGATAGATCATGGCCATCTCCGGGCATTTGTGTGTAGAAGCACTAGAATACTATCGAATTCTTAGATATATATCTATTTTAATTAAAAATTGCAAGAAGTCGAACATCAATTTATAACACAAAGTACAAAGTATTTTAATTATAAATATTTTAGTTACACGAATATGAAAGTAATTTTACTCGAATAATTAATTTTTACTCGTTGGTATCGGTTTAAAAGAAAGTAATTGATTTTTTTTTAAAACCTTTAATGTCAACTTTGCCTATTTTTAGTCCTTTAATGTTGACTATGTCCATTTTCAGTCATTTAATTTAGCTTATGTTCAATTTCGGTCATTTATTGTGTTTGTCCGATTTTGGTCCTGTAAGTTTAAACAATGTCCAATTTTAGTCCTTTATCTTTCGTACCTGTCCAATTTTGGTCCCCTCCGGGAGAGTGTAATACACGCGCCGGCTCCTATTCCACAATGTCAAAAATAGGATCAGAAAGGGACAAGTATAAGAGATAAAAGATCAAAATCGAACGACGCCACAATAAATGACCAAAATCGGACAAGAGCCACAATAAAGGACCAATTTTGACATTTTCTCCAGTATCTCGTGTGAGAGAGAGAAAAAGGTAGTGTAATTTCCTGTAAAATGCCATGAAAGCTCTGCTGTTGTGCCTCGTTTGTAGAAAAATAATTTAATAATTTGTGGTTTTAGTTTATTTTACTTTTTTTATTATCATTATTTTAATAACATCATATAATAAGATATTACGAATCTAGCAATATGTTGCATAAAATTTCTTTTTCTAACATTCAATTGCTTGCAAGTACTTAATCTAAATATGGTGATATCGAACTGATTGTCATCTTTATTAGAAAGTAATTAAATTTGAGTAATATGATTCATATTAAAAATAGAAAATACCCATTGTGTGATTATAGTTTATAGATATGAAAATAAAAAAAATTGGCCAAAATCACTACCATGCAATCTTCGGTTATTTTAATATTTGTAATTATTGTGTTTTTTCTCAAGATTGAAATTATTATTGAGCAAGGTGGGGTGGTCTGCTTTGCTGTTGTAGTGTTGTTAACGATCTTGGGGCCCCACTTTTACGCGGATACGGGGTGGGACCCTCTTCACGGCGTTACGTGACGGAGGAGGCGACCATGCAACTTGACTTGTTTGAGTATGAAAATCACAAAAGTTTATTAGTACTACTTTTATATATTAGTCTTCTCTGTACCACATAACGAGGATATTAGCATGTATTAAATATGACATAATTGATTTAATAAGAAATGTCATATGTCAATATCCTTGTGGTATGATACACACAAGGGTATACGAAAGTGGTACATACAAGCCGCTCCGTATGAAAACGGATAAGATGAAATTAAGATTCCCGCAATTACCGCTATTAAGATTCACAAAGACAATAGATTTAGTATTCTTAAAATTAAATTTCTTCGTTAATAAAAATATGTCAAAGAAATTGTAGAATAAGATAAATATTGCCTTAAAATGCGATGGTTAACTCTGTATTATTTTTTCGCAACCTTAAGAAATAGAGAATATTTTGCAAAGAAAAAGACTGCCTAGTAACGGAATCTTGAGGACGTTAGCGTTAAATAGGAAGGAGAGTTGCGGGAATCAATTTATGTAATGACCGCCGAAATTATTGCACATGCACATGTACGCCTACGTCCACCTTGTCTCTTTTCCTTGGCCTTTCCTCACATCATTTTCAGTACTAATTAGTAATCTATCATATCAAACTATACACCTTTTTTCTTTTTTAATTACCAACGGAAATTACGGAATCATAGAATATGACAATGTGAGTTTGATCGTGATCGAATTATATTAAACAAAGAAAACAATAAGTAATGAATATATTGCATACTAAAAATTCTAAAAAGTGAATGATATTTCACGACTTATTTATTACATTTTTATGAAATCCGTTTTTAGAAAAGAAAATAGAAAACAAAAAAGTGTGTATATATATTTATACAAAATATATGACAAAACAAGGAATAATTTTCGGTTCGATTTCGATTTTCTCTTTGGATAAATCAAATAGTCGTTTACTGAACCTGACCGTTTGAAACAGTATATATAAAGGAAATTTTAATTATGAAAAACTCCAATTACATATAATTAATGGAATCCTCAGTCAATTTAAATTTGGTATAGTATTATAGGATTGGAAATGAATAAAAAAGTAGTCGAAATTAATCTAGTAAAAAAACATCATCCGTATGTAATCAAAAGTTAGTAATACAAACCCTCGCCACTTAAGCAGAGCAAAATCTTGATTAAAAGCAACACGACTTCAATCGTTAATCACGTGGAATAAGATTTGAGAATGCTCCAACAGAAACTACATCTAACGGCTTTCCACGATTTGTAGTGGACGGAGATGCAGCCGTTTGCATGTTCGCCACCGCGAACACATCCCGGCCACCGGCTTGCTCCACCGTACCGTGTCTATTTGGTCCACCAACAAACACGAAGAAACCATATAATGAACTCTCTTACCTTAAAACTCTCAACAAATGTCTCCAAAAGTAACAGTTGAAAATGAAGTCAAATTGTGCAGTTGGAAAATAGTGTGGATGTATATATCCCTACGTTCAAATTATTAAACCGTCTCAAATATCCAATTATACACATACAACTTGAAATTGGAATTGGGTCAGTCATTGGGCTTATAGTAATGGGCCCATAGTTAGGAATCCAAAATAGATATCATCCGCTAGCATGAAAAAGCTCCCACATCGCTTTTATATCAAATAAATGATAGCTACTTATACGTCGAGGACGAAGAAACGGATACGACCTTACTTGAACAGGATCTGTTCTATAGGCTCGTACCTCTGTATCCTTGATTTCTAAGGAGACAGGAAACCAGGTCTGGTGGATGAACCGTGGCTGCCCGCCCAGAGCGTGATTAACAGCGGCGGTTCCCGTGTCTCGGGTCACCGCTGCAGTAGAGGATCGTTCTTGCCCGGTTTCACCGGTCAGGATGGCCGGGCAGCTGTCTGACAGACTATAAATCTTTTTTCTTTTTTTTTGTTACCCAATTTTGTAAATTCTCCATATTCTTAAGACCTGCAATTACATTGTTTATATTTTACTTTACTAAAATATTATTTTTCCATCATTAAAATGAAAGTTAAAAAAGCGACTAAAATAATTTCTTATTTTGAATAACTAACTCACTGCTCTATTTATCAAATTAATGGATATTATACATACGTTTGAATGATCTTATTAATAATAATTTATTTGAATTTAATCTAAAAATGTGTTTGAAAGCTTTAATTTATTTGAATTTAATCTTAAAAATGTGTGTGAAAGTTTATCGAAATTGATTATAAGACCTTCATAATAGTTTATTAGGAGCTTGTGCAAAGATCTTCCCATAAATCTTGATTGCGTTAAAATTTTGGAAACTATATTTTTTATAAATTATTCTTAATATGTACATTCAAACACAATAACAATCCAATTTTAAGCAAGCATTTATGTTATACCACTTATTTTTTCTGAACTAATTTCATATCGAAATTAAATTAATGAGAGTCGTCAAACCTTTTAGTTATCTTACACACGTCTCCAATCTAAAATCGGCAATTTATCACCACACAATAATCTAAATTATGGAAAATAAAATATTGATGCAGACAGTCTGAAACTTGGAAACACTAGAAATAAATCAGACTAAAATATATAAAAACCATTCAGCTCATGACAAATCCTAAGAGCAGCTAATATTCCAGAAAATTCTGACGAAGACAGAATTTTAATTAATTAGGCACCACCTAAAATTGAGATATTTGAAATAGTTGGGATTCAAGAACTAATTATTCTATGGCCCCATGACCTGATGTGTGACACACGAATAATTTAAATTCTATTTTATTTATTTATTTGACACTTTCTTATGGACCTCAGCATTCATATAGACCAAAATCTCCCCTTGCCTGCCTATTTTTTCGTGCAGAATTTATTTATCTAATAATCTGATTTGCATGGTGGAGGTAAGTTGAAAGAAGATATTGTTTGTTCGATACATCATAATTTTAACAAAGCTTATCACAGCCTCTTGAGACTGTTAAGTTTTAAGGAGTGACATATTTTGTAATACACTTCGGTAAAATAAAAAAAACATTTATGATGAAATAATTGTATTAGGCTGTGAGCATATGAGATCTGAAATAATGTTTTCTAATATTAGTAATTATTAACATAACTCACGTGTTTGTAAAAGCGATAGATAAATTAATATGAAAAGGAAATCAAATCGGCAAGTTTATTAAAGAAAAAAGTAGTCGCAGCTAGGGGTGTAAGTGGTTCCGCTTCGAACCGCGAAATCGATCGGACCGAACCGAACAAAATCGAAAAATGCGGTTCGGTTCGGTTTCGCGGTTTGGTTCGGTTTATTTTTTTAAAAAACCGTTTACATTCGGTTCGGTTCGCGGTTTCAAGAATTTTTGAACGGTTCGAACCGAACCGAACCAATAACCTATTTTTTAATTTTTTATTTAATATTTGTCTTTCTTATATGAGAATATTGTTGGATTTAGATATTAGATTTAAGTTAAGATCAATTATAATCTATACAAATGAAGAAAAATGAGTAACAATTCTATACTTGTGAGTTCGGAATGAGTGACATCTTATAAACTATTATTCTTGCAATATTTAGATTTAAAAAATAAATAAAAATAAAAGGTAAACCGAGGAACCGAACCGAACCAAACCATTTATAAGCGGTTCGGTTCGGTTCCGATATTGAAAAACCCATCGAACCGAACCATTTCTATGTGTTTGGTTCGGTTCCTAAAATACATCAAAAACCGAATCGAACTGTTACACCCCTAGTCGCAGCTTCCTTAATTAATTGTACAAATCTTTCAACCTTGTCAATGTGTATAGATTATTAGAGCATCCACACTGCTACTGAATTACCCATCCATAATTATGGATGGATGGTTTAACGCGTTGCAGAAGAAGTTTAGATGGAGAGAGAAATTTCAACGTTTAAAGCATTGGACGAGGAGAGAGAGTGTACTTGTGGGACCTACAGTAAATTATTGTCAGCAAATTTCCTCCAAATTCTCATACCAATTAATTGAAAAACTCTTTCTTCAATTGAAAGAGAAGCCTGCAAATTTTAATCGATTCAACAACAACAAATTGATTTGCCCAATTTCAAAAAACGATTCATACAAAAAAATGATTCATACAAAAAAACGATTCAATTTTCTTCAATTGAAAGACTACAAACGATTCATACAAAAAAAATTGATTTGCCCAATTTTTTCCACCAAACAAACGATTCAATTTTTTCTACACAAAAAACAAACGATTCAATTAGAACACAAATTAATCGATCACAATTGAAGATTAAAACTCGTAATTTCATCAATTGAAAGAGAGAGAGAGAGAGAGAGGGAGGAGGGAGAGATCTAGAGAGAGCAATCCTCCCTGTGAAACTGATTTGCCCAAAAAGGGGATCTTAAGATTAACCCCGATTCCGGCATCTGGAAGGTTGATGATTGACGGCGGCAGCAGGTGGAGCGTAGGCAGCGGCGGCGCGGGGAGGCAGGAGGCAGGGGAGAGAGCAGTGGAGGGAGGCAGGAGGGGGAGAGAGGAGCGCGCGGAGGGGGAGAGAGGAGGTCGCGGAGGGGGAGAGAGGAGCTCGCGGAGTGGGAGAGAGGAGTCGGGCGGAGGGGGGAGAGAGCGGCAGCTACGGGCGGGAGGGGGGAGACGGGGGGGGGGGAGGAGAGAAAAGATTATATATCGGGGTGATTTTCCGGCCGTTAAAAACTAGGCGTTTATAGCCATTGCACTTTTTTTTATATCCGTTGAAGTTGCTTTTGCACATTTCTATATATATGCAAATAAGTTACAACAAAAACCACACAATCATATTATTATCTCTCTATATTCATTTCAAAGTTTGCTACTACGAGGGGACAGATGCACAATGATAAACAATGCAGCTGACGTTCAACGTCAATACTTGAGAAGACCAAATGCACAATGATAAACATGGATTCAACGTCTGACGTTCAACGTCTTACTTGAGAAGGCCAAATGCAGTTGACGTTCAACGTCTTACTCAGATGCACAATGATAAACATGGATTCCCGGGAATGTTGGGAAGTCTTGATTGTATGCATTGAGAATGGAAGAATTGTCCAGTCGCGTGGAAAGTTCAATTTACGAGGGGACATGGTTCTCCTACGATCGTGCTAGAAGCTGTCGCTTCCCAAGATCTATGGATATGACATGCCTTTTTTGGTGTAGCTGGTTCACGAAATGATATTAATGTGTTAAATGAATCTCCATTATTCAACCATGTGCTCTCAGGAAATGCGCCTGAGACTAATTTTACGGTGAATGTCACACATTATAATCAGGGGTACTATGTGACAGACAGAATTTATCCAACATGGGCTACTTTCGTGAAGTCTTTTCCTTGCCCAGACGATCCAAAGAGGAGTCTTTTTAAAGAAAGGCAAGAGGCTGCCAGGAAAGATGTTGAACGAGCGTTCGGGGTACTCCAAGCTCGATGGGCAATCGTTAGAGGGCCAGCTCGATCTTGGTACAGGAAAAGAATAAAATCTATCATGTTAACTTGTGTAATTTTGCACAACATGATTATTGAGGATGATGGGGATATGGTTGCATCGTTTTTCAATGATGAAGATGATGAACCCCCACAATTCGTTCAAGGTCCAAATCCAGAATTTCGAAATGTGATTCGAACCAACTCCGAGTTACGTAGCAGCGATGTGCATCACCAACTTCGACACGACTTGGTTGAGCATATATGGACTCACTACAACAACAATTGATCGATTAATATTTTGATGTACTAGTTCGTAATTTTTATTTTAATTGTTGTATTGTTTAATTTTCCATGTTATTGCAAGTTTTTAAATTATTATTTTTCCCTTTGTTAGTATTTATTGTTTAATGAATTTATCGAAATTAATTAATTTATTTTTTTAATTATTTATTTATTCAAAGAGTAATAAAAATATTATTCTATATTTGTTGTTATTAAAATATAATGTTTGAAAAAATTAAAATAGTGGAACCCAATAAAATAAAAAAAATTGTATGGATAAATAAAGAAATATAGTTGAGTGTTTAAAAGTTGAGTGTTTAAAAAAAGCTGACGTGACGGAGAGAGAATGTCCGATGTTTAAATACTTGAGGAATGCGGATGCTGTTAATGTACAGGTCGCATCTCGTTTCCTTTTTTCATAATAAAAAAATATATTAATATTACTATTAAATTTAAAAACATTTCGTATGTTGCCGAAAGCTGATTGGTTGAGGGCTGTATACGTCATACGATGCGATGGAATCACACATCCAAACGCTGCATATCCTGTCCCCACCAACCCATGTCGACCAGCTGTCATATTAAACTACCACTCTCGTCACCCTTCAAACCGTTCGAGTCAACTCACAACACATTCATCACTCGATCTCCTCACCGAGTCACCGGCGCAAGGCCAGCATCCGTAATGGCCGCCGCCGCCGTTTCCATCCCGAAATCATTCCTTTCTCTCTCTAAACCCAAACCTACCAAAAACTCCTCTCTCTTCAAACCCCTGCCGCCCACCACCAAAATCCTCCCCAGACCCAACCACAAAAGGCAATCTCTGCAGCTCGTGAGCTCAGTGGCCAACGATTTCGACGTTTTACCCGTCCAGAGCGGAGACAGAGTTGACCAGCAGGACGGCGTCGTTTTGTTGGAGAGAGAAGCAGAGCCGGCGGAGGTGGATCAGGTGGTTGGGGGTTTCGGGAGCGAGAGATTGTCGTTTGAGGGTGCGGCTGGGTTCTTGTCCACTGGTTCCGGCGTAGGTGGAACGGATCCCGGAGATGGGAAGAGCGAGGAGGAAATGGAGAGGCTGATCGATCGGTCGATTAATGCTACAATTGTCTTGGCGGCTGGGTCTTTTGCTATAACCAAGTTGCTAACTATTGATCATGATTATTGGCATGTAAGTTTGGAAATTGGAATCATTAATTTGCTTCATTCTCTTTATTTTATTTTCTTCTTTTTTGGGTTCTCTGTAGTGACTTCAATCAAGATTTGTGTTTTTCGTAGTTGGAATCATGTTTGATGCATATTGATATTGGTGGTGCTGATAAAAATTTAGTCTATATGTAGGAACCTATGCAGATTTGAAGAATCCCATGAAAACTTGTAGTTTTGTTTTATGATCTCAATTACTAATTGAATTATATATTGGCTAGTCGTAATCTTTCGGCATTTTCGTGAGATCTGGACCTGTGATTTACTCTTAGTGACGTTTTAAAGTTTTTAGCAATTTTCTTACCAATTACCATCATAGTAAAGAGTTCTATTATTATTCTTTATCTGCCATGATTTCAGGACTTCATATTCTGAGTTCAAAGTCCAAACAAATATGAATAAGCTTCTATATCATTTTTGCTGATTTTCTTCATGTTATGATATTTAAATAAAGTTGGACAAATAAAACTATGTAGTAACATTTATGTTGACTTGAAGCCTTTTTGGTGATCCGAGCATCGATGAGTAAGTTAGTTGTAGAGTATCCCTTATGTGTGTGTTTGCATTGGAGCACTCTGGTTTATTGTCACTATCATTGTCCTTATTTGAAGCTAATATTTTGCATGGCCTGTGAGTCAGATAGATATGAAACTTATTTGTTTTGTTTACCAAGGGATGGACCTTCTTTGAAATACTGAGATATGCTCCCCAACACAATTGGAGTGCCTATGAGGAAGCCCTTAAAACAAACCCAGTCTTGGCAAAAATGGTTATAAGTGGAGTGGTTTATTCGGTGGGCGACTGGATTGCGCAGGTGAGCCGATATAATTATGTAAAGATGTATTCATTTTTTGTGCAAAAAGTAGCTCTGGATTTTTTAGTTTTTAGTGGTTTATATGTCAGCTACTGATTAGTTTCTCTGGTATATAGTGTTATGAAGGAAAACCTCTGTTTGATTTTGATCGTGCACGTATGTTCCGGTCTGGTGTGCTGGGATTTACCCTGCATGGATCCCTTTCCCATTATTACTATCAGTTTTGTGAGGTAATCTTCTGATTCCTTATCTTATACTTTTGGTGTTGTTCTTTAAATTGCTCATGACCAGCCCTTACTGTCTTAAGAATTTGTCTCGTTTCAGGCTTTATTTCCTTTTCATGATTGGTGGGTGGTTCCTGCAAAAGTTATATTTGACCAGACAGTATGGTCTGCAATTTGGAACAGCATCTATTATACGCTTTTAGGCTTTTTACGCCTTGAATCCCCTCTCACTATCTTTAGTGAATTGAAGGCTACATTCCTGCCCATGTTAACGGTATGTGCTCTCTCTCGTTAAAACCTACTCCTCAACTTTCATACTATCATTGTAAACGCTGCATATCCGCCTTCATATCCACTATAACGATCGTCTCTTATGATGCTGCATGTGCATAGACAATCTTATTGGTATTTGATGAAGCAGTTTGGTTCTGTCAATCTCATTTTCTCTTGCAATATGCATTTCTTTTTTCTACTCTAGTAGCTGCGTTTGAACAAGAACTTTTATTTTCAGGCGGGTTGGAAGCTTTGGCCTTTTGCTCATCTGATTACATACGGTGTGATCCCAGTTGAACAGAGGCTTCTTTGGGTTGATTGTGTGGAACTTATTTGGGTTACTATATTGTCAACGTAAGGACTAAAACAACCTTCAGCTTATAATTATTTCTGTTCTGAGCACGTTAAGCCTGCACGGATGAAAGCTACTACGTAGAAATAACCATATTAAAGAATAATACACCATGCAGTTATAGTGTTAATATGTTAAAAACCCTCTATTCAAACAGTAGTTATAAGTGATCCCCCTCTAAACTCATACTCGACTCGAACATAGTCAGTAATGTAGCTGATTTCTGCCCTCTGGTCATAGCTCTATCAGGATTACTTAAGCTTGCAGAATTGGGCCATATGGCAAAATTTTAATCAGAAATGACTAAATCTTGAATCTTGAAACTCTGGTGACTCTTAATTTGGCCATTTGAGCTACCTTTCTATCTATGCCATTCAACTTTCCTATTAAGGAGGACTACCTAATTGTAGACATACTTTTCTTCTCCTTTTCTTATTTAGTACTTCATGTGAATGAGAGAAAATTAGGCATCAGGGAGCCATTATAATAGATGTATCCACTCATTTCTGCAGATACTCAAATGAGAAATCAGAAGCAAGAATATCTGAAGCTCCAGTTGAAGTTAATGCCAGTTTGCCACCACCAACCGGTCCATCTGAGGTATTCTTCTACTAATACATGAGAAAGTAGTGTTCATTAGACTCGACTGTGCTTCCAACTCTAACACCGCCTTTCTTCTTGAATGAAGGAGTGAAAGGAAGACATGACTCGGGATGATGAGGGAGAGAAGCGATTTACACCCGAATCCATGACCGAACCCCCTATGTACAAAAGGTATGAAGCGCAACTATTATGGGGACTGAAACATAAAAATTCATGCTTTCATGGCTATGAGGCTCATCTGTAACTTAGGTAGATATCCTTAATCACTATGTATAATTATGGGTACATTAATAAAATCACTAGCTTGTCAAAAATCATCATCTTCTTCATATAATTGCTATGAACTTTTAGCTATCTCTTTATTGTTGTTTATAGTCACCTCTAACTGAGTTTTCCTGCTAGGAAATTAGCAATAGAACTTTCAGTGTATATATATGTTGTATGTGAGGGCAATATTGGTAACATTGGTTAAATATTTGTGATACATTTAAAAAAATGGTCTTGTTTGCTTTATAG
The DNA here is from genome assembly GCA_028984105.1 of Lavandula angustifolia. NCBI lineage: Eukaryota > Viridiplantae > Streptophyta > Magnoliopsida > Lamiales > Lamiaceae > Lavandula > Lavandula angustifolia. The sequence goes on from CM054804.1 coordinate 29,764,794, forward strand.
GTAAGTGTTGGTGGTCTACACCTTTTATGTGGTCGTTTGGAGTTAAAATTAATGACCATTTTACCATAAAAATTATTTTTCTTCCTTTATTTGTCTTCGATCAACTTCTCATTTCTTTTTATTGACCAAACAAAACCTTAGAAACTTTATATATCATTTCTTTCCTATATTAATATTCTATGTTGCAGTTGTGTTACATTAACGGTATAGGAGTTAGAAGAAGAAAAATATATTGTATTATTAAAAATTAGATATATGTTTGTCCGATTGATAAATGAGAACTATTCTAATTATGTAATAGTTGATGTATATATTATTAAAACAAACATTGAAGATTTTGTAGCTAAATTATCTCAACCCAATTTGCATACAACATATCGTACAAGAAGTCAATAATTTGGCTGTGAGATCAATATTTTAAGTTACACAAGTTAGATGTATGAGTAGATGCATGAACGGTTCCACAACGGATGTATTCGACTCACGAAATTGAGATGATTCTCTGTATGCTTTTATGAAAGTGAAAGAATGAAATTTACCTGTTTCCTTCGTTTATTGTAGTAGTTCTGATTATTGCTCTCATTCAGATCTTTTGATTTATATCCCGACCATTTTTTTTTCCTCCGCGTGGTCAAAGAACAGAAGAAAATAGAAATGTCTTTCTCTCACTCGCTTGTATATGTTTGTGAGTATGTATATATATAATATGTCTTGGTTTGTGAAATGAAATACTAATATATATAGGCTTCAAAAGCTTATATTATATTAATATTTGTAGCCCAATATTAATTTAATTATACTTTTAATGGGTTTCCACATCAATTCACCCATAATATAATAAATTAATCTACTATGCTATTTTTATTTAATAATTAATTGGTCCAGCGAATTAATTTCAGTTAAATAATATTATTAAATAATGCAAAATATATTAATTTTTTAATAATAATTTTTGAGAGAAAATAAATAATTAAGCAACTAATTGGATCATATCAGGGATCCAATAAGAGAAATAAAGTCGGGTCTCAAACCAATTAATTATCTATGCTCAGCCGAGAGCAACATCAATTAATAAACATAGATTCATTCCAGTAGGGAATTTGTACTGACTTACCCCTTTATCCCAACTTGAGCATGAACTTGTATTTTAGACTTAATCGATCCGCGTATTTAAGATAGAAATATTTGTTAATTAATTCAGCCCACTAACTGTTTAAATTGATTAATATCTCATTATATTCCTGAGTACTACCAACCTTATTAACACACCTGAACTTAATCAATTGGTCGGGTTTAGTGTGATAATTCTTAAGAGTTTTTCATGGGATATTATCAACTCATTTTACTCTGACACAATTGCAAGATACAGACAACCAGCTAGGGATGGCAAAAGGACCCGGACCCGTCGGACCCGACCTGGACCCGCACGCAATGGGGCGGGTAATACCCGCCCCGTAGGAGTGTGGGGCGGTTCCGGACCCGACCCATACCGGGTCCGGGGCGGTTCCAGCCGCGGACCCGCCCCGCCCCGCCCCGCCCCGTTTAGACCCGCCCGTATAGACCCGTATAGACCCGCCCCGTAACAAATTAGAATTTAGAAGTGTAAAAGTGTTACTTGTGAGATTCGAACCCGTATCAATAATTCCTTTATATGCACTTATGCCATTTGAGCTAATGTTCACATTTGTTAATATTTTACATGTATAGTTATATATAAGAATATTACATACTAAAAAAATAATTGATACATCTAACAAAAAATTAGCTTATAAAATATAAATATTAATTTTCTAGAATTCAATATACTATATTTAAATTGTAATTATCTTTGAGGATATGAACATCTTTATGACTTTATGATTTGGACATCTTTATGACTTTATAATTTATATTTTGTTTATTTGGTAATATCCGAACATATGAAATTGTGTTTGTTTTATATTTGTTGTAGTAGTATTGACGATAACATGTTTTGCAACTTGATTAGTTCGTAGTGAATAGTATTTTTGTAGTAAAAAAAAAAATGGTTCGGGGCGGGTAGGACCCGCCCCGTGCGGGTCCGGTTCCGGGGCCAAAGGTGCAGCCCGTACGGGTCCACGGGGCGGGGCAGGTCCGCGGGGCCGTTGCGCGGGGCGGGTTCGGGTAGTATGATACCCGGACCCGACCTGCCATTTTGCTATCCCTACAACCAGCCTGAGCCACAAATAACTACTAGCACCCAAGATACGTAGATTGGGTCGTGATGACGTTTACCATAGCAGGTCAAAGTGATAGATAGTTAAATGCACTCAGTTGAAGTCTTACCAAGCTTAAGACCAACTAAGTCACCGAGATCATGGTTCTCCACTAAGGTCAGTCAAGAGAACACATCTCACTGTGATTCATCAGTACACCACCTTCAGTATACCAGGATAGACAAGCAACCAAGATAAATCATTTTTTTATCTAATCTGCAGCTTATACCGTCAACTTATCCTAAAGTTGTCTCAGTTGTGATATCAATTGAGTAGTCTTATGTGATCTACACCACACTACACAATCTAACTAATCTACAAGATAAATGATTACATGTGCAAATATCTATTTATCAAATATGATAATAAAATAATGGAAATAACAAAACACATTATATACAGTGTGCGGAGCCAGAATTCTGGCTCCACAGGTGCTAAGCAAGTTGGATTCATGATTTAGAGTCGGGGGAGAAACCTTTCCGGGGAATTTTTTTTTTTAAATACCGTACAATGAATACAAGGTTTAAAACCGAACATGTATTGTTAATTTTCCTTTCCTCGATTGCATGTTGATAAACAATTTATCAGCAGTACATGAAACAAAGTTCACAAGCAATTAAGACTAACAAATCCAAGAAGTCCAAAAGCAAGAACATTAGATTCATAAATATAAAATTGGAACCCTAGATTGATGAAAATAAAATTGAAACTAAAACTAAGGAGAGAAAATTGAGACCTTAAGGTAGTATAACCAAAGCTTTTTCGATAATTCCTCCCAATTCCAACTTCTGTATGCTCTGTGGAAAATAGCAGACTTTCTTTGTTAATGGCGTTTGAAGAAATGAATGAAGAAAAATGTGAGAAGAAAAAAACGTGTATCTGGTGAGTGGTGACTTGTGAGATGAACTTTTTAAATGTAGTGGTGGGCCAAAAAATTAAAGAGGACATGAAACAATTATTGTTGTCTTGGAGAAAATGGGCCCAAATTCCATATTAGAAGTTAAAATTAAATAGGACATGAAACAATTATTGTTGTCTTGGAGAAAATGGGGCCAAATTCCATATTAGAAGTTAAAGAAAAAGAAGGAAATAAATGGTGTTGTTTAGATTCGAACCCGGGTTCCTTAGAAAACTACCAAACATCATTGCCGCTGGGACACAGTCTCATTATTGATATTAGTACTAGAAAATTGTTATCAATATTTTCGGAGGTGCTATAGCACCCCCAGCCCTAAACTGGCTCCACTATTGATTATATACAAGTATAAAAACCAAAATCCCAACAGAAAACTCATTTCACAAGATCTAAAAATATCTATTGCATCTCCATCATCAACACCATCTAATTTCCATTTTAAGTTCTCGTGGGATGAAATAATGCGGTAAAGTAGTTTTGTACTCTTTCTTTGAATGGGAATGTGATTAACCATAATTAACTTGTGAGGCTTCAGATAACGATTCCTTTTGATGTTATGACAGATCAGAGGGTCCCTACATAATCACAAGATTAATCACAGCTATTTTATTTTATTTTTAAATTTTAATCCATTTTTACAATTTCAAGTTTTTATAACGTCGATTTTGGGGTGATTTTTGGCCCTGGGTTATTTAATTAAATCAAGGGAATTTCTGAAGTTAGTGGTAGGATTAGGACGACAATGCGATCACGACAAGGTTGTGGATCTGTGGCTAATAAGGTTTAGTGAGTTAATTTTATTTGCTAATTTTGGTGAATGCTTTATCAACATCAAAAGTTAATTTACCTAGATTTGATAAAAACAACGAAAATAATGGAAAACGAATAAAATGTTCAAAATAGGTTTTGGGGGTTTTACTTTCCAACAGGGAAGTGTATTTGAACTAGTATTAGGTAAACTAAATTAAATAATGATTACTCATTTTCTTTTTTTTCTTTATTATTATTTCTCTCAAATAATGAAATCATTGCATATTTGCATATCCAAGAAGGACGCATTGTATATCGACTATTCTACATTTATGAATGCTTGGAAACATATATCCATCAACCATAAATATGACTATTTGCAATTAAGATAATAGTGGGGAATATATTTCTTTGGAATATTGGCCTAAAAACAAAAACATAAAAAAGATGTGGCCGTGGAATACATGTTTGTATAAATATTTGTGTGTGTTCGTGAATAAGCTTGCAGATTCATCTCTTTCCCTCGTTGCCATTCATATATTGTTCGATTTACAGGCTATGTAGTGAAGTTAATATTCTCACTTCTGCATAAATAATTGATTTAGAACTGATTTAGTATTCAATTTTAATCAAAATCGATTTAAATTAATAATATAATATTTACATCGATTTGTCCTCGTAAACATGCTCGGTTATGTATCCAAGGCATGTAACATTTCTCTCTGGAGTCAATATTAATAACATAGTAGTCAAGACTCAGAATTTGTTGATTATTTTAGAGTACTACAAGTGATAGTACTTGCACATGTGAATGTTCAATCCAAATAAATACTTAAGTAGGGTTTTCAGGTTGCAAGAAACCCAAAGCAAGACTTCTCACCATCATCAAACACAAAAAATCAAATACAAAGTCGAAAATGTGTGAAATTAATCAATATTGATCATATATGTATATATATTGTAAAATTTGTAAATACAAAATACTATTGTTTTTTCTAATGACAAAATGATATCTAAAATCGATTTATTCAACGCACCACAAGAAGATCAGTCCTATAATTAGTGTACAACAAAAACCATATGATGTGTATATATGATAATGCTTAAATTATATATTACAGCTAATAATACACTGTCACACCATCTATATATATATGCTGAAGAATTACTATAAAGACTCCCTCAGAAAGATGACCTGTAAAAACATTTAATTTCTGTATATTTCCCAAATCTACTACACAAAATGTTATCCAATAACAGTAATTTTATCTACCACTAGTCAATCAAATCTCTAATTTAATTTAATTTAATTTCTGCATAATTTATGTATATATATTAAAAATCGATAAATTCAAACTTGCAGACATGAATCATGCGTACCAATTCACTCCGGACACTTGATACGTTTGCTGTCCGAATACGCCGTTGGCGAGGCTTCCCAGCATTGCCTGGCTCGGCGTCTGCGGCAGCTGGCTGAGCATTGTGGCGACAGAATCATTCGTATTCTCCTCGCGGCTTTCCGCCAAAAACCTCTTGGTGGAGGGCGAATTCGCGTTTCCCTCGTTATTCCAGTAGAGATTTGGTATACCCCTCTTCGTCGGGAGAAGATGGAGCTGCGGTTCGTACATCGACCCGTCGTTTAAAAGGACGGAAAGAGTCGGAGGATTCAACCCGCCCATGGCGTCATGGTCGTGATCCGACGGCCGCTGCGCGTTGTTCTTCTTGTATATCCGACATAGGACCCAGTCGTCGAGCTGTGTAAATACACATATTTGATAAAGAAGCGCGAAAATGAGAATTAGCAATTTGAGGTGACGGAATTACCCTCAGAGAGCCCTTTTTGTTGATGAAATTGCAACCGGGATGCTTCGAGCTGGGCTTGTTGTCGACCAGCCGATACTCATGCATGATCCAGTTGGTCTTGATCCCCTTGGGAGGCTTCCCGCCATAGAAAACGAGGGCTTTTTTAACTCCCACTTTCTGCGTTCCCGTCATCACCGGTTTGTCCGTACCCGTCGCCTTCCAGTACCCAGAGGTGGCTGCCCGGTTCGGCCTCGCCCCGTTAGGGTACTTCCGGTCCCTTGGACTGAAGAAGTACCACTCCTGCTCTCCAAATATAGCCTTTGCTGAATAAATAAATTAATATAAATGAATTATAAGGCCTTTTAAGTAGTTGATCGACTCAATTCTAATAATAATTGATACTATTATTTTTAAAATTAATTACCGGGGAGTTCCCAAGGATCAAACTTGTAGAGATCGACTTCGGCGATGATGGTGACGGGGAGAGGGGCGGAGGCGGCCTTGTTCTTGAGATAGTGCACCACCAGCTCCTCGTCGGTGGGGTGGAAGCGGAACCCCGGCGGCAGCTGCGGCTGAGGAGAGCCGCTGGAGGAATTCGTGCTCTCCATAGATATGGAGAACTTTTTGTTGAAACAAAAATTAATATCGATTGTGGATTTGTGAAGACGAGAAAAAAAAAAGTGAAATATGAAATGGCATATGTTTATGGGATTGTAGTTGGCTACCGCCTCTTCTTTTTATTACATCGTATATACGATCCAAATTATGTTACGGTGTTTGTGGACCCGTAGGGCCGGGTTACGAAGTTTCTTGACATGGAGCCAGATGGCTAATCATCTTGCGCCACGTAGTGTGGGGAGGATTCATGTTAAGGTGGTTGAGATGGAGGAGATTAGTGCTTAATGGTGACGACATTAGGAATTGCGAACTGTAAATTAGGCGATTAATAGACCGACACGCAATTGATGCAGAAGCCAATGAGACGTAGACACGTGGAGGAGATGTATGGGTCCCGCTTGGCAATCGAGAGGCATACAGAAAAAGAAGTCGATAAGACTATAATGAGGATAAGTGGGACGGTAAAATTCTGGAACAGACGACCTTATTTAATTGTGATATATCATATATTTAGAATAATTTACATTTTTTTAAATACTTTCGTTAAATTTATCTTTTTAAGAAAATAGAATTTTAAAATAAAAATAAAAATTGAGACATTTAATTTCAACCAGTTTTCGATTAACAAAAACGACAGATGCAAATAGTCAATTTGGAAGTTGGAACGATGTGAGTTGTGAGTTGTGACTATTCGAAGCTCATGTCAATCTCATTCTTTCTCTATATGTTCACATGTCATTTAAGTGAGTTGCCATCGCAAGCATAATAATATATTTACCTAGAATACCAAAAATACCCTCCACAGAAATTTACATCGATACCACTCACGGGTCAAGGTAGATTTTGACATCACTCGACGAAAACACATGTATGAATCAATTTGCACACATGGAAGGTGGTATATTTAATATGGGTAAGGAAATGATGAAGAAGAGTAAAGGTTGGTGCAAATTATGAGAAATGCGTGTGGGTGGTAATTGTATGAGGCTGGTGTTAAAGGGAAATTTATAGCTTGTAATAAATATGGCATAAAATATGTATCACATCCAAACAAAACCTAACTTCCTATTTATATTTATATAACTAGGAAAAACTATTGGACATGGACAGTGTCGGAGCCACACAGGGACTAATAAGGTGGTGTTTGGAACAACTTTCTGCTGTAGCTTATACCTTTCAGCTGCAGCTAGAGTGTTTAAAACACTCAGCTTTCAGCATAAATTTTCTACCAAGTATGGCCAAAATAGAGAAGTTGTTTAAGCTGCTATGACTCAGCTTTCAGCTGTAGCTTACAACTTATCTAATTTATTAGACTATTTTATCCTTTAAATACTTATATAATTCTAAAAAAATTATTTATTTTAAAATTAATATTTTTCTTAGTTATAAATTTAATTATAATTATATATTAATATATTAGTTAGTAATTTGATAAAAAATATTTATATTTATTATTTATAAATTCTTCAAGTTTAATGAAATCATTATTATTAAAGTTAAATATAAATAAATATACATTAATTAAAATAGTAGGTTCTGAAAATTTTAAATATTAAATTAATATTTTTTCTATTTTTATTTAATGGTAATTCACAAAAAAAAATATTAATTTTAAAATTAATTTTATTTAATTATAATTATATTTTAATATATTACTTAGTAATTGGATAAAAAATATTTTATATTTATTATTTATAAATTCTTTAAGTTTAATGAAATCATTATTATTAAAATTAAATATAATTAAATACATTATTAAAATAGTGGGTTCTCAAAATTTTGAATTTTAAATTAATATTTTTTTATTTTCATTTAATTGTAATTATTTCTTAGCTACGTAATTATTAAAATTATATAAAAATATTATTATTATGGATTTTAAACAAATAAATCATATTTAAAATATAATAGTATAATATATTATTAATTTATATAATATAAAAATTAATAATATTTATTTATTTATTTATTATAAATTATAATTATTTAATAATATTAGTATATTTTATTTAAAAAACTTATTTTCTTCACTTTCAGCAGTTTTCAGTACTTATTTCCAAATATCTACAAATTTTCAAATCAGCAGCTTTGATCACTTATCAATAAGCTACAACTACTCCAAACACTCACTAAGTATTATAGCATCCCGAAATTTAATATGTCATTTTATTATTTATATATAGAATATTATCAAATAAATTCAATCTAGTGTAAATAGTATCTGTACGTTTTACGGAGGTCTATAGAGTCAATCCGGATCTTTTGGTCCAAAATTGGTGTCCCACTCGGTGGCCCACCAATTACGCCATGCCACGCGTGCATTGGTGGGCCATGTTAGCAATAAAAAAATATTTTAATTTTAAAAAGATGGTTCACTAATGCACGCATGGCGGAACGTGATTGGTGGCCCATCGAATGAGCCATCATTTTTTGGCCAGATGATCTTCTGGCCTATAGAGTTCGAGTTAATTCAAAGTTAGAGGATTATTAATAATTAGAGCAAATGTTGCGGCAGAAGAAAAACTGCATAAATTAAGGCAAAATCTGAATTGCATGACTCTCCCCCATTATCCTTCCACATGCATCTCACTCGCTCTATCAAATTCTGTTTCGCATTATTTTCATTCTATCTCTCACCGAATCATTCGTTTGTTAACTTTGGCAATTTTTTGGACTTCAACCCAATTCTAAATATATTTATTTCCAAATTGTAGAGTTTGTTTAGTTTCACTTTCAAACCGAATTGTCTATAGATTTTCCGCAAATTATCTTTGATTAGGAGTGACAAATATCAACTATGAGATTTTAGGATTAAACTCCAAATAAACAAGGAAATAATTATTTGGGGGAATTAAATCAAATTAATTCATTTTAAATTGTCATTGAATTTAATTTTAAGAGATTTAAGTCCAATTCAACTATGATAAATATGAAAGAAAATCGATTTTGGTCATTTAATGTGACCCCTGTCCAATTTTGGTCATCTAATGTGACAGTATTCGATTTTAGTCCTATAACTTTATAAAATGTTCTATTTTGATCCTCTATTGTGGCAATGACCAATTTTGGTTCTATAACTTTATAATGTGTTAGATTTTGGTCCTATAATATTACAAAATGTCTGATTTTTGTCATCTGACATAAAAAGACGCGTGAATTTCACACTTGTCGAATGACTAAAATAAGCCATTTGTAAGGTTTCATGACAAAAAAGAGCATTTTTATTATTAAAACGAGTATAATTTTGGTTATGCAATGTAGTTTCTAACTTTTTTTAATCCTGTAATTTCTAAAAGTGTTTTTTTAGTCATGCAACATAGAGTGTAGTTCATGTGTCTTTTTTTGTTAGACAATTTCTGTCGGAGGACCGAAATCGTACAAATTCTAAATTTATAGGACCAAAATCAAAGACATTATAAAGTTAAAGGACCAAAATCGAACAATGCTACCTTAGAGGATCAAAATCAAACAGTATATAAAGTTATATGATCACAAACGAATAATATCACATTAAAGAATTAAAATCAAACAAAAACCATATTAGAGGATCAAAATTGATATATTCCTTATAAATAGTGATAATGAATCCCGACATCAATTACAAAAAAGCTCGATAACCACGCATCATGTCCACGTCATTTACCAACAACCCCTCAACCCACCCGAACCCCAACCCCCCAAAAAAATATAAATATAGTCTTGGTGGTTTAATTTTCCTTTGTAGTTTAGAGGCTATTGCTCAATAGGGAAATTTATTTAGTTTGTACTTTAGTAGCGACTGCAGGTTACCTTCGTCATAAAAAAAATTATAAACAAACGAAAAAAATGAATAATTATTTAGTGAAAAATGACAACAAAAAAACTATTAAAAATTCTCCCAAAATCTAAATTTATGTTCTTTGCAAGAGCGAGAAAAAAAAAATCTCATGCCCTGTAGCTATTGTTGAAAGTATAATTTATTATATTTTATGTATAATCTATAGATTAGTATATGCTACCTCCGTCTCGCTATTTATGTCTTACTTCTTTTCAACACGACAATTAATAAAGTTGATGATAAAATATGAGAGATGGATAGATGATAAAATAGTAGAGAAAATATGAGTGAGAGTAAATGATAAAGTATGAGAGAAAAAATGGTAAAGTATGAGAAAGAAGATGATAAAGTAAGAGAAAGTAGCAGAGATAAAATAATAAAGTAAGAGAAAATAGGAGAGAGAAGATGATAAAATAGGAGAGAGAATAATAGTTATTTTTGTAAATTAAGAAATGAGACATAAATAATGAGACATCCATTTCTAAAAAAATGAGACAATGATATTAGAAAACACTGGTATAGTAAGACCAAAAATAGAAATTTAATACATGCACGTTAGTATATCTGTACTTCGTCTTGTAGAAAATTTCAAAGATATACGCAGTGTGATACACTTCATTGAAGTGTATATCTTTCAAACATTCACATCATGTTGATGGGATTCAAATTTGTAAAATTTAGTCACAATCTCTACAATTATAATTAAAACATTATGTGAATTGTTTAGCACACATGTAACAACTCCAGTGGTGGAACCAGAACTATGAAGTCGAGAGGGTCGAAGTAGAGGAACAACGGTGGCCGAAGTCAGAGAAAAAAAAATGAGAATTACTAAATATAGTTTTAAATGGTTTGAACACAAACGACGTTTTTAAAATGGCGATTTTAGGTCCCGTATCTTTACCTTAGTAGTGATTTTGGTCCCATATCTTTTAAAACGACGTTTTTAGTCCCGTATCTTTTAATTACTTGCGGTTTTGATCTCATATCTTTTAAAGTGACATTTTTGGTCCTGTATCTTTTAATTACTTGCAGTTTTGGCCCCGTAATTTTTAATGCGGCGTTTTTGGTCCCGTATCTTTTAATTACTTGCAATTTTGATCCCTTATCTTTTAATTATTTATGTTTTTGATCCCGTAACTTTTGATGTGATATTTTTGGTCCCTTACAATTACTTGCGATTTTAGTCATGTAACTTTTAGCACGACGATTTTGATCCCATAATTTTTTTTACTCCTGATTTTGATCCCACAACTTTTGATACAACGATTTTAATACCTTTTCAATACCGACAATTTTAATCCCATACATTTTCAAAACTGAATTTTGATCACATAACTATTTGATTTATGCATTCAAACAAAAAACTCATAAAAAACATGGATACTATATCGTTATATGTATAACTAAAATTTGATGCTAACATTTGTCTTGATTAATGAAAGTATTCTAATTTGTAGCGAACATCAGCGATTGAAAAAATCAACTATTCTACATCAACTAAGTCTAACGTTACCGAGTTCAATGCATAAATCAAATAGTTACGTGATTAAAATCGATTTTGAAAACGTTCGTGACTAAAATCGCCGGTAATGAAAAGATATGAGATTAAAATTATTGTATAAAAATTATGGGATCAAAATCACAAGAAAATAAAAATTACGTGACCAAAATCGTCGCGCTAAAAATTACAAGACTAAAATCGCAAGTAATTAAAAGATATAGGACCAAGATCGTAAATAATTAAAAGATACGAGACCAAAATTGCAAGTAATTAAAAGATATGGGACCAAAGATACCGCAATAAAAGTTACGGGACCAAAACTGCAAGTAATTAAAATATACTGGATAAAAAATCCCACTTTAAAAGATACGGGACCAAAATCCCAAGTAATTAAAACATACGGGACTAAAAACGCCGCTTTGAAAGACATGAGACCAAAATCGCATGCAATTAAAAAATACGGGACTAAAAACGCCGTTTTAAAAGATATGAGACCAAAATCGCAAGTAAGGGAAAGATACGAGACCAAAATCACCATTTTTCCGAAGTCGGAGAGTCGAAGTAGAGGAACAACAGTAGCCGAAGGCAGAAAAAAAAATGAGAATTGCTAAATATAATTTTAAATAGTTCGAACACAAACATGATATATATGTTAACTCTATCAAGCCAATGTTATTTCTTGTATTTGTTGCACTGATGGTACTTATATAAGTAAGCATAGGGAAGAGCTTATGATTAAAATAATGAAAGTAATAAATTAATTATAGTTGTAATAAAACAAAAGAGAACTAGAAAAAATATAATTTAATGAAGTCGGAGAGTCGAAATAGAGGAACAATGGTAGCCGAAGATAGAGAAAAAAATGAGAATTGCTAAATATATTTTTAAATGGTTCAAACACAAACATGATATATATGTTAACTCTATTAGGCCAATGTTATTTCTTGTATTTATTGCACTGAGGGTACGGGTACTTATATAAGTAAGCATATGGAAGAACTTGTAATTAAAATAATGAAAATAATGAATTAATTATAGTTGTAATAAAACTGAAGAGAACTAGAAAAAAAAATGAGAATTACTAAACATAATTTTAAATGGTTCGATTTATATAAGTAAGCATAGGGAAGAACTTGTGATTAAAATAATGAATTAATTATAGTTGTAATAAAACTAAAGAGAACAAGAAAAAACATAATTTAAAATTCTGAAAAATAGAAACCAAATGACTACAAGGGGTTTCGAACCTCTACTAAGTGAGACAAAGTCACTAATTAACTAAACTACAAACAAATAGTTAATTATATTTTCCAATAAAAATTATATATAGAAAACACGAATCCTATACTGTAACGCCCCAATTTTCATAACTTAACTAGGGACGCTACTTCATACTTAACATGCATATTTCAGTTCTTTCAAAACATTTTCATTCAATAGAAACGTTGCAAACATAGGTCATTTTCATGCTCAGCGGAAGTCTTAAATAAAAATGCAAAGTTCATGACAAAAACTGGTTTAATGCAATAATAAGTTTCTTAAATTCTTCCTCACGTGACCATCACCACCAACACCTCTACGCATCGGCCGAGCTATTTCCTGAAAAATGTTAAAATAGTGGGTTGAGTACGACTACTCAGTGGGAGATGTACACATTTACCAGAATTATAAATCACACCGACAAGACATGGAAAATTAGATCATGCAAAGAATACCCGGTCACACAGACCATAACATTTCCATAGGCCCAATTCCGACCTATTCACATAGAGGATCCAATTTCGATCCTACGGCCCAATTCCGACCGATTTTCATTGAGGACCCAATTCCGATCCTACGGCCCAATTCCGACCGATTTTCATTTAGGATCCAATTTCGATCCAAGGATCCAATTTCGACCCTTCCTTTCATGCCTGTCATAATCAGATGAAATATCGAGCACAATGTATAATAAAGATAAACGGTAACATTCCCCACCTTAACCTTGACTTTGAATGATAAATAATGGATATCAATGGATATCAATGTTTAAGTCCTGCGCGCCGATCCTATACATGAAAATAACTCAAATCTTAATGACATATATGCATGAAACAATTTCATAACTCGTGCAGAAAACCAATTTTAAAAGTTTTCCACATAACATGAATTCATTCCAAAAATTCTAATCTTCTAAATACAGATTCTTAAATGAGTCTAAAACACACCGGAATTGGTTTCATACCAAAATCATAAGTACTCTAAAGGTTATAACCAAAACAAATCTACTGCATCAATTAAAACGGTTTCTGACATACTGTGCTTGATCTAAACGTTTGAGGTACTAAACATGCCTTAAAAATTATAATATTTTACACACATCTAGACAACATACGTGGACGTATCATATAAAAATTTCAAACCATATGGATAAGATATGACTTCCGAAAATACAGAATACGTATCCTTAAAATCCAAATACGAAAACTGTATCCTCCAACTGAACACCCGAACATTTATATTAAACTGCTTTCGTACAAATACGTTAAAATACAAAATAAATATATTTACGAACCTCCACACGATAGAGTATTTAGGAAAAAGAATCAAATCAAAACCATTTTTATGCAGTGAGATATAAATATTTTCCTAAGCCCTATCCCTGATGCATGGTTTTTCGGCAGTATAAAACTATAAATTCTGTAAAAATTTAAGGACTTGCTCAAAAATTATGAACCTTTGCAGAGACGTAAAAGACATCTTAAAATCAAACTCTATAATTTTTCTAGAATTTTTCAAGTAATATAAGATCATGAATTCGGCCCTGGAAAATCACGGCAGAAAACAAATAGCATAACCAAAAAAAACTTACATTTTAACAACCAAAGAAATGACATAGTAGAATTGGACACATCAAGAAACAAATTAACAAATAAATAGTACACGTATCCTAAAAATTCTATGTTTTTAAAATTAATGATCTAACATGTATTTTATTGTATTAATGTTCAACATGGTCGAAAATAACATAAAGAAAACATGAAAAACAAATTTTACTTTCCAGATCATGAACATGCTGTCAGAAACTGGCAGGATACGAATAACAATTTTAAACAAATACATAGCATGCTTGAAAAATTATAAAAATTTAAATGAGTATAATAGACATACTAAGGAAGACGACCCTAAATTTTCACGATGATAGGACTACGGGAAGATGTGTAAATAATTCTTTAAACAGTTCGTAGGGATGCTGACAGGATTTTCGAAAATTTTATGGGATGCTATATTATGAGCGACTAGAAATCATTATCTAAAGATTCCTAATCCTATAAGGTATCAAATATATTTTATCCATATTTATTTTCGTTCATATCAATTTTATATAGGATTTATTCTATTCACTTACCATATAAGACATTCAATCCTAGATAAATTAGGATAAGGATAAATACAACTATATTTCTTTCCTAAAACATGTATATCTCAAATATAATATCTAATATAATTTCAAATTATCTCCTAATTAATATAATAATAAATATTATATCCTTTTATGAATCCTAGTTGGCTTAGGAAATCCAACCCATATAAATATTATTCTTGCCTCATAATTCTAACATTATTTTTATCTCATCAATAAACAATATAAACATAATATAATATAAATAAACACATTCAAAGTTCAAAATAAATTTACATAATAAAAATGATTTAACTAAACATAACATAAATGCATTAATTTCATTTTAATTTCTAAGGCGCGACTTACAGAACTAAAAACACTTGATAACATGCATGAATAGATATGCAATGCATAAAAATTTCGGGGCGTTACAATCTACCCCACTTAAAGAATTTTCGTCCTCGAAAATTTGTTTAGCTTAAAAACATGAATGCATGTACTTTCATGAAAAACCGTACCATTTTCAAAATCGTGCAATATATGAATTTTTGAAAACTTTGCATGACTTGAAAACTTTACTTACCTCACCGGCTCGATGCAGTGGTAGTGATGATGGTCAATTTCCTGTATAATATAAAACAAGTCTACAGGAAAGTAAACCTGCTCTGATACCACTCTGTAACGCCCCAATTTTCATAACTTAACTAGGGACGCTACTTCATACTTAACATGCATATTTCAGTTCTTTCAAAACATTTTCATTCAATAGAAACGTTGCAAACATAGGTCATTTTCATGCTCAGCGGAAGTCTTAAATAAAAATGCAAAGTTCATGACAAAAACTGGTTTAATGCAATAATAAGTTTCTTAAATTCTTCCTCACGTGACCATCACCACCAACACCTCTACGCATCGGCCGAGCTATTTCCTGAAAAATGTTAAAATAGTGGGTTGAGTACGACTACTCAGTGGGAGATGTACACATTTACCAGAATTATAAATCACACCGACAAGACATGGAAAATTAGATCATGCAAAGAATACCCGGTCACACAGACCATAACATTTCCATAGGCCCAATTCCCACATAGAGGATCCAATTTCGATCCTACGGCCCAATTCCGACCGATTTTCATTGAGGACCCAATTCCGATCCTACGGCCCAATTCCGACCGATTTTCATTTAGGATCCAATTTCGATCCAAGGATCCAATTTCGACCCTTCCTTTCATGCCTGTCATAATCAGATGAAATATCGAGCACAATGTATAATAAAGATAAACGGTAACATTCCCCACCTTAACCTTGACTTTGAATGATAAATAATGGATATCAATGGATATCAATGTTTAAGTCCTGCGCGCCGATCCTATACATGAAAATAACTCAAATCTTAATGACATATATGCATGAAACAATTTCATAACTCGTGCAGAAAACCAATTTTAAAAGTTTTCCACATAACATGAATTCATTCCAAAAATTCTAATCTTCTAAATACAGATTCTTAAATGAGTCTAAAACACACCGGAATTGGTTTCATACCAAAATCATAAGTACTCTAAAGGTTATAACCAAAACAAATCTACTGCATCAATTAAAACGGTTTCGACATACTGTGCTTGATCTAAACGTTTGAGGTACTAAACATGCCTTAAAAATTATAATATTTTACACACATCTAGACAACATACGTGGACGTATCATATAAAAATTTCAAACCATATGGATAAGATATGACTTCCGAAAATACAGAATACGTATCCTTAAAATCCAAATACGAAAACTGTATCCTCCAACTGAACACCCGAACATTTATATTAAACTGCTTTCGTACAAATACGTTAAAATACAAAATAAATATATTTACGAACCTCCACACGATAGAGTATTTAGGAAAAAGAATCAAATCAAAACCATTTTTATGCAGTGAGATATAAATATTTTCCTAAGCCCTATCCCTGATGCATGGTTTTTCGGCAGTATAAAACTATAAATTCTGTAAAAATTTAAGGACTTGCTCAAAAATTATGAACCTTTGCAGAGACGTAAAAGACATCTTAAAATCAAACTCTATAATTTTTCTAGAATTTTTCAAGTAATATAAGATCATGAATTCGGCCCTGGAAAATCACGGCAGAAAACAAATAGCATAACCAAAAAAAACTTACATTTTAACAACCAAAGAAATGACATAGTAGAATTGGACACATCAAGAAACAAATTAACAAATAAATAGTACACGTATCCTAAAAATTCTATGTTTTTAAAATTAATGATCTAACATGTATTTTATTGTATTAATGTTCAACATGGTCGAAAATAACATAAAGAAAACATGAAAAACAAATTTTACTTTCCGGATCATGAACATGCTTTGTCGAAACTGGCAGGATACGAATAACAATTTTAAACAAATACATAGCATGCTTGAAAAATTATAAAAATTTAAATGAGTATAATAGACATACTAAGGAAGACGACCCTAAATTTTCACGATGATAGGACTACGGGAAGATGTGTAAATAATTCTTTAAACAGTTCGTAGGGATGCTGACAGGATTTTCGAAAATTTTATGGGATGCTATATTATGAGCGACTAGAAATCATTATCTAAAGATTCCTAATCCTATAAGGTATCAAATATATTTTATCCATATTTATTTTCGTTCATATCAATTTTATATAGGATTTATTCTATTCACTTACCATATAAGACATTCAATCCTAGATAAATTAGGATAAGGATAAATACAACTATATTTCTTTCCTAAAACATGTATATCTCAAATATAATATCTAATATAATTTCAAATTATCTCCTAATTAATATAATAATAAATATTATATCCTTTTATGAATCCTAGTTGGCTTAGGAAATCCAACCCATATAAATATTATTCTTGCCTCATAATTCTAACATTATTTTTATCTCATCAATAAACAATATAAACATAATATAATATAAATAAACACATTCAAAGTTCAAAATAAATTTACATAATAAAAATGATTTAACTAAACATAACATAAATGCATTAATTTCATTTTAATTTCTAAGGCGCGACTTACAGAACTAAAAACACTTGATAACATGCATGAATAGATATGCAATGCATAAAAATTTCGGGGCGTTACATATACCCTACTCAATTGGGGTTCCATCGGTCGGGGGGTTGGTCGACCCACTCGAACCCCCTCTGGTTCTGCCCCTGAACACCTCTATTTTCATAATGAAAAGGACACACGGCTTCATTAATTACTTTAATGGATCGAAGCATTTGCAAAAAATATTTATCATTAAATAACCATCATAAAAATTTTTGATTCATAAAGAGCGGAAGTCTTTAAAATATTAATCGTGTAAATCTGACACTTCAAACCAAAACAAGGTTTGTAATTAAAAAGAAGTGACTGAAATGCAAATAAATAAAATTTTAAATACCGAGCATAATATATAACAAGAATAAACGACAACTTTCCAAAAAAAAATTCTAATTAATTCAATAATAAGATGCATATATAATATAGAATGCAGATCAAACACATTTACATGTTTAAAATGCATTTAAAAAATGTAAAAGGACGTGGTTATACTTTTAAAATTTAGTTCAATGTGTATAACGTAGTAGAACTTAAACATATGATATTATTCATATACATGAAATGAATGTCATGATTGTGATGCATTTAAAATCTTAAAGCGATTTATCGGACTGAACACAAGATAAAGTTCAAGTAATGCAAATACATTTTATTTTGAAAATTATGGTTTGCAACACGTTTCTGTTTTCATCTAACTATTACCTGAGTTTAAGTTTGACTTTTATGTCATTGACTGATATAGGGCAAGATCATTAATTAGGTCATGAATGCTTTATTATGGTGCAGAGAATAATACTAACTCTTTATTTAAGACTTTGCATTATAATTTATTACAAGGGGCAATCAAAACAAGGTATCACAAAATTAACAGTGTAGTGACTTATTTATTTGTTATATGTGACATAATTTCATAAGCGCTCAATCACACTATTGCTAGTTTAACTAAATTTCATGTATGGAATGAATTATATGAGAACTGACAATTTAAATTTAATTTATTAATTAGGACAATCGATGATCCGATCTAAATTTGGTATTGAAAAATGAGTTATGTATATTCCTTCTATATTTCATGCATATTTATAGTTTGCCTTTTCGTGAAGTATACTCCTCTTATATGTATGAATAAAAACTAAAATGCAAAAATGGATATAAAGAATATGCATAAAAATACAAATGATATGCAATGTGAGACTTTGAAACTCACAATCGAATTTGGTTGTCGATTGTATGAATCAATTGATGAGTTTGATTCATAATTAATTCTCACATGTATGTATTATATACAGTCACGTTGTACTACAAAATTTAATTGAAGTGAAAAGAAAAAAAGAAAAATCTAATTAATTGTGTGGATGATGTTTAATATCATAGTATTATTGGGCCCAGGATAGTTGTGGTCTGAGTAACCAGCTTTAATCCGTGCGATAAGTTTGGTTGATTGGATTTATTGGGATGGCAACCAAATCGAATTTCTAGTTTGTGTTAAGCAATGATTTGAATACTTGAACAAGTAGGTCTCATTTTCTTAATGCTAATGGAAAAACACTGACTAAAAACAATTAATGACGGTTACGAATCTTGGGGACCCATTTGTTTCAATCGTAGTGACTCATTCTATGTCATGTCACCGCTTAATATCGACTCACGAGTTATTTTAATTTTTGACTCGACAAACTACAATCACAATCCAATTAATATGGCAAAAATTTGTGTGCATCATGTTGAACATGCAAAAGACACGCGCACATCATGTTGGACAATCACATTCATTTTTTACTTTTTTTCCTCTCTTTTTCTTTAATTTTTTAATTTTTTTCTCCCACATTATGTTCAGCTTCGGCTTGGCCTCCATGTGAGTATCTTATTCTTATTTGCTTCTCTTCGATATTAGTATTAGTGTGAGGACGGGCATGTCACTTTTGTGAACAAAAATATCGTTTGTTTTAAACAATTTTTATTTATTTTTTTCTCGATTTTTTTGATAAGGAATACGTGTCATTTGTGATGAATAAATGTGACATTTGTTATTTATCTCAAATTGTCAATCGTAACAGACAAAAATGTCATTTGTATCGGAATAAAGTGTCATTTGTATCATTTATTAACTATTAATTATTTATGAAAAAAATGTGATTTATTTCGAAAAAAATGTCATTTCTTTATGAAAAAAGTGTCAATTTTCTATGTTGTTCGTGTCAATCATGACAAATAAACGTGTCAATGATGAGCAAAGTGTCTGTTTAAGCCATAATTCATAGTAGAGAGCAGTGTGTCAATTATAACTAAAGAACATGTCAATGATAAGCATTGTTCGTTTAAGCTATAATTCACAGTAGAGAGCAGAGTGTCAATTGTCTCTGCTGTGCGTGTCAATCATGACAAAAGAATGTGTCAATGATGAGCAGAGTGTCTTTTTAAGCCATAATTCACAGTAGAGAGCAGAATGTTATTTGTCTCTACTGTGTGTGTCAATCATGATAAAAGAATATGTCAATGATGAGCATAGTATTTGTTTAAGACATAATTCACAGTAGATAGCAGAGTGTCAATTGTCTCTGTTGTGCGTGTCAATCACGATAAAAGAACGTGTTAATGATGAACAGAGTGTCTGTTTAAGCCGTAATTCACAGTAGAGAGCAGAGTGCCAATTATCTCTACTCAAAGTGTCTTCCAATAAATAAATGTGTCATTTATTTACAAAAAAAATATCAATTATTTTGAATAAAAATGTCATTTTTTAAATATGAGTTGTTTTAAACAAATGACACAATTGTTCACAATAAATAACACTTTATGTAACAAACACAAGGAAAGAAAGTTTTATCAGATGCTATGGTTCTCAAGGAATAACAAGAACTCCTGAGGTAAAACTAAATCAGATGCTATTGTGCTGAAGAAGCAATTCAGGAAGCAAAACTAAGGCGGCATCATGAAACCTAATAATTACAGTGATTTACATGACATTTAGAAGAATAGAAGGAAAAGTATGACACTATAAGAAGGAAATAAACAAAATATCTAATTGGGAAAGTCTTAAAAAGAGACACATTTGGATACTGCAAAACTGCTAGTGATATATCACTGGCTACAACATGATAGATTTCTCATATCATATCTCCTACTTCAAATTCTACAGTTAACAAGTACATCCATAAAACAATCAATATTCAAATCATGCCTACTTCATTTCACTAAGAATTCTGGCAAAACAAGAATATTTTCCCAAAATCTGGTTCAAATATGAAGAACAACGAGGCATAATTACATTCAAATTGAAACTGAGAATGCCAGACCAAAACAAGGGCGAAAAAAAAATAATGTTTTCTTGATTCTTGAGCAAAACATACCACAATCTTCACAGTAGAAACGAATTTTCCTTCGAAGAAATCTCCATTCCAAAAGCAAATCATGTTTCAATTCATCAAAAGAATTCTCAACTGACACCAAAACCAAAAGAAAAAAAAAATCGAACCAGAACAAGTCATGTTGTCGGAATACATTGCGGAAGACGAGGTCGGTTTCCGGCGAATCCTCATCGGAGAGAGCGAGGCCGATGTGGAGAGATCGGAGGCGGAGTGACGGCGGCAGAGACAGGGAGGACTGTTGAGAGAGAGGGGGGAGGGAGTGGAGAAAGAGAGAGAGAGAGGGGAGTAGAGAGAGAGAGAGAGAGAGAGGTGAGATGCAAAGAGAAAGAGAAAGAGAAAGAGAGGAGAGAGAGAAAGGGGGTAGTGGGGAGGGGAGGAGATGGGAGAGAGGGGGAAGGTTTAATTTTTTTTTTTTTAATAAAATAGAAAATCGGGTGAAATTCGGTCCAATTGGGTCAAAATTGAAAATTAGATCATGATGCACACATGATGCACACTAGTCCAACTCAATTAATATTAATCACAACGAGCCCGACTGCCAGGCTAAGGCAGATAAAAAGAGTAATTCCCTCTGTCAGAGCCGGTCCTAACATTTCGAAAATCTTAGATAGACGAAAAGTAAAAAAAAAATTATTGAATCTTTTTGAATTATATTGTCATTAGAGATAGAATATAATGAGATTTTAGCTTGTGTATTTGCATAACTTTAATAATAAAAACTATAAAGTGCAATAAAAAAATAAAAATTATTTAAAATAATTTAAATCGTCTAGCATTTTAAGAAGCAAGATCATTAATAATATGATCTAAAAAAGAGACATTGTGGTGTCTTGGTAATCAGATTGAAGAATTGTAATTAATTAGTAACTCATTTAGAATGATTTTTCTTAGTAAATTTATTTTATTTATTTATTTAGATTATATATAATTAGTGTACTTAAAAAAATTTGGAACCCTTTAAATTTGGGGCCCCTAGGCGATTGCCCCACTTGATACACATGCTGACTCTTATCTTAATAATATCGCTTTATTTCTTTTCAACACAAAAATTAAGAAATTTAACTTTTGTGTGTTAAATAATATTCCTTCCGTCCCGAATGAAACGTCCCCTATTTTATTTCGGGGTGTCCCGGATGAAACGTCTCCTATTCCTTTTTTAGACCCACAACATTAAATCTAACCTACCCATTACCACACACCTATCCATAAATTACCATTTTTTATTTCTAAAGTACAAGTGGACCACCATTCTTTACTTCTCAAGTACACCGCATAAATTATCGCGCCGAAAAGAAAGAGGACGTTTCATCCGGGACGGAGGGAGTATATGCCAACTTGACATTTAGGAATTTTAAGTACTAACTATTTTTTTTCCAGAAATAAAATACTCCCTCCGTCCCGGATCAAACGTCCCCTATTCTATTTCGGGGTGTCCCGGATGAAACGTCCCCTATTCCTTTTTTGGAAATAATTAGTTATCTAATTACTTTATGTGAGACCCACAACATTAAATCTAACCTACCCACTACCACACACTTATCCATAAATTACCATTCTTTACTTCTAAAGTACAAGTGGACCACCATTCTTTACTTCTAAAGTACACCGCATAAATTACAGCGCCGAAAAGAAAGAGGACGTTTCATCCGGGATGGAGGGAGGGAGTTGGGACGAATGGACGATCCAATTAGAAACAGAGAAAATATTTACTTAAAATGTGTTACGGTAGAAATGGTGAAAAAGACAAAAAATATTCATTCTAGAGTTGTATAAAAGATTTCCAGTGCGTTTATATCCAACTCCACTCCAAGAATGGACTAGTCAATATTTTTCCTTTTTTATGTATAATGTTTCAAATATGATTAAAATATTCAAAATCATAATCACTAATTATATGATCTTGAATTATACACGGCACTCTGCCATCCTCGCCGTCATTCCAACGGCAATTCGTCGCTGGGCTTTCGCCTTCGCCTGCTGCATAGCTCAAGTAATTAACCAGTGAAATAATCATGAATTCGTTGGTCTGCTTATGTGCAAGAATTGCGTGGATATTAACTGGCGTTTCGAGATCATGAAAAAAAATAACCTCGTATTTGGTTCCACGTCAGATTTCCATCATTTAAAAAATTATTTTATATTTACAATTTATGGAACAACTATATATTGAAAATATAGGCCAAATTAACGGGAATAAATCAATAGTTTTATTCTAGTCTACAATAATTAGGAGTGTTTCTGTGTTTGATAAGAGGGTTTTGAATTAGGTTTATCAGTACAAATTATTCTTTCTGTCACATTCAACATTTATATACAACTAACCACTTTTCTTTTATATGATCCACATTGACATCACTTTTAATTCTCCTTAATAAGTGTGCCGAAAAAAAGCAGACAATCTCAATGAGACGCATAAAATATATGGGAATCAATATTTTGAAATCATATAATCAAATATTAAAATACAAGATTAGAATATAATCTCGAACAAATTCAGCCTTGAAATTCACTTCCTTTTCAACCACAAAAAATGCGCATTTTCTTGAATAATTATGATTTGTGGTAACGGGTCAAGAATTTTGCTTCAAGTATTTGATGGTTTTGTTTCAACGTTCTTTTTACTTGATTTGATAACCTGAACTGATTATTCAGAGCCATAATCCAGGACAAGTCCTAATGATAATACCCATTTTTGGGAATAAAAGTTATCTTTTCATTTATTTTTTGTCCAAATCCAAAATGATGCTCCAACAACCCATCTTTATTGTTATGCTCTTCATGAAAATGACTTGGTCCAAGTTAGCCCACCACTACAAACTAAGCATAAAACCATTCTTCTTGTAATAGTGTTATTCACATATTTTCTTCTTATCTATTTATTTCCATTTATGATTTTATGTTATGTTATGTTGATACTAGATTGTCATAGACAATTAATCTAGTAGAACTCATCTGAGCCGGTCCTCACATTTCGGGTGCTCTATTCGAAAGTAAAAAGTGGGCCTATGTAATGTGAAAAAAAAAAACCAATTTTATTAACGCAAATAAATAAATAAATAAATAAACCGGCCTTCGTATACTTATAAATAACATCTCTTTGAGACTTAATTTTTTGTTTTTTTCTTTTTTTTTTTTCATAACCAAAAGTCTATTTTCTAGTCCCGGACAAAATTTGAAATCAATCAGATGCAAAAATCATATTTTAATTTTATTATTTCTTTACCATTCGAAGCATGTTGTCTTTTCATTTTATAGGGATTGAAGCTTGTTGGTCCGGAGACAAATATCAGGTGTAGAGGGGGGGGTGGGGGTGAATACACTTGAGTACCGTTACTTTTTCTCGGTGAAGGTCAGCTGAAGCTGTTGGTTGGAACTGATGAACAGTGCCAAATAAACCTTCGATCACGGGACAGAGTGAGTCAGCTACTGAGCTCTCCTACTGACTTTTGTCAGTACTTCGAAACTCAGTCGGAGACTTTAAGTGTGCGGATAAGTGTGGGGCCCGGAGTTTGTCTCTTTTTGAAAACATATTTTCGCAAATTAAATTCTTTTGGCTGTGCGATTTTAGAAATACGTTTTATGCAAACTTATGATTTTCAAAGGTTTGTATGCAATAAAACAGTAAAGAACACAAGCAGTTTAACGTGGTTCGGATACGCAAGATCCTACGTCCACGGTCCTGAACAGAGCAGGATAACTTGTTGATTAGTCTGAGCAAGTCTCAGCAAGGAAACTGTGCACATGACAGATCCTTTTAAGTTATAGTCCTTAGCGACTTTACAATTCAAACCTAAGTTCGAAAGGGGGCGAAAACAGTTCTCCAACTAATGAAGGAGTTCTTACAATAAGAACAGTTTCACTAAAAATGAACTCTTCGAAATCTAAGCTATAATTCGACAATGAGCTTAGGTAGAGAAGAAAGGGATCTAAAGACTCTAGAGAGAAGAACCACAAAAATATTCTAGTAAATGCAGATTCTTCGCTGGATATTCTGATTGAGTTGCTAGAGTGTTTGAGAGCTTGAGCAATTTCCCCTTTTTAATTTCGTGCTTCGCGCTCTTGTGGAGCTTCAAAATCTTCTCTATTTATAGCTGTAAGCTATGGCATATGTCCGTTGGAGACAACGATGCCACGTGTCACAAGCTTCCAAAGAAAACGGCCATTAATTCGAACTTGTTGCAGCAGGGCAGTTAATTACTGTACATGAGAGCAACTTTACTGTTTGGAGCAGGTAAGGCGTTGTCGGCTTCTCATTGGTCGAGGTTTGTGGTTGGTGAGAATGTCAGAGTTGATCGTTCAAACAACCTCGTATGATCTTCTGTTGAACTTTCGAAAAGACTTAAGTAGCTGGGTCGCTTTCTGTCGGATACAGTAGACTGCAAAGTCTCTTTCTTCTTCGACTAAGTCGGCTGACAAGGAATGTAACTTCTGAGTAAGTCAGTTGGCGGCTAACGAAGATCTTGGGCTTGCATGAGTTCTTCTGCGATGACTTATCGGTTCTTTGGATTGGCTTCTGCCGAGGTCTACTCGGTGATGGCGAAAGAACGCAAGCGATTACACTGATGACGTGGGGTTCTGAAAAGTATCTTCGACAGAAGATCAGTTCAACAATTACCCCGTACAGGACTTAGACAAGAATATAAAAATGATTACAACAAGTCTAACCTATACATCAGCTAATCCTAACGACACACTAAACTACTGATATCAGCTCGGTTTTGGGATCTTCAATTCCATAGTACTACTATGATTTCCCCCAATTTTCTTTTAACCATGAACAGCTGAGTATCATCTACTGACTCATATCCAACAATTTCCCCCTAATTGATGATGCCAAAACTTCTACTTCTAAACTCTAAACACCTTATAAGATATGCTAACCTACTGACAACAATTTCCCCCTTAATCCATCTGAGGAAAACAAACTGATATGATGACTTCAAAAGCATCAGCAGGTGAGAGATAGGCAAAATCAGAGAAACTGATTGTGAGTGGTGTCAGATCACTTAGTGATCAGTTGTGAAAACACAAAGCAAAATCCTGTAAGACAATGAGTAATTGTCTATCAAGCAATAGGAACGATAGCATATATGATCAAGAAATTACAGGTTCCTATCACTATTACACAAGAGTAGAGAAGAGGAAACACTACTGACGCCTGAAGCCTTGAGTGCGCTTCTTGAAATCAGCAGATCTGTCGAAAGGGGGTTGCAGACCATAGTATAGGTAGATTCTCTTCCTCAGTGTCTGGACATCCTCGTCGTCTTCAGCTAAGTCGACACTCAGGTCGAAGCGATAAGCTGCAGTTCTGACCTCATCCTCTATTTCCTTTGTACACGAAATTCCGCGCAGTTCTAGGAGGTGGGATGCGCTCGAAAGCCGGAGCTACGAAAGGAATGTTCTCTCTCTTCATAATCTCCAGAAGTTGTTCCCTCAGCTCAGAGTTATAATTGAACAAAAACTCGTCAAAGGCTTGTTCGATAGTCAGCTCACTTGGATAGAATTTCCATACGTAGTAGCCTTTGATAAATTCCTCTTTGAGCTCTTCCCATTGATCATTAACCAGAGCAGGAACCCATTTATCAATATGAAGCACAGGGTCCTTTTTGACATGAGGCGCTCTTTTCCTTGATCCTCGTGGGATTTGTCTTCTGGGATCAGCTGCTGGCTTTTGAGATAGGCTCATCATCTTAGCCATATGCCCTACAGTCTCTTCTTTTCTCGAAGAGCCGCTGCCCTACAGTCTCCTTTCCTGAGATTCAGGCCTTGCAGCGTGGCTTCCCACGTGGCTCTATCTTCAGCTTCTTGCTCAGGTGTAAGATGAGTCTGGTAGTGACTCTGAGCAGTAGCTTGACCTGTAGTAGAAAGAGTTTCTGCGAACTCCTCCTGAGCCTTTTTCTTTTCTTCGTTCACAGACTCTTGCTTCTTCTTACCTCTGCCCTTAACAACTTTGCCCTTAGGCTTTTTAGCAAGTTGAGCTTCTTCCAGCTGTCGCTCATGGTCCAGCTTGTCTTGTAGTTGTTGGGCTACGCGGAGGTCGAAGGCCTCTTGTTCTGCTTTAGATTTGAATTTTCGGATCGGGGAGGAAGGAGGAGTAATAGCAGTAGCAGTCTCCTTCCCCGGCCTCTGCGGAGGAGCCTGTTCTCCTTCAGACTCTTGCTCAATGAAGTGAGCAACATCTTCTATGTGGGCAGCAGAAGATGAGATGGGGGTAGGTTCTAGAGGAAATTCAAGTAGCAGAACCCCTGAAGTATCTTGAGCATTAGAGGTTGAGGGTTGTTCTG
Organism: Lavandula angustifolia; assembly: GCA_028984105.1. NCBI lineage: Eukaryota > Viridiplantae > Streptophyta > Magnoliopsida > Lamiales > Lamiaceae > Lavandula > Lavandula angustifolia. The sequence goes on from CM054804.1 coordinate 29,792,578, forward strand.
CCTGAATACCTTCCCCCTGAGTCTGAGCATTAGAGGGTCCTTCCTCCTGACCACCCTCTACTATTTGGACATCAGCCATATCCGTATCAGGTTCATCCTTCATAATACCGTCCCCCTTTTTGGCATCATCTGTCTTAGAGAGTTGGGTGCGGATGACTTGAATGTCTCTTTCCATAGTGTGGACTGAATCCTTAATCTGAGTTGTTGTGGATTCGAAGTCCTTGACGAGATCGCAATATAATTCCCAGTCTTTTTCTTGATCAACTCTTGATGTTTTAAGCTGTGCAGCTGACTCCAGACGGAGTTTCAGCAAAGCCTGATCCTGCGATTCTTTCATTTCTTTCTGAATGAGTTTCAGAGCCTCTGCCTGTTGGGTAATAGATTTCTGAAGGCTAGAGGTGGCAATCTTATTCCTTTCATCAATTTCGAGCTTAACAGTTGCAAGAGCTTGAGTCACTGCTCGAAAATATCTTCTCGGCGATTCTGGAGCAACTGCCGACTCGAGCTTCTAGATCGACTTTACGAGCCGCTAAGGCCGCCTCAATAATCTCCCCGAAGGTTGGGTTGAGGAGTAGGTACTTGGAGTCTTTGAGATGCTAGCGGCTATTCCGTCTAAGCTACGTGTGCCGAGCCTTAGTATACTTTGTCCACTTCAGATGGACGTCCTTAGCCAAAAGTCTGTTTTTCTCTCCTTGGCGTCGAATGGCTTTATTTACGGACTTCGAGGACACGGAACCGATAGGTTGTATCCCGGTACGAGCCGGTTTCGAGCCTCTGCTCGTAAAACGTGAGGAGCTGCTCCCTACCGTACTTCGGAGCACCTTGAGCATCACCCGATGTATCGGGAAGTGGTGATTTGCTCTTCTCACGGGGAGTTGAACCCTCGTCAGAGCCTCCCGGCTACGTATCCTTGGGTGTCCGATCCTTCCTCCGATTGTTATCATCATCTTTATCATCGTCTTTCTTATCGGCGGGGAGGAGATGGGGGCGGAGGAGTGTTATCGAGAACCGACTCTCGCAAGCTTAGAAGGTAAAGCATTGCGGCTCGAGATCTTCAAGAGTAGCTAAGTCACCGGTTCTCCGTACCCTATTACTTCTTGTAGCTTCGCTCCTCATCGAGCAAGTAGATGACTGAGTGGGTTTTGATTATGTCTTCCAGAATATCCCAACTCAGAAACCTTAGAAGCATTTGAACCCTAGCCCTGATGGCTATGTCGACTAAGTCTGAGTGCCCAGCGATCTCAGGAATATGATCGTGTACTTCAGATGTGGCACGGAGACGAGTGGTGTGAATAGTTGTCCACTCAGTCGCAGTCTCCTCAGTCGGTTCCCTGACGTCCGACTGTGTCTCCTTAGAGCTTATTACCTGGACTTTATCTTTGAGGGTCGCACCCTCAATGCCAGTATCAGAATCTAAAAACTGCTCTTCTTGAATAGGAGGAGTGGGTTCAATAACAGAGAGGGGCTGAGTAGCTGAGACCTCGGTGGTGCAGGGTCGTAGTCAGTCGCCTCTTCTTAGGCACTTCGGTATGTGGGGGCAGAGCGGATGCTGCTCTCTTCGGCTCAGGTGGCCCCTTACCGATAGACTTCTCAGTCGCTGCTTTAGTCTTGAACTTAATCAGTTTTACATCGAAGAACTTAGAATCAACAAACGACGAGTGCCTTTGAACAGTGTTTTCTATGAGGACTGACATCTTAGTCCCACAGAGTAACTTCCCTACACTGGCTAACTTCCTCTCTCCAGTGGGTAGGGTAGTGAACTTCTGGGCTTGGGCCTTCATCTCCGAGACATAATAGTCGGCCCAGTTCACTTCAACTCCATCATCTATCGCCATCATCAGCTGAATCCTTGGCTTGGATAATTGATCATATGATCCAATGAGCTCGTCGGGATATGAGAGACTATGTAGGCTAGTCCTCTACGTATTGGGGAAGCGAAGATTCTTCTGCGAGGCGACTTGAATGATATGTCGGAGCGTCCGCGTAACTTATGAACATATGCGTTTATCTCCTTCTCCTTGTAACCGATAGGAGAAATACCGTAGTCCTGGAAGATCAAACGACAGCGGCACGAATGTCCCCGACGTTGAAGACTCTCCGAGTAGTATCCCAACAGTTCGATCTACTTCCTTCATATAGACGAAGGAAGATTCCTCGCCTCCGGACGCGAGTGACCTCCGATTGTAATAAACTTCTACCACTTGCCTTGGTAGATAAGATCTCGGGTGCTTCGTCACCAGCTCACGAAGACCGTAACGCTCCGGAGCATCGAACACGGGTTCCAAGAAGGAGATATCAACTTGTCGGAAGGCCATAGTTGGTTCAAACCGAATCCTCGGATGCCATTATCTCCTCTATATTCCCAGGAACTTGAGATGTCGCCATTGAAATCTGCAAAATAACTTGTTAGCACTTGAAAATAGAGTAAGTTAGTAAGTATTCAGCAGGTTTCAATACATTACCGAGTACTAAAGAGCTTTGAGAGATGCAAAAGCGAGACAGTTAAGATGATTTTTGAGAAAGAAACTGAACGCTTGAAAACAGCTCTAAGTTGAAAATGGCGAAAAGTGAGGAGGAAGATAGAAGATGAAAGATTTATATATCTGACTGATTATAAGTTTAGATCCAACGATCCTATTTTAATCCTTCAAATCTATAGACGGCTGAGATTAAAAGTTATAAAAGGAATGATTACAAAAGCCGCCTCAAACATAGACTTACGCAATAAAGGTAAGTGAGAAGACATGCATTAAATGCGCGACAGACAGCATTAATTACTCAGTTTATGCGAATGAAAAGGTTTCCTACTGACCTTTCCTTAAACTAATTAATGGCGGGAAATAAATGCACATTAACTACTGACTGCGTGCGACTGATATACTAAATGCAGACATGCTTCTGAAAAGAAATTAAGTATATGATACTACGCAAACCTCTTCAGCTGAACTTTCGATCAGCTGGTTACCGTTCGCATGAGGGTGATTGATGTACTGATAAACATGTTCCCCCTTGCTGTGTACAGTATGATTCTTCCCACTGAATCACTGCACGGAGTCTACTGACTTGTCGTAATGGTTCCATCTACTGATACCAAATATTTCCAATTGTCTCCACGGACTGCTATCAGTAGTTGTCTTCTACTGATGCATTTCAGTAGGATCCAGTAGACCTAGCTCAACTGATAATTCTCCGAATCTGTTCTCGGCCATCGGTTTGGTCGGTATGTCTGCCCTTTGTTTGTCAGTATGGATCTTCTCCATTCTGATATCCTTCTTCTCGACATGGTCTCTGATGAAGTGGTGTCGGATATCCACGTGCTTGCATCTCATATGTAGAACTGGGTTCTGAGTTATGACAATAGCACTTGTGGAGTCACAGTAGATGGGCACTTCATTCTGAATGATACCATAATCTCTCAGTTGTTGTCGAAGCCAAAGGATCCGGGGCACAAAGAACTTCCGGCGAGCCCATGTACTCGGCTTCGGTAGTGGACGTTGCTGCCGAGTGCTTGTTTCTTTGAGAACCAAGATATCAGCTTGCTGCCTAGGAACTGACACGTTCCGGAAGTTGACTTACGATCTATCCTGCATCCTGCATAATCAGCATCAGAATAACCTGTCAGTATTAGATTATCATCAGCAGGATACCATAACCCAGTATCAGGTGCTCCTCTCAGATAGCGCAAAATCTTTTTAGCTGAGTCGAGATGACTTCGCTTGGGATCCGCTTGAAATCTTACGCATACACCTACAGCATAAGTTATGTCAGGTCGGCTAGTTGTTAAATATAATAAAGAACCAATAATAGCTCTATAATCAGTAGAGTTAATAGAAGCTCCCTCTTTGTCTAGATCGATTTTAAAATTCGTATTCATGGGGATTTTGACTGGCTTGCTGGAGTCGCAGCCGAATCTTTTGAGAAGGTCTCGAGTGTATTTGGCTTGATTGATGAAGATTTCTTCAGGTGATTGCTTCACTTGAAATCCAAGGAAAAAATTCATCTCTCCCATCATGGACATCTCGAATTTTTCTTTCATCATCTTCTCGAACTGCTGACATACGACATATGATCTCGTTTCTGCAGCCGAAAATGATGTCGTCCACGTAGATTTACACCAGTAGGATGTCATCTCCTGACTTTATGTTGAATAGGGTGCGATCTACTGTCCCCTTCTGAAAACCTTTACAAGTAGAAAGTCCGATAGGGTATCATACCAAGCCTTGGGTGCTTGTTTTAACCCATACTGAGCTTTCCTAAGTCTCGTACACTCGAAGTCCCTCGCGAAAGCCGGGCGGTTGTTCCACGTAGACTTCTTCCTTCAGTACGCCGTTTAGAAAAGCTGACTTTACATCCATCTGATAGACTTTGAAGCCTTGATGTGTTGCATAAGCTAGGAATAGACGAATGGCTTCCAATCTAGCGACTGGAGCGAATGTTTCATCAAAGTCAATTCCTTCTGCCTGACTGTATCCCTTTGCAACTAGTCGTGCTTTATTTCTGACAATGAAGTTGTTTTCATCTCGCTTGTTTTTGAAGACCCACTTGGTACCAATGACATGCTGATGTCTAGGTCTGTCTACAAGCTCCCAAACTTCGTTTCGAACGAACTGGTTCAGCTCTTCTTGCATGGCGATGATCCAGTCAGCATCATTAAGTGCGTCCTCTATTGACCGAGGTTCTTCTGTAGACAAGAAACAAGAATATAGTGAGCTTTCGCTTTGATTAAATCTAGATCTTGTTCTTATCGTTGATGATGGATCTCCAATGATAAGATTTGAAGAATGAGCATCTAGCCATGATCGTCTGAGTCTGGCTTCTTCTTCTGATACAACTTCTGCAGAATCAGTAGGAGTGTTAGGCATTTCAGTAGTACTGTTCTGAGATTGCAATATTTCAGTAAGAAGGTTAGGATCCACTGAGTTTCCAGGTTCAGGGGCATTTAGCTCAGGAACATTAATCATTCCCCCTGAGTTCATATTCTCAGTAGAGGTCTCAGTTACCACTGGGGCTTCCTCATCGACCGATGTTACCTGTTGTTGATTCTGTTCGGGAGAATCAACTAGGTCAGCTACGTCGACTGTTGGTTGAGTCTGAGTTTGTTCATTGTCCGACTCATCATCCCAACAATGCTTGGATCTTTTCGGCTTTATCGGTAAGTTCGAGATCCCGTAGCTTGCTGCCGACATCATCGCATTTAACTGTGTATCTTCCATGTTCTCAGTAACAAATTCATCAAAAACAACATGAGGGCTTTCCTCCACACAAAGAGTCCGATAGTTAAAGACTCTGAAGGCTTTATTGACTCGAGAGTATCCTAAGAAAACTCCTTGATCAGATTTGCTATCAAAGACCTTCAGCTGATCTTTCCCATTATTGTGGATAAAGCAAGGACAGCCAAAAATATGAAAATGAGAAATAGAAGGAATTCTCCCTTTCCATAGTTCATATGGTGTCTTCATGTGTTGCTGAGTGAGTAGTGAGCGATTCTGAGTGTAACAGGCGGTGTCAGTCGCATCAGCCTAGAACTTTGAGGGTAGTCCAGAGTCTGCTAGGAGACACATAGATATATCAGTGAAGTGTGTGTGAGTGTTGAAAGATAAGAACATGCTCTGAAATCATGGACACTACAGATTTAATTGATAGACACCGAGGATCTGATCTGTAGGCCTTTTCGACCTCTTGGTTCCCCCTGAGTTGGATCTGGGTGTTTTGGGGCTTGAACCTTGGATCTTCCTTTGATAGCTGGGCTGAGGTGTTTACATCTTCTGTTCATTCCTTGTTTGAGGGGTTGTAGATTCTGCGTGTCGAGTTCCCCCTTGGACAAACCTATCAGCCAGCTGATCGGAGCTTTTATGTCCTTCAGTAGTCGCTCAGCCATTAAGATCTCTTCAAAGTCCTTATACCTGAATTATCTAACATTAAGAACATGGTATAGGATGCTATGAAGATTATGCAATATGCGCATGCTGAGAAAACGGTTTTTCAGGATCAGTTCAGTTAGACCAGAGCTCTTATCAGAAGAACACCATGCACTTTGATCAGAAGTACATCGTGTGGTTTGATTAGAAAAACACTGTGCACTTTGATCAGAAGAACACCGTGCGCTCGATACCAATTGTTGGTCCCCAGAGAGTAGACGAGTCTTCGGGTGTGGAATACACCTCGAGTCAAAGATCGAGAACGAGCGCGACGGTCGATGCTTGAATCGATCTGGCTGAACGCGTGGGCGAGAATCCTTCTGCGAGTACGGTCTGCGGAATTCGGTCGGTAGAACAATAGTTCATATCGAGTTTCGAAGTGCGGAAGAGTAGGCCCAAAAGAATATTCATCTAAGTCTGAAAACACCATTTATGCTGTTTGATTTAAAGTCAGTTTTATGCAAGTGAACAATTAAGCAAAGTGACAATAATAAATCAACACAGAGTTTTTAAAGTGGTTCGGATATCACACAATCCTACGTCCACTGTCCCGAAAGATCAGGAGGCTATTTATTATACTGAGATAGTCTCAGTCAGCTTGTACACAGGACAAAGCCGTGGCTTGGGGATTATACTGAGCAAGTCCTAGTTTACAACGGTTATCAAACTAAAGTGTTTGAAAAACTCTCCAACTGTGAAGGAGTCCTTTTACAATAAGGAACAGGTTCAAATATGAATTCCTTCGTCTAAGCTATGGATATTACAATAAGATCAGCTTAGATTAGAGAAGGGGAACGAGATAGAACTCTAGAGAGAAGAACTATAAGTATATATCTAAGAAAGATTAAGTTCTTCTCTGGATATGGCTTGAATCTTCTAGAGTGTTTGTTCGGTTGAGCTCGGTTCTTTGGATGTGTCCATCATCGTCATGATTGACCTCCTCTCTCTTCTTCTCTCGTCTTCTTTTCTGCGTGAATAACCTTCTCTATTTATAGAGGTGACCTATATGTCCGTTGGAGAGGACGATGCCACGTGTCACTCTATGGGGTAGCAAACGGCTCTATTGAATTCTGTAGAGTCCACTAACTTTAGTAGAAGTGGTTGACTTGCAGCTTTATGTCGGAGACTCTGCCAGCTGGCTGCTTGTCATTGGTCGAGGTACGCAGAGTGGTTGAGACCTATTCGGACTTCAAGGTGATGCGAAGCCGACTTCTCAGATGTACGACCTCGGACAACTCTACTGAATTGTTCTTCTGAAGTCCATGGTCAGTTAAAGTAACTGACCGACCATTGCTGAGTCTGATCTTGATTCAGTAGATAACTTCTCGATGCCCGCTTTGCGAAGATCAACTCGAGTAGAGTGAACTACTCCTCGCCGAGTTCGGTTCGATCCGACTCCTTTCGCATATCTTGCTCTCGCTGAGTCCGAGTATTTACCGAGTCTTCTACCGAAAGCTCATTGTTGAACTTTAGCTAGTCTACTGAGTTCCTAACACGGTGAACTCGGTTAAGCTATAACAATATTGAAGGCTCATCATCCGGCTAGGGTTTTGGGATCTTCAAATCTATCATAGTGAACCTAATTCCCAACGGTTCATCCGTCCGAGCGAATTCTTTGAATCTTGATGTCCTTTTCCACACCGAGCTTCTTCGCAGATTGGGCAACTCGGTTTGAACATCGATTTATTGGCGATGAAGATGACCCAAGTATATCTCGAGTAGTCGTCAATAACAACGAGGGCATACTTCTTGCCTCTTATAGTCATCTGGAGAGACGCCCGAATAGGTCCATGTGCGGCGGTGAAGGATTCCATCGGTGGAAGGTGACGGAATAGGTGGATTGCTACTCTTTGTTTGTTTTCCCTTCGGACATGCTTCACAATTTCTCGTCTTTAACGAACGATTCGTTGGGCGGTCCTCCGACTTTGGAGTTCTTGGCTAGCTTGTTCATGGTCTTGAAGTTCGGAGTGGTCGAGTCTCTTGTGCCATAGCCATCCCGACTTGTCACCGATTTTGTCTCGTGCTAGTAAGCAAGCCTCGGGTTCCGCGGTTTTCCATGCCGCAACAAAGATGTTTTTCCTCCGCGATCCCGATAACACTTTGTTTTCCCTGTAGATTTATCAACAACATCACGAAAACCGGCGTCAAAGATAACTCTGTTAAGATTATCACGAAATTGGTCGACGAAAGGAGATTATGTTGTAGTCCTTCAACATATGTTACTCTTAGGAACCGAAGCGGTCCCCAATGTTCGGCGTTCCGTATCCCCTTGTGTAGCCTTTAGAATTGTCTCCAAACTCAGTGCGGGGACCATCTTCTTGTACATAGTTGGTCGCCAGACTCTTCCGATATGTCATGTGTCTTGAGCGGCCCGCCGTCCACTATCCATGGGTCCTTATGCACCCGCAAAACGAAGCATCTTTAGGTACCCTTTGGTTCAGTTGGGTCCTTACTGGTTAGTGGGTGATTTCGGAACCCAAATCTGTCTCGGAACCTTAGAAGTCTGAGACTTCTTCTTCTGAACCTTGTCAGCTTTCTTCTCCACAGGACTTGGAGATACTGACTTTCTGCTGATGATTTTGGGTTCAGGCGCTTTCTTCTTCTGAGTCTTTGCGCTTCTCCTGACCCTGGGCTCATAGTAGTACGAGCCGTACTGAGCCGGGTGCTCATACAGTGGCTCCTTGTATGCGTTACGCCCATCCGACCTTCTTGGTTCCCCCTGAGTTTGATCTCGGTGTCCTGGGGCTGGAACCTTTGGTCAGTTGTTTGTTGCTGCTCGGCTGAGGTGCGATTACTTTCTGTTTGTTCTTCGCCTGAGGTGTGGTGTCAGCAGCTTGCACCTTTCCTCTGACGAACCTATCAGCCAGTGTTGCTGAGCTTTTGGAGGTAGAAGCTTCGTGGGTATAGCCAAGGCCTTCTTTCACGGCGGTTGGGCTGTTGTGCTCGAGCATGCTTTCGAAGTTTCTCCTTAGCTCCCGGTATTGTTCAGTCATCAGCCCTCTCCAGACCTCATCACTTCTCCTGAGAGAATCATAGTCCTTCTGTATGTTTGAGAGTTTCTGACTGAGTTGGGCTATTTCAGTCTCTTTCTCCCAATTGTCCTTGGTCAGGACTGAGATCTGAGTCTCTTGCGGTGAGACTTAGTCATAAGGGATTCGATCTCTTCCTTGAGTCTCGCAACTAGATCCATCGACTCGGTAGAGACTCGACAATCGCCAGAAAGTCTCCGATTCTCGGCCTTTACCTGTTCTAGTTCCCCGGATGGTTCTGCCGAACTCTCTGCTCACGTGAATTTGTTCCTCTAGCGGTCGTCATATGCTTGTACTATGTCCAAAGGGTCATCCGAGACCGAGCAAGTGTCGTGTGTGTTGTGTGAAGAGGAGGTTATATTAAGTTTAGAATTTACCTCGGCCTCTTCTCCGGCCATCGAGCATTTGTTCACCGATTCCTCGGGAACCTTCTCTCCGACTTCAACAGCTACGAATGCAGCTTCATCCTCAGAAGAGTACATGAATGTATCCTCTTCAATTGAGTTGTCGGATATCTCTTCGGCTATGTAGGCCTGCCTCTTCTGGGCGAATTTATCTCTTCTGGCTTGCCGTTCTGCTCTTTGAGCAGCTGAGAGTTCGGGACAGTCGTACTGATAGTGTCCCTCCTTCTTGCAGTTGTAACACGTGGATGTTCTGCTGCTTTTTCCAGTTGAAGCTTTTGGTGGACTAGTAACAGGCTCCGTGTTCCTGCATTCAGTAGAAGTGTTAGATTCTTCCCTTTTTGAATATTCTTTCTTACCAGGGGGAGAATCTCTGTGATATTTCCTCAGCTTTCTGACTCTCTCCTTTTCTCTTTGGTATTTGAGAGCCATCAGTGCGAGCTGGTCAGTACCAAACATTTCAGATGTCTTTGTATCTGTAGCAGCTACTGCCTTGCTGGAAGAAATCTTTTTGCCTCCAGTTTTGCTGACTGTTGCCTTGAAGGCATGATCGATTTGAGTGTCAGCTGGAGCACTGAAACACTTCTGAGGTAGACTATGCTCAAATTCCTCCGTCTTTAATTATGAAAATATAACATCAGGAGTTAGAGCATTAAGATCAGAGCGACGTAAATAAGTAGCAAAAGGAAGCCACTTCTGTCAGGTAGCGCTCTTATGATCTTTATGTTCATCTCTTTGTTTGAGAACACCTTTCCCAGCCCGTTTATCACATTGACTTGATTCGTAAATCTGACGCTCAGTTCGTCAATGGTTTCACTGGGCTCCATCGCAAAGGCTTCGAACTTTTGAAGCTCTAATTCGAGCTTGTTTTCTTTAATCTGAGGAGTTCCTTGGCTCAGTACAGCCCGTGGCGTCCCCAAAGTTCTTTCGCCGTTTTGCGGTCCCGCACCCTCCCGAGGTGTGAGTCACTGAGCGTTGTCAGTATAGCATTTCGTGCGACTCGGTCGAGGTTATGCAGCTTTTTCTCTTCAGGTGTGAAGGCAGATTTGTCCTTGGGAACCTTCGGACCGATACGAGCACCTTCACCTTCCACTTCAGCGAACTGAACGCTGTCTATCATTGGAATGATGGGTCCGGTCTCCAGTACGTCAGTCATGCTATCGTGCAGCGACGTAAGGTGTGCCTCTATTCTTACACGCCATACCGTGAAGTTCTCTATTGAGAACATCGGCACCATCCTGATACCTGACATGTCAGACATTATGTGTACGAGTATAGGAATGAATGAAGAGATGCTTGTGCAGAGAAAACGTTTTCAATGATCAGTTCGAGAAGACCAGTATGTCAGAACAGGTGGTCAGTTGAACACCGTGTGCTCTGATACCAATTGTTGGTCCGGAGACAAATATCAGGTGTAGAGGGGGGGGTGAATACACCTAAGTACCGTTTCTTTTTCTCGGTGAAGGTCGGTACCAAGTTGTTGGTTGGAACGATGAACGAGTGCCAAATAAACCTTTGATCACGGGACGAGTGAGTCGGCTCTGCGAGCTCTCCTACTGACTTTTGTCAGTACTTCAAAACTCAGTCGGAGACTTTAAGTGTGCGGATAAGTGTGGGGCCCAGAGTTTGTCTCTTTTTGAAAACGTGTTTTCGCAGATTAAATTCTTTTGGCTGTGCGATTTTAGAAATACGTTTTATGCAAACTTATAATTTTCAAAGGTTTGTATGCAATAAAACAGTAAAGAACACAAGCAGTTTAACGTGGTTCGGATACGCAAGATCCTACGTCCACGGTCCTGAACAGAGCAGGATAACTTGTTGATTAGTCTGAGCAAGTCTCAGCAAGGAAACTGTGCACAGGACAGATCCTTCTAAGTTATAGTCCTTAGCGACTTTACAATTCAAACCTAAGTTCGAAAGGGGGCGAAAACAGTTCTCCAACTAATGAAGGAGTTCTTACAATAAGAACAGTTCACTAAAAATGAACTCCTTCGAATCTAAGCTATAAATCTGACAATGAGCTTAGGTAGAGAAGAAAGGGATCTAAAGACTCTAGAGAGAAGAACCACAAAAATATTCTAGTAAATGCAGATTCTTCGCTGGATATTCTGATTGAGTTGCTAGAGTGTTTGAGAGCTTGAGCAATTTCCCCTTTTTAATTTCGTGCTTCGCGCTCTTGTGGAGCTTCGAAATCTTCTCTATTTATAGTTGTGAGCTATGGCATATGTCCGTTGGAGACGACGATGCCACGTGTCACAAGCTTCCAAAGAAAACGGCCATTAATTCGAACTTGTTGCGGCGGGCGGTTAATTATCGTACATGAGAGCAGCTTTACTGTTTGGAGCAGGTAAGGCGTTGTCGGCTTCTCATTGGTCGAGGTTTGTGGTTGGTGAGATTGTCAGAGTTGACCGTTCAAACAACCTCGTATGATCTTCTGCTGAACTTTCGAAAAGACTTAAGTAGCTGGGTCCCTTTCTATCGGATACGATGAGATCGCAAAGTCTCTGTCTTCTTCGACTGAGTCGGCTGACAAGGAATGTAACTTCTGAGTAAGTCAGCTGGCGACTGCGAAGGTACTGGGCTTGCATGAGTTCTTCTGCTGATGACTTATCAGCTGCTGGATTGGCTTCTACAAGCGATTACACTGATGACGTGGGGTTCTGAAAAGTATCTTCGACAGAAGATCAGTTCAACAATTACCCTGTACAGGACTTAGACAAGAATATAAAAACGATTACAACAAGTCTAACCTATACATCAGCTAATCCTAGCGACACACTGAACTACTGATATCAGCTCGGTTTTGGGATCTTCAATTCCATAGTACTACTATGATTTCCCCCAATTTTCTTTTAACCACGAACAACTGAGTATCATCTACTGACTCATATCCAACAAAGCTCATTTTTAATTTTAATGTTTCTTTAAAATAAAAAAACTAAAAAATAACTAGTTAAGAAATAAAAAAACTAACGAAAAAAGATTTATATTTAGTAAATTGAAAACGAATCAAAGCCGAATACAAGTAAACATTACAAAAATTCAAACTAAGACAATAAACAACTTAAAATCGTCAAGTTTCAACATATATTAATTGCATTTTGAATCTTTCTTTGATAAGTTTTTCTCTCCCATCTTTTTTTCATTTATATTTATGTATTAATATTAATATTATCTAATAATTATGCATTTTTTTTGGGCGAACTTTTTAGCCCAAAAACCCCGGGCTTTTTTAGCCCAAAGCCCATAAAGCCTGTAGTTTTTTTGGCCGGATTTTTTAAGCCCAGCACACCTTCGGGCTTCTATTTTTAGAGCCCAACTTAATCATTTTTTCGGGTACCCCGGGCCGGCCCACCGGGTCGGGCCCATTTTGCCGGCTCTACGCCTTTATATAACGCTCCATTTTTTTTACAGCCACCAACTTCAAATGGGCTAAATGTAGCTAATTCTGTGTTCTTAGCTTTGGGCTTAAAGCTTGGTCGAGGGAATTAAGGGTAGTTATTATTATCTAAATTCATTGTTTAGTTTTTGTCCAATCATATTTACATGTGAGGAGTATATAGTTCGCAGTTAAAAATCCGACTTTGGCTGAGATTAATCAATATGAATTCTGCATAATATGGATTATTATTAAGATTTTGAGAACCCCAGGTATTTAATTATAATTATTATTACAAATTTTTAATAAACCTAATCAAAATACCCTTTATACAGGTTTTGTTTCCAAAACATTTTTAAATGAAAATCTTAGTTATATTATAATGTGATTATTACACTACGTGATACTGTGATAGTTATAATTTATAATTTTATCATTATTAAAATTAAAATTATGAATAGAAGAAGTTATATATACACGCTCTGTCAAATTATTTGTGTAATAACAAAGCATGACAAAACTCTGAACTAAATAAATATAAAATATAGAAATCAATAACAATCGTATTTCCTCGACGCTTAAATCTAGCCTAAGCCAAAACAGTGTACATCCCAAGGAAGTTGCACAAATCGCCCTAAAACAATCACGAATTCCCAATTTAACCCCTGCCCCACTTCTTCATTGCCTAAACCCAAACCCCGACTGATTCGGGTACCGCGTGATAAACGGGTCTAGAGACCCGGAACACCCCTGAGTCAACCCGTTGAGATGCTGAGGCAAGAAACCGGAGCCCGCAACTCGCTGATTCACAGACCCACTATGTACTTCGTCCATTACATCAGCAGGGGCATATGCGTCATTCTGATTCGGGACAATGGCGGCTGTTTGTTGACTCAGACCGTGTTGGGCCTGAACGAGTTCGGGCCAGCCCGGGTTCAGCCCAGCAAGCGTGGCCCAATTAAAATTCGCAGAACTCAACCGCTGAAGATTCAGTTTCTGATCATTTTGCTGAGCATTCTTCGGGAAGTAACGATCGTCAAGCTCCGGCAGAGAGTCCAGTACGTCGTCGTACTGTGAAGAAGAAGATGAAGACGAGTCGTGGCTGTTACTGTATTCCTTGCTCTGAACTCCGGCCATGGCGGTCCGCCCTTGCCCGCTCGAATTCTTCTTGTAAATCCGACACAAAACCCAATCGTCCAGCTAAATACAAGAGATCAAACCACAAATCAATCAGAATCAGTTATAGGAAATTACTACGCTAAATCATCGGAGGGAATAAATTATAGAATCGTTCTCAGTAACTAACCTTGGAGCTGCCATTCTTTCTTGGAGATTCAGAGAGTCGGTATTCATGCATAATCCAATTCGTCTTGGTTCCTTTAGGAGCTTTTCCGATGTAAAAAACTAGGGCTTTTTTTATTCCGACTTTTCTTCCTTCCGTCGTGATAATCTTATCGGTGCCGGTCGCTTTCCAGTAGCCGGAACCGGCGACTCTGTTCGGCCGAGAACCGTTGGGATATTTGCGATCTCTAGGGCTGAAAAAGTACCACTCCTTTTCCCCAAATAACGCTTTGTCTACACAGCCAAATTCAATTCCATTCAGATAATCGCTCAATGCGAATAAAACAAAAATTTAAACATACAAAACGAAAGCTTACTCGGAAGATCCCACGGATCAAACTTGTACAAATCAACATCTCCGATTATCTGCAGAGGAAAATGGTGGCCAGCAACTTTTCTGCAGAGATACTGCACCAGAAGCTCCTCGTCCGTCGGAAAAAAGCGGAATCCCGGCGGCAGACTCAGCTGCGATCGAGGATCGCTTTCTCGCACGCCCATTTTTACCACCTCGCTCGCACAAATCAATGAAACAGTGGGAGAATTTGACTTTTTCATAAGAGTAGAAGAAGATGATTTGCTTTTTTGAAACTTCTGAAATGAAAGGCAGGGGGTTGTATTTATAGAGAGAGGGTAAGTAGGGGTGGTCTTTGTTCTGGCGCCGCGACACCGTTTAAAACGTGCCACGTAGCGGGTGTTCGGCGCTACCAAATGGCCGACCTTATCCGATCATAAACGGTGGAAGCCTCTAACTAGTCCAGGTGCGTGAACGTTCAACCCAAATTCAATCACGATATATACCAACGCCACCCTCTCTATTTACCACACATAATTAACCATATGTTATAAACTCAACGCAACTTTAATTTATGAAAATTAGTATTATTTTTTGTAGAATTAATTTTTAAACTTATTTTTTGTGGCTATGTGTCCCATACTCGACATTGAATTTTAATCTCAGACACGACGACACCACTTGACCTCGTTTCACTAGAGTTTTTGGTCCGCCGTAACAATTCTACACCGCATGGTTGCGTGAATAGCACGTGGGAAATTAAGTTGGGCGCTTGAAATCCACGTGGACAGTCAGATAAGAGTTAGGTCGAATATATTTTCCTTTTTTCTTTTTTCTTTAAAACTCCCGAAAAAGTCGTGGCGAAAGCTTGTTTTTTCAGTAAAAGCTAAAAACAATTCTCACGCTCTGCCGACACGTCGACTCTAGCTGGGATTTGGACTTTTCAGAGGGAGGAATTTTTATTTGGTTGTTTCTTCCACTCTACATCCTCTCCTACTTTTTAAACCTACGTGCTGAGCTGTCAACATTTTTTTTGTTTTTTTTATCATTTTTTTTTCTGGCTACGTGGTGGTCAAGGACATCACAAATTGATGTCAAAAGTGGGTGTTATTTATTACATTTCGTCTAGAATTATACGTGGTATTGATTAGTCAAAGGAAATTAAATTATGTTGCACTGTATGTTGCTAATTTGTCGTGGTCCGGATAACTTCTTTTAGGTTTGTTCGCACGAAAGGTTTCAGTAAATTAGTTTAGCCGAGGAATATTTTATTTTTATTAATAGGAGACGTAGGTGGTTTCGATCCGAATCGTAAAACTATTTCGACGGAATCAAATCAAACATAAACATATGGTTCAATTTAGTTTCGTAATTAGTTTGATTTATTTTCTTTAGATCCAATGTTTCGTTTACACTCATTTCAGTATACAATTTCGATCGAAAGGTTCAATAACAGTGATCGAACAAGTACCAACATGTAAAATCTTTTATTTCCTATTTTCCTATTTATCTAAAATGAAACGTGAGTGAAAGTGTGAAATTTTTTCATTTTCTATCTGAAACCTTAAATGTGAGTGAAACACCAAAGCCCCAAACCGTTTGTCGTGCAAACCCGTGAAATTGATTCGTTTTATTTCGATTTGAGCGCTTAACACACCTCAAACTTAAACGAATCGAACTAAATCTACATGTTTCCGGTTTCATTACTAAAATACACTAGAAATCGTACCATATAACTACTTACTTAGGATAAGCCTTAGTATATTTTTAGTAGTATTAGATAAGAGATAATAAAGCAAGTAATTATTGGTATGTCAAGCTCAAAGAGTGCGAATAAAGTTTAGGAACTTTATGATCTTTTGTTAGAATACTATTAGGAGAAAGTATGGGTTGATTGGCAGATTATTTAACAAATAAAATTAATAATAAAATAGAGATAGATATATACGTGTTTATAGGACAAAGATAGCAATAAGCATAGTGGAGGGTGAGTTATTGACTTTCTTATGCCTAGATTTTGACACATCTCATTCTCATCAATTATTAAACAACGGATAAGATTGGAAAATAGTGACGTAATCTTTTGGGTTAAGCGCTTAAAAATTGAAATAGTAATAAACGACCTTTTAACTCTTATAAGACTGAGTTGAAAATCCTAAGTACATTTAAAAATTGAAATAGTAATAAACGACCTTTAACTCTTATAAGACCTTTAACTCTTATTAGGCGAAAACAAATTGTTTTAGTAGGTTTCCTTTTTGGGTTTACTTGCTCCCCTTTTTCCAACTTGTATATAAAATGTTGTTGATTATACTAAGTATAAATTAAGTATGTTTTAATTATTATATATATAGAGATGACGCACCCAAACCAGCATAATTAGAATGTTTACAGCCGCAAGAAATCTACTTATTTTTCTCAACTAATTTTTACTGTCCTAATAAAATATTGTCTCAAAGCAGACTTTTAGAGAAATAAACAACTCAACAAATTAATACCTACAATTGGTTCAGGTTTATAATCGAATATTTTGATCCAACCAATAATATTTTGCTAGTCTTCACAGGATATTTGGATGAAGTCGATTTTATTTAGATGGGTATTTTTGAGATCAAGGATGGAATATGGGTTGGATTAATAAGTTAACAGATTTAAATTTGTAGATTTAATTAAAATATTAAGATTGAATCATATTCAATTTTATGTGAAGTCAAGCTGAAGTATTTTAATTATTATATTCATGGATAGGATCGTTTAAATATTTTTTCTTTCAAATAAAAATACTATTTCAATATTATGTTTTCATTTTCACTGTATTTGTTTACCTTTTTATTCCAATTGTTTATTCATGTACACAAACAAAATAATATTATCGCTTTCGATATGCTGATGTAATGAAAAGCAAGATATTACGTACGTAAGAGTAAATAAAAATGAAAAGAAAAAAAGATAAGAAAAGAAAAGCAATTTTATGTTTCGTGTTTAAGTTGAGCTATTTATTCAGTTATCTGCTAGCTAGCTAGGTTTCTATAAACTCAGAGACTCCGTCTGAATCGACTAATCATTTTCAGGTTTCATATTATCCCCAAAACTGAAAATCCGTAACAAAATCTACTTGAAAGTTCATGAATTTTCTCCCTGCACAACAACAAAAAAAAAGAGTCTACAATGGAATATCTACTACAGCACCTTTCAAATTGTGATTACTTTTTAGTTCGAGATTTTCTTTTACTTTTTTTTTTTTAATTTATGATTTTGTACCTTTAAATTTCAATTTTGCACTTCTTAATTTTCAAGGTTTTTCACTATTAATCATAAATTATAAATCCGTCCTTTATTCTCGATTTAGACGTATAACAACAAAAGTTTCAGCGAACTTATTTGAAAAAAATAAATGAAGAATGAACGGCCAATTAAATAATTAATGTAAAAGAAAAAGTTTCAGCGAACATAGGTAAACACAAACGACTACATATACAATTGAAGCTTAGTGGTATATTCTGTCTTTTATACGATTGAGCGATCAAAATTCAATTACTCCCATTCGTCTAACTCAAAGAAAAGTTAGGAAAACACTATATGCATATGAGGTTCAACATGTACCTAAAATCGACAAGCCAACAAATCATTCACACAATCTTCCAAAAAGGACAAAACGAAATTCTAATGGTCTGATTTTAATTAAACAAAAAAGGAAAATAATTAAATAGCCTTTATCATTAGTCGGGTATAGAAACATAAAATCCAAAGCAAATAATTTGGCAAAACTAATGACATAATGAGTTGTGGAGGCGGACATCTCCCCTAACTGTTCTGATATACCCCACAGTTCCCAGTTTTGAGACAAACCATATTCTCTAACTCAAAATTCTATTAGTCGAGTATATCACACATAATTAATTAGCCTATAATTCACACTAAAGTGGCGGCCATCTAGATTTTTTTTCCAATGCATAATCTTTGTGCGAGGTTATGTCATTTACTATTAGATTATACCTTTGATGTGCATTTTGTTTTAATTAATAGAACCCACCAATAGAAAATATGTAAAATAATGTCACCTAATTGCAGTTATATATATTGACATAGGGTGTGGATCTGGTTTATATTTATATGAAAACTACAAATTTATGCATAAAACCTTATAATTTTACACTTTTGTATAAAATATCATTATGCATATCTGTGTCATTAATTGATGTCAATCGATTGATTCCTTATTTCTATTCAAAAAATATATATAATTCATACATGATCGACTCCCCGCATATATATGAAAAGGTGCATTTCCTATAATAGATTAGCTCAAATGAAATAAAGAACTTTTATGAAAATTAGTTCTAAATATGACTCAATACATATATTATATATGTTGAAAAAGAGTACTATACTACGCGAGAAATTAACATAAAGTTTTGTAATTCATCCCAAAGTCAAATTATTCATCTCTACTCTATAAAAGCCCTACATCTTTGACAACAAAGTTGATAAAAAATAATCAACAACACATTACCCGACACAGCCATAAACATTGATTAACTATAGAACCGAGCTTACTTGGGTACACCAAGTCTGGTGAGGGCGAAATAGGCAATTAATCTATATCCCACGAGCATCGCAGTCATTATGCCTATAGATTGACCGATCCCATTCAACGACCCCGCAGACTTGACAAACGAAATATCCGCCACCTTACAAATCCCATTCTCTCCACACGGATACGTCTCATCCTTAGCGTACTGCGTCGACAGCAGCATCTTAAACGTATAATTCACGGTCGACAAGTACTTGATCCAGCTTATGAACTTGGGCGGGTGCTGCACGTAGAACCCGCCTACTAGCGTGAAGGTCGACATGAGGATGGACGCGGTTAGGGTTGCGTTTTGCTGGTCCAGCACTATGGCTCCGATGGTCAGACCGAGCCCGCTCGTACAGACCACGCTGAAGAGCATGACGAAGAGGCCCGAGAAGAAGCATTTGGCGGTAGCTTTGAGCCCCGCCATCCAGTAGGAGACGGTGAAGAAGAAGGCCGGGAGGACTAACGTCATGGGGAGGTCAGTGGCGGTTAGGGCCATGAAGTACGATGATAGGCGGTACATTCCCGAGGCACGCTCCTTCGCCAGCATCCTCCGTTCTTTAGGGAATGTGAAGACGGCTTGGAAGAGAGCGTTGAAACCCCAGAACGAAGAGTCGAAGAACAGGAGCCCCACCTGTATAAAATGAAGGGTGCAGATTGATTCTTAGTTCTGATAATCTGATCCATTTTCTATTTGTATATATGAATACAGACCTGGTCTTGTATGTTTTGGGACCTCCACCATAGGAGGCCACATATTAGGGTTGTGACCAGTACTTGTGTGATTATGAAGAAGGAGAAGTGAACATGCTTTCTTTCCTTCATTCCTCTTTCCAATAGCACTGAGAATTGTGTCCACCATGTGTTTGCCCAATATTGCTTTGACTTCTTCTTACCGTCGGCCGATGAGTCAAACTCCCGGTCAACGGCGAGCTCCCTCTTCACCTCTTCGGATAAGTTGGCCTCGTAGGCGGACTTTAGGGTTGCTTTCGTTGCAGCTGCATCTTCGTTCGATTCTCCGGTCAACACACCTACAATTAATTGACACCAACAATTAATTTCCTTTAAAGATCAACTTAATTAATTAACATAGTAAGAAAGATTAATTTAATTTAGTGTACAAATATACCATTGGCAAGATCTAGCAAGAAATCTGCAGGATTCATTGGTACGGAAGGAGAGAAGCCAATGCTCGAGAAATAATCAAGAGCGGTGGAGGGTTTGCCGTAATACAAAAGATTCCCTTCGCACAACAGAATCACCTTATGGAAAAGGTAGAACAGTCTGCTAGAAGGTTGATGAATCGTCATGGCGATTGCTCTTCCTCCACTAACCAACTCGTTTAACGTGGTGACGATTTTGAGGGCATTTGTTGAGTCAAGGCCGGAGGTGGGCTCGTCGAGAAAAAGCAAACTAGGGTTTATAAGCATTTCTAATCCAATACTAACACGCTTTCTCTCTCCTCCGGAAACCCCTCTAACATTATGATCGCCCACGATGCTGTTCTTGCATTTTGCGAGCCCTAGCTGGATGATCACGGCCTCGGCCTGCTGGACCTTCTCGGCGGTGGTTAGGGTTTTGGGGAGTCGGAGGAGGGCTGTGAAGACGAGGGTTTCACGGACGGTGAGGTGGGGGTGGAGGATGTCGTCTTGGTGGACGAAGCCGGTGTTGCGTTTGATGGCGTTGCTGAAGGGCTTGCCGTTGTACGTGACGGAGCCGGAGAGCTTGCCGCCTAGGCGGCCACCGAGGGCGGTGAGGAGAGTCGTCTTGCCGCCGCCGGAGGGGCCGAGTAAGGCGAGCATTTCGCCCGGCGCCACCATACCGCTGATGCCTTTCAAGATTTGCCGCTCTTCGGGTTTCTTGCCGTTCTTCAAGAATCCGGTCTTCCCGACTTTGATCTTGTAAACGACATTCTCAAACTGCAATTTGCATATCCAGAATTTATGTTCGTGTTTTAATTAGTAATATATGTTATTAATCGGAGCGGCTTGTATATACCACTTTCGTATACCCTTGTGTGTACCACATCATAAAGGTATACGAAAGTAATACACAAGCTTTTGTGGTTATTAAATAATGAAATAATAATGAGAAATGTGCATTAAAATCATGGAGATTTCACCCATTTTAGATCAGAATTCATGGTAACCTTTTTTAGAATCAAGATTTTTGATTGTTCATTATTGCATTGCTTTTTTTTAAAAACTTAAAAAAATATTATCTTAGCCTTCAAAATACTGGTGATGATGAGCAAGAACTACATATTTCAATGGAGGAAAGGCAGACTTAGACTGGTACGTTTCTAGGCAAAATTTATTTTTATTTTATTATTACGTGTTGATAATAAAGGTAAAATATAAGTTATTTCTTGGCTCCAGAACTATTTTAAAAAAAAAAATTATCAGAATTACGGCTGCAGCCTGCACTAATAGTAAGGTTCTAAATGAAGATGAATTTGGTTCGAAAAAATTGTCTTGCATGATTTTACTACTATCTGAATATCCAAAAACTAAATCTTTTTTCTACCCAAAAATAAAAAGATCAGCCGGAATTAAAGTTGGTGGTACCTTGAGCGTGATAGGAAGACTAGCTTTCTTGAAAATAGCCGGCGCCGGAGGTAGCTCCTCCACGTTCATCATCTCCGGCGAGATTGTATGGTTTTATATTTATCTCTGAAAGGCTTTAACCTGTAACTGAAATTTCTTGTCTGAAAGATGAGTTCTTTAAGATTTGCCCAAACGCGTTTTAATACTAGTGAGTACACCAAAATATCACGAATCCTGTAATGTATTCTAGAAATATTATTGCATGTAGCGGATTTCGCTTTTCATTTCATTAAAACACGTGCCAAAAAAAAATGACCTAGGGAAACATGTTATGACAGTGGAAACATGCATTCCATATCGAAGCATGTGCGATCTACTTGTTAGGTGCACTGGGCTCAGACCAGTGCAAAGTTTATACAAATATATTTATTGGTAGCAATAATGATTATTTGGATATTTAGCCCAATGGTAGATATGTATTGATTTTCTTCAATTGACTCAAGTTCAATTTCTAAGCCTAACAATTTTGTTTCTTTTCTATTACTATATTTTATTTCTACTATTATTTTCATTTGATTTATTTTATTACTTTATTTTTAATACTCTTTTATTTATTTCTTTTGTTTCACTTATTCTACTATTATTTTCCTTTGATTTCTTTTATTACTTTATACTTAATTTTAAATACTCTTTTATTTATTTCTTTTTTCCCCTTGTTTTTTCTTTTATTTGTTTCAAACTTTTAAATTTTCGTATTAATTTTCTTTCATTCTTTTTCCCCAGCTGTATTTTTGTTTTTCTCCTTAATTGTTATTTAATTTCTTTCCCATTTTTTTTTTCTAATTTCTCCATTTCTTTTGTAGTTTTGCACATTCTTTTCTAACTCCCATTTTTGTCTCTTCCTCTCTCTCTCTCTCTTTTTCCTCTTTTTTAGCAAGTTCATTTCTTTCTTTTTTTGTTTTTTAGTTCATTTGTATTTTCAAATTTTCATGCTTTATTTTCTAATTATATTAAATTTTGGTCCTTTGGAAAATGGTAACATGTATATATATATAGGAAAGGTTCAAATAAGAACTTTATACTTTGGTGAGAGATAGGAACCAATTTAATCCGTAGATCTTAATGCATCAATGATTATTGATTATTTCTTACTTAATATTGTTTTTGAATTAAAATCATTTCTAAAAGGGGGTTTTGGTAATTTTTCTTTAAATGTTAGTTTCTCATTTCCCTTTTTCATAGAGTCACTAACTCACTATCCTAATTAAGATGATTTTTATTATGATGATTGGAATTCCCATTTAAAACTATATTTAATTAAAGAAATTTTCTATTGAAACGTATATTAAAATTCTTGTATTCTTCAAATTTTCATTCTTAAAACAGACAACCTTAAGAGTGGTGAGAGTATTTTTATGCGAATCAAATTTATCGAAGGCACTAATTTATTTATGCATTTTTGTGGAAATTGAGAAAAAATATGAGTTAAAATAACAATGATGCATATTACTATTGTGGATGATGCATATTCATCTCGTTGTTCGTTCATATTAGGGAGTGGTCTTTTCCACTTATACAATTCATGCTTATTAGAAATACTATTTGTTGCATGTTAATGTCGTGATTTCTGCATTGTTTCTTTTATTCCCAATATGATAACATGAATATTGTATATTAGATAAGTTCACTGGTGGTAAATATCCATTACGTATGAAAAGCCCCAACACAAAAATAATACTTCAAGGAATCGAGATCATTATCATCTGTTGTTGATGTTTGTTTAAGACGTTTCCGTTTCATGTAATTCTCATTATTATTCTTTGAAAGTCCTATAATTAAAGAAAAAGGTTTAAAAAGGAGAGGTGGCAATTAAAAAAGGTACCATGCATAGACTAATGAATGCATATATTTATAAAAAGGAATGCATCAAGCTTTATCCAGAATTAAATTTTTGGTCTAAACAACAAAAGAATTAATAATATAATAGTAAACAATATTATATACCACAATGCATCAACTACATGAGCTTAAAAAAATCTGGACATAAATTTCATACTAAGAAATGCATAAAAAAAGTTACATCATGCATCCATATTGATTAATAAATACGTAGATAGTTAATGGATCTAAAATAAAAATGCTTAATGCATACCGATTTTGCGGTCTAAAAATAAAACTGTTACTGCATGAGTATTTATTAATGAATGCACAAATATTTAAAAAGAATGCATCAAAAAATCTGGATATAAATCACATACTAAGAAATGCATAAAAAAATGCATCAACATTATAGCAACGATGCATAAAAAAGAATACAATAGTTATAGTATTAAAAAATATTTCAATTAAAAAATAAAAATCATCTTGAATTCAAAAGCTAATTGATGAAACTAATAATAATAACTGATTCTACAACTAGAAATTGCATCGACTACATTTCATGGGTCACAAAATAATTACAACTGCATCATCTCAAATATATTCAATGCATATGTGTTACAACTAGGAAATTTAATGCCACCATATGAAAACAATAAAACAACGTGGAAGGGTATAGAATTTCGACCATCAAATTTACCACAATTCACATTCTGATTGTTTTTCTAATAAACGGAAGAAAACAACATCAACAAAAAGTTAAATGAGTCGTAGACAAATCCAAAGTTTGGAGATGAGAGTTTCTTCATGCGTTTTCATGAAGAACAAAACATCTACGAAAATCTATCAGCAAAAAAAATAAAAATAAATAACTACCGAAAGAAATAAGAAACTTATGTCTCTTCAGATGCAGCGTATTTCGTCGAACAACAGAAGTTTAGGCGGCAGTCAGAAAATCGCACTCACATTCAATTGATATTCATACGCATATGCAGAGAAACTAGTTTAATTATGATGATAAAAATACCCAAAAAAAGCAATCAAATATTTGATTTCCAAGATTTTCGGCAATTATGTTTCCAAGATTTTAGTCACTATATTTTGTGCATCATTTTGTTCCATATATACCCTTTAATAATTAAAAAATAATATAAACTTGATAAACATGCATTAAAATAGACCGTAGATTTAATAATGATCAACTATCATTATTAGTTCCTATTTCTTATCTAAAAAATATTTATCTAATATAATAGAAGTACTTATTTTCCAGCCCACCCCACCGTAAGATTCTGGCTCCGCCTCTGTATCGAAGTGCAGATTTATTTATTTTTTACTGATACTATAATCAAAGCTACCAAGTCATAGTCGATAATTGACATTATATGGATTTAATGCAATATAATTCTTCATAAATTAATAACTCTCGCTTAAGAATTGTCATTTGTGATACTTCTTATCTTTTTAAGTAAAAAAATGGTTAAGAAGACGAATTAAAATCTAAGTGTATGCCTTTCATATTTTAGTTTATATTAAAAAGTTGATTTGTAAGACTAAAGGAACATGTGATATAAATAACACCCAAAAGAGTCCAATAGAAAGCATCAATTTTCTGAGCCCAATTACCACTACAAATACACTAAAATAATTAAAGAAGAAAAGGGAGAGAAGGAATTGACACGATCAGAAGTCTTGTAAGTTCGTTCGTGGCTGCTCTTTCATCCAATGGCGGCGCCACCGTGAAAGAAGAGGGAGAAGGAAGAGGACGGAGGAGAGCGAGAAACAAGGCTTGGGTTGATTTCAGGTGAATTCATGTTCAAAGAACCAAGGTACACAAATTCGTTTTTTCGTGCAACACAATTTGAATTTTCGTGCACAAACAATTTGAATTTCCGTGCACAAAGAACGAACAATTAGCTAAAAAAATGTTTTAAAGTAATCATACCATGTACAATAGTATCCTCGAGATCAAAGTATATGCAATAATATCCTCAAGATTAGATAAAAATATATTGAGAAAGTTTTCATATCAAAATTACAGTTTAATATATATATATATATATATATATATATATATATATATAGATAGGAAATAGATCAAATGAGATTCCTAATTTCAAAAGAGAGACGAGAACCGATCCCGGTCCTCCATTTTGCAAATCTAAGGCTATCCTTTATTCACCAAAAGGCATTTAAAATTAAATCAAAAAAGGAAAAAAAATCTCATTAAGGGCAAAAATGTAATCTTCCAACATTTCTTTTCCATAACTTTTCTTTCTCGATTTTAAAGGGGCAAAAGAAACCCAACAACAAACTCACAAAAGAGATACGACCTTGAAATCGTTAATGTGGGAGTAAGAAATCGATTATCAGTCGTGGGTTCCGTTCTCGTATGTTTGTTGCCTGATTTCAACCCGTTTTGCCGGTGTATTTCGAAGGCTGATTTATGCCGATTTCGAAGATTGATTTCTACCTATTTTTCTCGTTTGACCAATTTGTGTCTTAAGGTATAAGAATTCGTTCTTGTTTTGAAAATATTGTTGTTCGAGATTTGTGGATTGATTTTTTGGGTTCCACTTGTTTATGCTCGTTTTCATTTTATGCGTTTTTTTTTTAGATTTCTGGTTTTATTTTGTATATAAAGATTTTTTTGGATTAGGGTTTCTGATGGATTTATGAGATTTATGGATAGATTCAGTAGTGTTGTTCTGTTCTGGATTCACTATTCGATTTCATTTTCTATGCAAAAACAATTTTCATGCATATGTTTTTTAGTGTTTATGCTGATACTGTTTAACATTCATGCATGCAGTCTGTTGAATGGTTGAATCGTTACAGTCAAATGTGTCTTTTGAATCCGATGAATCCATTTTCATTCCTGATTGCGCGGCTGAATTGAAACCGTATGTTGGACGGAAATTTGATACTCTGGATGAGGCCGAAAGTTTCTATAGAGACTACGGAGGTTTGTGCGGTTTCGATATCCGTAAGTGGTCCATAAAACGTCATGGGGATGTGTCTATCATACGTAGATATTTGGTGTGTAGTAGAGAAGGGAAGAAATTCATGGATGTTGATAATGTTGATTCCAAAAGAACAAAGCGAAGGAGTAATTCAAAACGGTCATCTTGCTTGGCACGCGTCGTATTTAAATCCCACCCGAAAGTTTTGTTGTTGATTTATTTCACGAGGCACACACACATCCTTTGTTATTCTCAACTCACAAGCAATTCATGAGATACAATCGGACCATGACTTCCGTTCATAAGAATTTCGTCATTAGTTGTGCGCGTTCTAATGTTGGTCCGGTGAGGTCATATAGAATGTTTAGTGAGTTGGTGGGCAGCTATGAGAACATCGGTTGTGATGGAGTAGATTTTAAAAATTTCCACCGTGATCTTCGTATATGTGTTGAGGGTGCGGATGCACAAATGATGTTGGATAAAATGAAGGAAGCTCGTGACGGAGGGGATAAATTGAAGCGTGTATTTTGGGCTGATGATATATGTATAGGCAATTACAATATTTTTGGTGATTCGTTATCAATGGATGCAACTTATTCAACCAATAGGTATTTGTTTTTCTCTGTATCTGATACGAGTTAGTATGGTTATCAAATTATTATTGTCCGCAGTTAATGTTTTTTGCATACGAAACCTTACGTTTATGCACATTGTCCATATCTTTTATGCACATAATCATATACATTCATATACTATACATTAGTTCTTTTGCCGATTTCATGCTTATGAATACTTGAAATTATGCTCATACTGATTAGATTTTATGCAAACAAACTAATTGAAATTTATATAATTTTCATGCAGTTGCGGCATGATTTTTGTTCCATTCACCGGCCTCGACAACCACGGCAAGTGTATTATGTTTGTTGCGGGTTTGTCGTCTTCAGAGATGGTGGAGTCTTATTCTTGGTTACTTAACACATTCAAAACTTGCATGGGCGGTTGTCCGAAGTTATTAATAACCGATCAGGATCCTTCCGTGAAGATTGCAATGGAGAATGTTATGCCCGAAACGCGTCATCGCTTTTGTATGTGGCACATCATGCTGAAAGTTCCGGATAAGATTCCGGTGTCATTAAGAAAAAATACTGATTTCACGAAAAGATTTAATGACATTGTGTGGAATAGCGACCTGCAACCGGGGGAGTTTGACGTGAAATGGAAAGCGATTTTATCAGATTTTGATTTGGTTGGTCATGATTGGCTTGATGGGATGTTTGATCTACGCTATTATTGATTTCCTGCTTATTTCCGAGACTTCCCAATGGCTAGATTGTTTCGCACAACATCCATGTCCGATAGTGAGAATCATTTTTTCCGGACTTACTTAAAATCGAAGGCCAATCTACTGATGTTTTATTTGTTGTATGAGAGTGCAATAAATGCTCAACGACACACAGGACAAACTTAATGCAGTGTATTCAAACACTATGTTCTATAAGGTACAGGCTGAATGGGTTGAGGCTGTTAACGTGTGTTCTATTCAAAAAATAACCGATAGTGGTTGCGAGAAGATGTTTGAAATAGATGATAATACAGTTGGTGTTTTCAACGTTACGTTTAATGTTGTTGATTTCAGAGTGTCATGCTAGGAAGATGGAGATGCATGGTCTGTTGTGCAGGCACATTTTGAAGGTGTTGAAGAATTCCAATATCAATTGTGTTCCAGATTCTTGTGTCCTTTCTCGTTGGGGTAGAAATATGTCTTTCAAACGTTTTGATAAGCTTTCTGAAGTTGGGAATGTCGACCATTCTGCTGCAGATGCCACTAAGAAGTTGTTGGACGTAGTATTCAAATGTGCGGGTTTGGTTGCAGGCAACCTTGCACGTATGAATGAACTACTGTCTGATTTGATGATTTGGTCAACAAATATCAGATTCAGGATGAAGGCGGGGCAAGTAGTAAGGGTAACCAAAACACGTTTGAGAGTTTTTATGGCTCACACATCCCTCAAGATGTCGAGGTTTTGCCACCAGATCAAGTGAAAACTAAGGGCTCGGGCAGTAGAATACAGTCTAGGAACGAGGCGGCATTGCATGCTAAGTTGAAGCCTCAAAGGATGTGTCGGAAATGCAACTAGATGGGACATCACGATTCAAGAAACTGCCCTAACGTTAAGGATGTTGAAGATTCGTCTTAAGTTTTTATGCATAACTTACTACAGACATATGCACTGAACCTTGGCTTTGTTTGCTTTAATTTGTCAAAACTGAATCTCTTGATAATTTCTTATGTTATTTTCATGCATACGACGATTTATTTTTATTTCCCAGATGTGCATACAACTCTTATGGGTAAGATTAATTTTCTCGAATTAGCAAATGTGCAAACTATTATTTGCGGATGTGCATATACAATCATTAGAACCTAATTTACCAAGATGCATAATTCTCAAGTTAACAAATGCACATATTGTTTTTCATGGACGTGCATATACACTCAAAAGAACCTAATTCACCTATTTGCATAGAATCTAAGTTAACATATGTACATGTTGTAATTCATCGATGTGTATATAAACTTTGTATAGTGCAATTCATAAATATGTGCATAAATGTTCACATTGTGCAGTTAATAGAATTTGTAGATTTCGAATTCAATTTATGCACATTCAAATTCAAATTTCTAGAAACTAAAGAATCACAAATATGTGCAAATTTTTATGCAAACTGTGCAGAATCAAATTCATTACGTTTTCATTCAAATGTCCACATTCAAATTCAAAATGTGCAAAATCTAAACCCTAGGGATGCAATATACAATGTGCACAATCAAGATTCCCAAACAACAAACCCCTAGAAATTGGGGATGCAATTAACAATGTATGGAATTAAAATTATCAAACAATAAAATCCTAGAAATTAGGGATGCAGTAAACAATGTAAGGAATTAAAATAAAAAAACCCTATAAATCTCCTACTACATACCTTCGATTTCTGAAGAAACTTCTGTAATCGAGTTTATAGAAACACAAATTGTGAGTTGTCGGCTTTAAAGAAGCGCTAATCTTGGTTGTAATTGTCGCCTCTTCTTGTGAGGTTTTACAAAAAGGCTCTCTTCTTCGATTCTCAAAACTTCTTTCGTTTTTAAATATAAAAATAAGTATTAATTTTTTGCATTTTTTCTTATTTTTAACAATTATTTAAATTAAATAATAACAAATACTAACGTTCTTTCGTTTTTTAGTATTTGGTTAGGTATAACAACCTCTCCCAATATAATCCAGTACTTATTGTTTTATCACTATGACAAAATATCTCTTATGAAACTTATTATTATTATTATTATTATTATTATTATTATTATTATTATTATTATTATTATTATTATTATTATTATTATTATTATTATTATTATTATTATTATTATTATTATTATTATTATTATTAACCATCATAATGCTTCACAGCACTACAGTTTCTGTGATCTTATGGTAGCAACCTTTATCGCTTTAGTTTATTTATTGAATTAGAATCAAAGGTAAGTTTTGAATTCATTTGTGCAATTCTTTTTTCTCAATTGCTAAAATCAACACCCGTGATATATGTATTATTTTCTCATTTCATTTTATATCCATAATTGAAATGTAATTTTTGGCCTATTATTCATCATGTATGTGAAGATTACAAATTATGTACTCCAGGGTTGAATTTTGTTTTTGGTTGATGTACTTATTAGACCTTTTCAAATATGTGTAGAAGGTAGTAGAATTTATTTATTATTTTTATTTTTTTAAATACAAAACTTAGAAGCTCTTTGTAATTTTGTTGTGTAAAATTGTTTCAAATATGATTCAAGTTTTAGATTTTTTTTTTCTTGTCTAGGTAGATTTGTTTTTAATAAAAAATATGGGTAGGGTGGTGCTTTGGACTCTTTTTCTATGAGTATGATCTAATAAAATTAGGGTGCATGAATATTAATGATTCTTTTTTAGAGATGTCATCGAGTGTTGAAGCTAAATTGGAGTTATCATTGTTGAGTGAGATAAAAGATGATATTTTGTTTAATATTCAAAGCAAAAAGGATTTTAACTACATTGAAAAAGTTAATGGGAGAACTTTAAACATATTGGATGGGTTGGAGTTATATGAAGGTGTATTTAGTACAGGGGAACAAATGTTGGTAGTCAATTATGTCGAAGAGCTAAGGGAGATGGGAAAGAATGGTCAGTTAAAAGGTGAGACCTTATTTTGCCTTGCTCCATGGTAATATCAATTATCTACATTTGTATTTTTACATATATTGCTTAATATGATAATTCATTTTTTGCCTTTATTAAATGGTTATATGTATTTGTTTGTGTTGGTCTCGAGATTAAACGTTCAGGTGAAGAGGGGGGGGGGGGGGGTGAATACACCTGAAAATAATTTCTCAACTTTAACACGAATAATCATTTTCAGGAAAGTGTCGTACTGAACAAGTTCAGTAGACCGAATAAGTTGTTCTGGATCGTGTGGCAGAGTGGCTGACTTCACTAAGGTCTGCTAGCTGACTTGAGTCAGAATTCAGTACCGTTCAGCTGAAGTTCAGTATAGTGCGGAAATGTGTAGGCCCAAATTCAGTTGAGTTTAGAAAACATTTTTAAGAAAACAGTTTCAGTATGTTAGTGCGATCGATTAAACTTTGCTGAAACTCAATTGAATGATTTTATAAATGTTTTCAGTATGAACAGTAATCAATGCAACAGTAAAGAGACAGAACACAATCAATTTTTAAAGTGGTTCGGATCCAACAATCCTACGTCCACTGTCCCGAAAGATCAGGAAGCTATGTATTATACTGAGATAGTCTCAGTCGGTTTGTACGCTGGACAAACACTGGTCTTGAGATTTATACTGAGCAAGTCTCAGTTTACAAGATATCAAACTAAAACGTTTGACAAACTCTCCAACTATGAAGGAGTCCTTTACAATAAGGATCAGTTCAGATATGAACTCATTCGTCTAAGCTATGGATAAGATTTGCTGAGCTTAGGTTAGAGGGATAGGGAACGAGAAAGTGGCTTCTAGAGCGACGAATGGTTAAGTATGGACTTGGGTTCGTATTCAGTCGCTTGGATACTAGAGGCTTTATAATCTGGTTCAGCTTGGTTCCCTATGAGCATGTATGTTGTCTTTCGCCGGAGATTACTCTTTGAACTTCTTGCGGAAGACTTAGGTCGTTTCGAGTTGCTCGTGAATGCTCGTGTGTTCTTCGATTTTCTAGGTGAGCTTCAATTTGATTTTATCCCTCTATTTATAAAGCAGAGACAAGGATAGATCCGTTGGAGACGACGATCCTTGTGTCTCTCTCTTTTCGGTAGCTAACGGCTCTTTCAAAAGATGGTGGCAGAGTCCTTTCCCTCCATTTCTGGAAAGTTGATGACTTGCAGCTTTAATCAGAATATAGACAGCTGGCCACTCGTCATTGGTCGAGGATGAAGAAAGTAGGTGAGACAGAACAGACTTCAAGGTAGATCTGAAGCTGACTTCTCTATACCTCGTATGACTCTGCTGATTTGACTTAGTAAATCCTGACAGTTAGAAGACTGTCTAGCCGTTGCTGAGTCTGATCTATATTCAGTAGCATACTCCTGCTGAGTCAGCTCTACTGAAGATCAACTCTGAGTTCAGTGAACTACTCCTGCTGAGTTCAGTTCTACTGACTCCTTTCAGTATACTGCTCCTGCTAAGTCCAGTATCACTGAGTCTTCTTCTGGTACTGAGGCTGATAATCTACTGAGCGCCTGAACCAAATGAAGAGTGTCTACTGAGTCTGAAACTCTCAGAGACAAAACAACAGATTACAACAGAATGATTCATCAGTCAAAGTAGGGTTTTGGAATCTTCAAATCTTCAGCATATCTTCAAAGCACTAGGGTACTGAGTTATCTCCCAACAAGTTGTGGAGGGACTGAATCATCTCCCAACATTTTGTTATCTACATTCATTTTTCTTTGAAAAGTTACTAACGTAATTAATTCGTCTTAGGGTTAACTAATTATGGTTCCTTGTTTGTAATGTATCATAGAGCGTACTTACTCGGCACCGCAAAAGTGGATGAGAGAAAAAGGTCGTGAAACTCTTCAATTTGGGTTTTGTTATAACTATGCTATTTTAAGTATTGTTGAATGTTCCTTTTGTTTTTTCAATCCACAATCTTGATCTCGAAACATTATTATTTTGATGTACAGATTTAGTACTAAGTTTATTGTTTGGTTGACAAGATAGAAAGGGTAATCCTCCAAGTATCCTTAAGAATGATGTTGTAGATCCGTTGCCTGAACTATTTGAGACTATGGTTCAAAGGATTATAAGGTGGCATATTTTACCACCTTCTTGTGTGCCAGAGTTGTATTGTGGATATCTACGATGAAAGGGGATTGTACACCGCCTCATATAGATAATCATGAGTTCGTTAGACCATTTTGTACAGTCTCTTTTCTTAGTGTGTGCAACATATTATTTGGATCAAAAATCAAATTAAGGGTCCTGATGAATTTGAAGGTTTTTATGCAATTCCTTTGCCATTTTATGTGGTGTTTTTCATTTTATTCAAATAATTAACTTGGTCTTATATGTAATAAGGTCTGTTATGGTGCTAAAAGGAAATGGAGCGAATGTGGCTAAACATTGTATGCCTATCGTCCATGAAAAAAGGTAATCATGAAAGAATATTGCTTAGTTTTTCTTATTTATTTGTTTTAAGTATAAGAGACTGATGATCACTATCTTTTGTACTTTTAGAATCTCAACTACTTTTAGGAGAATGGTGGAATCTAGAAGCTCCAACTGGATACATTGCTCAACCCGATTTGGAGGTGTTTGACATTTACGAATAAAGAAGACAAGCGATGTCAGAGATGATATGAGAAAAGAGGCGAAATGCAGTGTTCACAAATCTAGTATATGGTTATGCATGTGGAAGATAAGATTCTAACTAATGAATGTGGAAGATAAGATTCTACAAGTGAGATTATGTTGTTTGGATCCTATGAGAACTAAGGTATTTAGTGACAAATAAGAACCAATGTCATCCTTTGATTTGTTTGAATCAACGGATATCCTTAACAAACTAATTAATGCATTTTTTATAATGCATCAATATTCAAAAGATTATTAGAGTAATTGCAGGCTTTTATATTTGCTAAAAGATTCGTCTTGATATTGTCTTATTTTTTTGACGAAGGTAAGTTTCCTAATTTTCGGTTGATTATGGTAATTTAATGTTTACGCATTTATAACCGCATTTATAACCGCTAATGAATCGTGAGTATCTAATGCACCAAAAATCTCATATACTTTCGGTTGATTAAGGTAAAAGATTTAATGTTTTCGGTTGATTATGGTAAGTTCTCTTGATTAAATAATCAGATACTATTAGAAGTTTATATTATTTTTTATTCGTTAATTACAAATCAGTAAAATATTAAAATTAGTATTAAGCACCAAAAA
The DNA here is from genome assembly GCA_028984105.1 of Lavandula angustifolia. Taxonomy (NCBI): domain Eukaryota; kingdom Viridiplantae; phylum Streptophyta; class Magnoliopsida; order Lamiales; family Lamiaceae; genus Lavandula; species Lavandula angustifolia. The sequence continues at coordinate 29,826,395 of CM054804.1, forward strand.
TCTCATCATTCTCATTATCATCATATGATTTTAATTAATGTATTGAACAATAATATTGATGCATATATTAGTACTAAATCGTGCATTTACATTAGCATATTATATATTATTAATATGTTTATTAGCAACACTACATAATAGTTATATTATTAATATGTTTATTAGCAACACTACATAATAGTTAATTGTATTATTAAAGTTTTTTGTCACTGATCGAGTTATTTGGTAGGATAAAAAAATAAAAGGGCCGAAACCCTTAAGGGCCGATGGTTAACCCATCGGCCCCCAATCGGCCTTAGCCGAAACCCTTCGGGGCCGAGGCCTATCCAATCTCGGCCGAGGCCATGCGCTGGTCGGGGCCAATGGCATTGGGGCCGATACAAATTCGGCCATCCATCGGCCCTTGGCCGATAGATGATTTTCTCAGCCGAGGCCGAGGCCTATCCAATCTCGGCCGAGGCCATGCGCTGGTCGGGGCCGATGGCATTGGGGTCGATACAAATTCGGCCATCCATCGGCCCTTGGCCGATATGTGATTTTCTCGGCCGAGGCCGAGGCCTATCCAATCTCGGCCGAGGCCATGCGCTGCTCGGGCATTGGGGCCGATACAAATTCGGCCATCCATCGGCCCTTGGCCGATAGATGAAATTCGGCATCACATTAAATAAATTTAAAAAATTGATATGAAATAAAATAAATTTAAAAGTGTTTGAAATCCACAAAAAAAATATACACTAAATTTAAAAATATACACTATTCATTCAGAATGTGAACCAAAATCTCCGTAATAACACTGCTCAAAACATTTCCAAGCCATCCACTCCCGGTAGACTCTGATGTTTGATTTCATATTACCCCATTTCGGAGTAGGAAATCCAGTTATGAGCCGCTCAATTGTCATACACGTATATGGACCACAACTATGCGAATCCTCTTGCTTGAACTGCTCCTTTTGCGGCATCAAGACCAACTCCGAAGTTCGCGTGCCCGGATGCGGCAGATTGTACTTGTTCATCGTCCAGTAATTAGTAGCCTAACGAAAAACATTAAAAATAATTAGTAGCCGAACGAAAAACATAAAATATAGCGAATACGTACATCTAGCAAGCGGCCGATCAATTTACGGAGTGGCCGCAAATTCTATTTTCGCAACTCAAATATATCCTTGTTTACACGGTCATTCAGTGAGTCATACAGCTCCAACTTCCATGACTCGATACACACTCTAATTGTCACCCAATGGGAGGCGGCCAACACCGGGAAAATGATCTATTAATTAAAAAGATAAATTCGTCAAAAAAATAATATTAATAATGCAAATTAGTAAAAAATAATAATTAGCAAATTACTATAACTAACGAATTTGGCATCGAACCACGGAATCTTCACGACGCCAATTCCCGTATCGTCTCCAAAAACGACATCTATTAAACACTTTACAGGAATCCATTCAGTATAGTTCAACTCGTACCGTTCATGAAACTCGTTATCGGGTTCAAAAAATTTCGAAGTCCAAGCTCCGGATAAAGCCGTCTGTCATAAAATATACACATTAGCAGGAGAATTAGTAAAAACAAACACATTATATCTTAAAAAAATAAAAATATATACTTACGAACAATGATGAAGCCGCTATGATGGTATAGCGTGCATCGGGTGTAGACAACACGTCACGGTCAGGCGCTTGAAGCCTCTGCCGGAGGTAGCATAAGTACAAATCAATGATTGAAATTTTGAGAATTCTCTACAGGAGCTCCACACATGTTAGACAACACGTCATGGTCATGAAATTCTCAAAATTTCTTCGCAATGCGTCCGCGGGATCAAACATGTGTGGAGCTCCTGTAGGATTGGGTCGTCGGCTTATTATGGGCTGCAAATAACATGTATTAAAATAATGGGATCAAATATATAAAAAAAATTATGTTTGTACCTCAGTGCTTTGTACAATTTGTTGCTCCGGCGGTTGGCTATCATACAGCCGAGATACATGTTGCGTATCAAATAAGTCCATCACGACCGACTCATGTTGCTGCATTTTGGACAAAAACTCATGGTCAAATTCATGCTGAAAAAAAAAAATAATTTGAATATTAATGGTACCTGTACAGGTGGTGGGGACCATGGAGCCGTATAAGGGAGTGGCTCCCAACGTTTCGGGACCCAGACATCTCTTTCCTCGTACATGCTATGTCGCCCCTATTCATAGCCCTGAGTAGCCCTTCTAGCAGCCACAACCCAGGGATCTGCATCGATACTCGTCGTATCTTCCACATCTGCCCGTGGCTGTTCGGCATCTTGATTCCAACTGGGCAACTCATGTACAGTCACAAACCTCCCCCGTGGTGGCTCATATGGTATAGATGACTCCTCGGACGAGTCATTCAGAAGTTGCTCCACGTCCCACATAGAACTGGATCCTATCCCTTTACCCTTGCCCTTGCCCTTGTCGTTACCGGCTCCGAACACATTTTTTAACAAATTCCGCACTTTTTTGAAGAACCGATCCTCGTTCTCCTTCCAGCGCTTGTCCACTTTTTCTAACAACTCAGTCTCGCGCTGCTGGAACCGTTCATCTATGGACCGGATCATTGTGTCATAAGTGGGCAAAGTCCAATCTTCTTCCCTCCGAGGCCCAGATGACTGACCCTCCACCGGTGCACGTTTCTTCTTCGATTTTTTCTTCTGTGCTGCCGGCGGAGGATCCCGTACACTGCCCTCTTCATCAACTCGTCTGCGATGTACGGGGGTCGGTCTAGGAAACTCCACACTTATCGGATTATCTCCAATCACCCGTCTCCAGTATTCCGATAGCTGCTCCTCGGGAGTGGGCGTAAGACTCTCATGGGGCGGTGTCTCCATCTGTTCGAAAAGTTTAAAAAATAGGTTATAATCCGTTCCGTATCTGTTCATAAATATTTAAAATGTTACTTACCGGCAAGGCAAAGAAAATAATCCATTCCGTGTCTGGTGGCGTGACAAATACCCATTTGACACATCGTGGCATACCACCGTCATTGATAAGGCGTACACACAGACCGGCCAAATCTGGTATCGCCTCATATGCCCACATCTACAATACGATTAAAGATCAGTACAACTATAAAATATAAATTAAAAAAAATCATTAAAAAATTAAAAAATTGTACCTGAAGAGCCAACTAGCCCATAAATATTATACTTCGATTTTACTGCTTCGACTTGCTTCGGTACAAAGCTCATGTAGTGCAGGAGGGCATGTACGTGTATGCTCCCCATGGAAAATCATTCCACGCGTCAACATCGTCAGCAAGAACCCACATCCAGGTCTCGACCTTCTTCGTGTCGGTAGGTGCGAAGAAAAAACACATCAGGGCCAACACATTGGCCACCTTCAAATAATCGTCTTCTGAGAGGTTGCCGAGCTTGTCATTTTTCCATAAATTTAACAGCTCGCCTCCTGTTACTGGATTCCCGTTTGTGACTCTCATGTATACTCCAAACTCTACAGGGGCAAGAGCTGCCATCGTATCGAAAGTAGAAGCGTCGAAAAATAAGCCAGTTACGAGTGCATACTCGTACTGCGAAAATCTAATCTTCCGTCCCGATATGTGAAAACGGGCCTCCCCGGGCGGTGCCTGCACCTCATAGCACATCAACTGATGCAAAGCTATGATCGAACTCTTGCCCTTCCTCCAACTCAGCAAATGTCCAAACTGTTCGTCTCTAAAGCGACGAACTAGGTCACTACCCCCCGTCTACCAAGACTGCTTTTTAATAATTCGGGTAACCCATCTCTCCAATATGTCGTGACTTTTGGGGTCTTCTGTCTAACCGGTAGTCGGATATAAGCGGGCTGCAAGATATACGAAGGGCCGAATTAATTATCAAAACCGAATAACTAAGGGCCGAACGAGGGCCTATGGAAGGGCGATTTAGGGCTGATGGTAGGGCCGATTTCTCTAAGGCCGGGGCCGATGGCTCGAAGGCCAGCCGGGGGCCGAAGCCTCGAAGGCCAGCCGGGGCCGAAGACATTTTTGGCCAGCCAGGGCCGAATTCTCTTCGGCTAGCCGGGGCCGAAGCCTATAAGGCCAGCCGGGGCCGACAGCCTATTAAATTGGGTTCGGCCGAGTCAGGGCCGATGGAGTGTATCTTCATCGGCCCTGCAATCGGCCCCAGTTTCATAAATTTCCACAAATTCAACACTCGAATCCTCTCCAAATTCTCCACAATTTCATCAATACATGGACATTTCAATGTAAACCCAACTCAATTTCAACAGAAATTTCGTCTATGAATGAAATACAATCACAATTCATGGCATAAATTACGAAGAGTACGAACCTCAATTTCGCCGGAAGACATGGCGTTTCAAAGGGGATCGGCGGCGCTGTCGGAACTGTTTCGGCGGCGGCGAACACAGCGATTTCGGCGACTCAAGTGGCGGCGACGGCGACGGATTTCAATTTTTTTTCGCTTTGAGTAAAATGGTAACATTTCTGTCGGCCAACGATAATATTGAATCGGCCCTCCATTATTGCGACGCAGGGCCGATGGTAGGGCCGATGTGTATCGGCCCTCGATTAATAAACGGTTAAAAATTGTTCGGCCCTCGGTAAATTTCGGCCGTTACAAGTAACGGCTTCTTAAGGATCAGGGCCGATGGCTCGGCCGATTAGGGGCCGATGTACATCGGCCCTCATTTTTTTTAACCTCTTTAACAAATTTATTTTTTTTAATAATTATTAAAAAAAATGTTTATTATTTACGTTTATTATTTTCCGAGGGCCGATGTCTCGGCTTAAGAGGGGTCGATCACCATCGGCCCTTCAATTATTTCGCTTTTCTAAAATAGGGCCGAGTGTGGGCCGATAGGTCGGCCGATCACGATCGGCCCTCAGTACAAATTAAATCGGCCCCAATCGGCCCTCAGAAATGAAGATCGGCCCTCATCGGCCCTCAATCGGCCCTCAGCCCACAAGAAGACAAATTGGCTAGATTTGTATTTTTGTTTACAGGATGACTAAATATGTTTTTTGTTTTTTGAATTTGGTTAACAGTGTATATTTCCACTTATTTGAATGTAAGAGTCCTCGTTTTAAAGCAAAATCACAAAATGAAGGTAGTATGTCTCCATTAAAAGTCAATAAATCGTGATAAGATGTTGGAGGTTTCACATTTGATAATAATAGTCGCAGGTAATAATATCATTCTCCTTATTTTTGAATTACAACAACCATTCTTCCAATTACCTTATCGCGTTTCCTGCAAGTCCATTCTTCCAAACAAATGATTGTGGGAAATCCTTATAGAGGGTTTAGGAAGATCCGGTAGCTTGGAAACGTTGTTGTCATTTCTATAGGTATCGTTAATTACTATTGGAAATTTTGTATGCCAACCAGGTTCTCCATGTGAGAAAAGAAGAGGATATTGTAAAGGAACACAACAAGAATAAATTTGTCTTATTGTTTGTGTTGTTCCTCCATGTGTTTGTACTTGAATATGCGGGATTCTATTTATAGAAGAATCGATTGTTTATTAGATAATAGCGGCAACCACTTCATCTGAAGGTAAATTATACCTTCTTTGATCCAAGCATGGATTACCATTTAGAATGATTTTATGAGTATCTAAGGTATTTTTTGTGGCTTGTTGTCTGAAAAACTTACAGTATGAGTTATTTGCTAAGATTTCTCGGGTAAGAGCAGCAGTTGATTCGGTTAGATGAGAGGGACTTTGTGAACACCTATGCATGATTTCTTCATTAAAATCATAGAAATAAAGTTAAACTCCAGAAGGTGGTAAGCCATTTGTCAAAAGGGGGTGAAGGAAGTGATGGAATTGTCCATGTACTTTGAATGTGTACAAACCTCGCTCGGTCATTCTTTGTTAGTTCCTTATCATACTTAACACCAAGGGAAGTAAATAAAAAGTTGTTATAAGTTCTAATATTCCTCTGGAATTGGTCTGCAGTTCCATCGGAGTTAGATAGCAAATGTTTAAATTCAGCTGGCATTGCATGGTTGACAAGAGAAACTTTTCCACCTGAGCAACAAAATCCCGGAGGTTCGAATTGGAATTTTTTTTGCTTTGCAATGATAACAATCTTGATCCTTTTGAAGAACTATTGTTTCAGTAGAAACATTAGTTAATAGATTAGGATTATATGATTTCCGAGTCATGCGGCGTTTCACCTTAGATTTGCCTAAAGGAGAAAACAAAAACCATTGTATGTGGTGTTAGAATTGTTTTTTGAGTTTTTTCAAATTCAGATGTATTAAAAATTATAACTAATTACTTGTAGATGCTTGGGCAAGGTGTTGATTTTCTAGTATAACAGATGAGTGCGTGACTTCCATAGTATTAGTTGTTGGTTTATCATTATAAACAGTTGCAGTTGCATAACAATACCAAGGAAAAAAGGTTTAATTCTAATGCGATAAATTTGAAGAAATTTAAATATAACGAGAATAAAAAATGGCAACATGTATAACTAATATTTCTATTGTGTAGCCACTATCTTTAATGACCTGTAGGTAGAAAGTAGCATATTTTTTGGTAGCATAGAAGACACATCTAGGTATAAGGTAGCATATTTTTTTGTAGCAATATTTGTAGGAAATCATACCTCAGGATCGTCCTAGTATACGATCTTCTTGACTTCAGAAAAGGTCTTCTGAACTGTTCCCATTGTCTAAGCTCATAACTCCGAATGGACGGAGTTTCTAGAAGTTCACGACAATTTAACTCTTGGACTCACACTTTACGGCTTACAAATCTAGGAAATCAAGTGTGAACAAGTGGTCCATTTGTTCCCTATTTATAAGGGCTAGTCAAAGGAACTTTAATGAACCAAAGTCCAATCCAAATAGTAAAAGGGGTAATTATACTATCACCAATTGTTTTGGTCCACTAAATGACCAAACAATTACAGACAATGAAGTAGCCTAGTGAGTTTGAGAGAAAATATCGCATAAGAAATAAAGTCGGCCTCAAGTGAATTAATTTTTCATACTCAGCGCAGAGTATTATTATTTGACAAACATAGACTAATTCCAATGTTGACTATCCCTTTGTCTCAAAAGTTGAGTCAAGCCTTGTATTTTTAACTTCAGTTAATCCCCGACCTTATAATCATACTTAAACTTATGATAAACCTTTCGAGCTCCTCAAGGGATATCATCATTAGGGATGGCAATTTTACAGGTCGGGGTGGGGTATCATTGAACCCGACCCGCCCCGCACCTTAAAAAATAGACCCGAACCCGCCCGGGTCCAGAATTTAGGGCCCGCCCCCGGACCCGTGTGGAACCCGCAAATATTTTAAGTATTAATAAATTTAAAATTATGTTTGCACAAGGATTCGAACCTAGGTCATCCGAAAATTTACAAATACTATTGACCACTAGACCAACAACTTATTTGTTAAATTTAGATAAACGTAAAATATATATAATTTTAAAGTGTTATTTTATTAATTTTAATTTAAAACATAAATAAAAATGTTGTAACTTTAATCAAATATAATGATTGTAATAAGCATGACTGATATTTCATGTGAAAAATAAAAATAAAACACAAAAACAAAATCATCTTTCAAATATATTTTGTAGCTTTTATTCATCATATATATTTCTTTAATTTTTTCAAATTTACTTTCATATGTTATGATTCTTATTAAAGTATGAATTTCTTATGTATATGCTATTATTCTTATGAACTTATGAATGAAGTTCATGAATAATAAGAGTGTATTTTTTCATTTGTTATAAAAAAATTCAATTGTAAATTTGTAATTTTTCATTAGTCATAAAGAATTTTAAATAGTGAATTTATAATTTTTCATTAGTTCATTATTTCATGAATACTTATTTTTAATATAGATAATATTAATCTCATTTTTTAAATACATTTTCATGATTAGAAATTAGAAATTAGAAATTTGAATATAATATATTGAAATCTAGAAAGTTAGTAATATTTATTGTATTTTTGTTAGATGTATTTTCAGTTGTTATAAAAAGTTTTCAATTGTAATTGTTCATTAATCATAATTGTATTTATACATATAATCCATCTCAATTAAAGAATAGAAAATTAGAAATTAAAGATAGTTTTAAATTTAAATTTTGGAAATAAAAATATTAATTTCATTTTTGAATACATCCCCGTAATTACAATTTAAATATAATATATTGAAATCTAGAAAATTAATATATATATTTTATAAGCTAATTTTTTGTGAGATGTATTAATTTTTTTTATTTTAGTATGTCATATTCTTATATATATAATTATACATGTAGAATATTAACAAGTGTGAATATTAGCTCAAAGGGTATAAGTGCATGTAAAGAAATTATTGATGCGGGTTTGAATCTCACAAATAACATTTTTACACTACTAAATTCTAATTTGTGGCGGGGCGGGTACATACGGGGCGGGTACACGACCCAACGGGTCTATACAGGGCGGGTCCGGGGCGGGGCGGGGTTGCGGCAGGAACTAGACCCGGACCAGACCCGGTACGGGGCGGGTCCAGAACCGCCCCGCACTCGTACGGGGAGGGTATTACCCGCCCCATTGCGTGTGGGTCCAGGTCGGGTTCAACGGGTCCGGGTCCTTTTGTCATCCCTAATCATCATCCTTTAACAGGATACGGATGCATGATGCAGATAACCAGTCTGAGCTATACGCAATAGCACTCGCCCAAAATACGAAGATATACGGTCGCGATGACCCTCACCCATAGTAAGTCAAAGTGATAGCTAGTCACGTGAACTCAGCTGAAATCTCTCAAACTTAAGATTAGCTGAGTCTCCGAGACTTTGTTTCTTCACACGGGTTAGATAGAAGAACACATCTCACCGGGATTTATCAATGCATAAAAAATGTATCAACATAGACAAGTGACCAAGACAAGTCACTTCTTATCTACATTGCAACCTAAACCGGCAACTTGTCATAAAGTTGTCTCAGTTGTGCTAACTGTTTATATCTCACTAGTTTAATCAATCACTACACTCTTCTGTGATCTACAACACACCGTATAATCTAACTTTTGTGAGATAATGGACTACTTTGTGCAATTATAATAATCAGATAAAAGAATAATAATAGTGGTAACAAGAACATTATATACAAGCAAATACGTAGACTCCAACCCAACAATATTAAACACACTTATATTAGATAAAATACAACAGAAGCAATAATCTACAGCCCTAAAATGTTTGGGATTTTTTTTTACATAGTTTCCATGAATAAAGTTGCTAACACCGTCTACGAAATAATTATTAATAACTTCTACGATATTATCTCTAATAAGTTGTACGTGGTAATTAAATTAGAGATTTGCATGAATCATAAACTAGAGGAATTGACTGAGATAAGTGGGATGTGTGAATGAAATGGAATACTTACATGAGCCAGAAGTTGAAGTAGTTAATTGGTGTAAATGATCCGGAGGTCTTACATTTCTGGCATCAGTAACGTTGCAGGCAATGCTATGCATGATTATTTGATGCAGAAACTAATCTAGAACGTTTCCTTGATGCATACAACTCCCTTTTTCTTGTCATTTTTGGTGGATGACATATAGAATAGATGGCCGATAGTATTAAAACAATTTCTATGTAGAGAGTGTAAATTAAACAAATTAGCATTGCATTAGAGTAGAACTAATAATTTATGCTTTAGTAATAAAAAACAGCTGAGAAGTAGAGTAGGAGTTCACATACTAATCAACAGAAAATACATAGCTTAAACAATGACAACTGGAGCCCTTCTCATAAAATCACAAGGAAACTGCTTAGCACAAGAACACTCTCAGTTATTGTACAGAACATTTTCATCATTACTACCACTTAAAAGTTACCTCATAATGCAAATGTGACAGATATGGCATATACCAACGATAATGGAGAAGAAGTACTCTTTGGTCACAATATCTTTGACATGAATAAATGGAAAAAAAATATTAAAAGCATAGAGATTATCGAAGTTCAGAATTTGAATTAAAGTGTTCACATTTAGTCAAATGTAGCCATGAATTGTGTCTAGTTTGTTGTTTTAACATTTTGGGGAATAGTAGCCGAGTAAGAAATTGGAGATGAAGTTTTAAAGGCATAGACATAGTCATATTATACCTATCTGATTGTAGATAGTTGCCGTTGTATAATGAATTTCAAAAAGTTAACATATTTTATTCTAGAAAGAGGGTCTCTGCTAATAAACTCGTAAAAATGAGAAAATTCCCTATTGAAATATTACTAATGGGGTGTTAGGAACAAGCTTATGCTAAGTACCTTATAGTTGAAAGCTATATTTTTTTTTGTTATGAATTTCAATTTTCAGCTAGATCTTTTCTATTTCTTTCCATATTTTAGAGAAGCTTATTATAGCTGCCTCACCCCAGCTTACAGCTTATAACTTACAACTTATGGAAGTTATGGGATAATTTTATCTTTAAAAATTTATCTTATTCCCAAAATACTTTCTCCATAAAATTTAATTATAATTCCACAATTAATGAACAATTATTATATTTTAATATAAATTAAATTGTAATAAATAATAATCAAATATTTTATTTAATATATAAATTAATTTTATATTTTATAATACTAAGATGACAATTATAAAAATAAATAAACATAAAATAACAACAACTTATCATTTTTATTTATTTATGATAAATTATAATTATGTAATAACATTGGGGAAAAGACCGTCATTTCATTTAAAAAAAGACCGTCATTTCATTTAAAAAGTAAAAAAAGTTATTGTGTGAACAACATTTTCAAAAATCATGCAAATGAGAAATATTTAAAATATAATAGTATTATATATTTATGCTAACATAATAGAGTAGAAATTTATGTAATGTAAAATTAATTTAATTTAATATTTTGTAATACTGAAACCAAAATTATAATGTAAAAAATAACTTATAGATTTTATTTGTTTGTTATAAATTATAATTATTTAATAACATTGGGGTAAGACAAATATTTTATTTAAAAAATTTAAATAAGCTACTACTATCAGCAGTATTTCCAAATATTATTTTCTCCACTTTCAACAGCTTTCAACACTTATCAATAAGAGAAACGAATACATTCAGTCACGATAATAAAACCTAATTAAAAATAATAAGCAAACAATCTATTTGGAATCTTTGCATCCTAGGGAAATACAATAACATGTGTGCATCGTTGAATAGAAAACAATTGAGGACAAAATAGTTGATGTATGTGAACTTTAATCTAAAACAACCATTTCGATATAAGCATTTTGAACCTTATGTATGTAAGTAAGTTTTAAATTCTAAGATTCTCTCGGTTTCTAGGAATCCAATCATCAAGATAACTGTAACAACCCGGAGTTGAAACCGAAGCAGCGGCAGGAGCTGCCACGGCGACGGTTGCCGGAGATCGACGTGCCTTCGATCTACTACTAAGATAATCACGGACTGCTCTATGTAACTCGCTGTTGTAGCGAGCATTTTCGCGCTCCATTTCCGCCATCATCAATTGTTGTTCCGCTATTAGCTGCCGGAATTCTTTCCTCAGCACGTCGCAGGAACGACGCTCTGATACCACTGTAACAACCCGGAGAGAATACCCCGGATTGTTAAACATATTAATTTGAGAACTTGGACTGAACTCCATTATAACACAGATGAAGAGTTGAAGAAAGTAATTGAGAAGAGATTGGAGAGAGAGGGAGTGATCGAGAGTAAGAGAGAGGAGAGTTTTAGAGTTGAGAGAGAATAAAGTTTAGAGAGAGAATACATTTCATTTTCTTCGACACCTCATCCCACTCGATACATTGCCTTATATAGTTAAAATAACTAATGACAACTCATTCCCCACTACCACTTCCACTATCCCACTTCCACTTCCACTCATAATTTAAATATAAACATAATAATTAAATAAAACATAATTATTAGAGATACAATAAACTACTCTCCCACTTCCCGCTACGTGCCCGAGGTGATAAACCTTCTATCCGATCCCAATTTTATCTCTCGGAACACTTAATGTTTTTTCGTTCTTCGTTCGGGTCATGACAATCTGTAACAACCCGGAGAGAATACCCCGGATTGTTAAACATATTAATTTGAGAACTTGGACTGAACTCCATTATAACACAGATGAAGAGTTGAAGAAAGTAATTGAGAAGAGATTGGAGAGAGAGGGAGTGATCGAGAGTAAGAGAGAGGAGAGTTTTAGAGTTGAGAGAGAATAAAGTTTAGAGAGAGAATACATTTCATTTTTTTCGACACCTCATCCCACTCGATACATTGCCTTATTTAGTTAAAATAACTAATGACAACTCATTCCCCACTACCACTTCCACTATCCCACTTCCACTTCCACTCATAATTTAAATATAAACATAATAATTAAATAAAACATAATTATTAGAGATACAATAAACTACTCTCCCACTTCCCGCTACGTGCCCGAGGTGATAAACCTTCTATCCGATCCCAATTTTATCTCTCGGAACACTTAATGTTTTTTCGTTCTTCGTTCGGGTCATGACAATACTCCCCTCTTTTGATAGTCTTGCCCCCAAGACTCGGATATTGGACGGTGGAAGGAGTGTATTGCCTTCCAAAATGATTCCCTCATGTTCTTCGACAGTTGAAGGGAATGTTTGCGGTGGATGGACTGAGGCGGCGGATGTCGGTGTTGGGCTGATTGGCGTCGGTGGTGTTGGGACCGAAACCACGGCAGGTGCGGTTGAAACTGGGGCATAGACCGGAACAGCGACCGGCGTTGAAACTGGCGGAGATGCAGGCGATGGCGATGGTGTTGAAACTGGCGGAACGGCAGGAGCCGCCAAACCGGGCATCCGCCGGAGTTGGGAGTTAGGGTTGAGACCGAGCGCTGCACCGGGACGTCGGCTGGTGGTGTTGAGATCAGGACAGAGTCCGGAGTTGAAACCGGAGCAGCGGCAGGAGCTGCCACGGCGACGGTTGCCGGAGGAGGTGAGATCGGAGCAGCGGCAGGAGACTTTGCCACGGGAACAGCTGCCGGAGGTCGTCGTGCCTCCGATCTACGATCGTAGCTATCAAACACCCTCTGCATTTCGCTTATACGAGAGCGATGGATCGCTCGATCTCCGCCGTCATTTGGTCCATAATCATTAGCGTCTGTTTTGAATATCCCGCTTTAATCGCCTTCTGTCGGACTAGCCCATAGTCGCAGGAACGTTGCTCTGATACCATTGTAACAACCCGGAGAGAATACCCTGGATTGTTAAACATATTAATTTGAGAACTTGGACTGAACTCCATTATAACACAGATGAAGAGTTGAAGAAAGTAATTGAGAAGAGATTGGAGAGAGAGGGAGTGATCGAGAGTAAGAGAGAGGAGAGTTTTAGAGTTGAGAGAGAATAAAGTTTAGAGAGAGAATACATTTCATTTTCTTCGACACCTCATCCCACTCGATACATTGCCTTATATAGTTAAAATAACTAATGACAACTCATTCCCCACTACCACTTCCACTATCCCACTTCCACTTTCACTCATAATTTAAATATAAACATAATAATTAAATAAAACATAATTATTAGAGATACAATAAACTACTCTCCCACTTCCCGCTACGTGCCCGAGGTGATAAACCTTCTATCCGATCCCAATTTTATCTCTCGGAACACTTAATGTTTTTTCGTTCTTCGTTCGGGTCATGACAATAAGAGAAAATAATAATAAAACCTAAGGAAAATAATAAAATCAAAATCCCTAATATGAATTTGATTGGGTCTTACAATCAATTTAAGTTTGTCTGTAAATTTAACTCTTTCGAATCAATCTTCACAGATTTTTAGGATTACCAAATTTTGAGTAGTTTCTCAATCAATTCCAGATTGCTTAAAAACATTTATGGAAAATAAAGAAAAATCCGTAATTTGAATTGGGTTTTAATCGTGCATTAAATAACATTGAAATTCTTCATAGATCTTTAGGGTTTGCCAAATTTTCAGTAGTTCAACAATCAATTTCAGATTGCTTCAAAAACCTTTACGGAAAACGGATTCTGGAAAACAAAATCCTAATTTGAATTTTGGGATCAAGTGAATTACCTCTTTGGAATAAATCTTCATAGATATTTAGGATTTCTGAATTTCCAGTAGTTCTTACATCAAGATCTATGTTGGCGACCGTATGTAGGAATGAAGTAAATGGTAATGGAGAAAGAAAGGATAGAGAAGATGATTTGATCGTGATGAGAGTTTGTGAGAGAAGATGTGAAGGTTAATACTAATAAAGATTAATTTATGTATTTTAAATATATTATTAAATATGTGAGTTGAATATTATTAATTCAATCTTAAGTTTTATTAAATATATGAATTGAGCGTAATGGAATAACTGCTTTTCCCGTTTTGTACCCATCATCACACTGAAGCACATGTTTTGTGCCCACAGTCTAGTAAAGGTTAATAATATTCTAGACATTTTATATAGATATATAAATATATTTGAAATTTAATAATAATGTTCTATTACTGTTAAATTTCTTAAGAATACTTCTTAAAAAATCATGAAATACTAGATTTTGTAAATTGGATATTTTTTTTTTTCATAGAGGTTTTTAAGTAGTTATGAAAGTATGAAATTATGGATAGATCAAACATAGCAACAAACAAATTGGGAAAAGGGGGTTTTATTTATTTAGTAATTTAGCAGTAGTATCAGATACGTAACTACCGCTGCTGTGGGTGAAATACAACAAGCAAGCCGATAACCAATACGATCGATGTATCTACAAAAACCAACTCTATTTCTTTATAACCCCAACTCTCATAAGGGCCACATACGCAATAACCCTATACACCACAAGCATCACCAGCAAAGCCACCAACGACACTCCATTCCCGCCCAACCCCACGCTCTTTATCGACGGAAAATCTCGAACCAAGCAAGTCCGATCGCCACCACACCGATACGTTTCGTCGTAGTGGTACTGCGTCCCCAGCAACAGCTTGAACGAATACTGGCTAATCGATACGTATTTGAGCCAGCTTATGAATTTAGGCACGTGCTGCACGTAGTACCCGCTCGCTAGGAGGAACGTCAGCATGATGACCGATCCGAGCGTGGTGGCGGCTTTGAGGCTCATGACTGCGGCTCCGATAGCAAGGCCAAGGCCCTGAGCGACGAGCACGCTGTACAGGAGGGCGAATAAGCCGGAGAAGTAGGCTTGAGACGAGTGCTTTAGACCGGCCATGAAGTATGTTATGGTGAAGAAGACGGTTGGGAGGACTAGCTCCATTGGGAGATCGCCGAGGGTTAATGCCATGAAGTAGGAGGAGAGGCGGTACATTCCGGAAGCGCGTTCTTTGGTTAGCATCATTCGTTCTTGAGGGAATGTGAAGATGGCTTGGAAGAGGGGGTAGAAGCCCCAAAACCCAGAGTAGAAGAAGAAGAGACCAACCTACATTCATCAAGTCCATATAATTTAGGATATGTATCAAATTAAAATGAAATTTTTGATTAATTGGAAATTTGGCAAAACTAAAATACTTCGGTTCGGTTTTTAAAATTAATTGAAATTTTTTTAAAAAAAATGAAATGATTTTTTTTTAGTTCGGGTGTAGATCAATTGACAACCCTATATACCTTCTTGTCAAAGCTTAAGAGATGCGGCCCTATCTCATAATCTCTGCTTTAATAATGTCCCATAGCAGAATTAACTATAAAATCTGACGTCCATACAGTGGAACAATAAATTTTGGGACAGAGAATTTGATCCCCTTGTCAAAAATGAAAATTATAATTAGTACTCCCTCCATCTCATTATTAGTGGCGCCTTTCTTTTCGGTACGGGAATTAAGAAAATATGTAATAAAGTATGAGAGATGAGTAGATAATAAAGTAGGAGAGAGAGATGAGTGTGATAATGAGAGTGTATGAGAGAGAAGATGATAAAGTAGGAGAGAGAAATGAATATAGTAATGAAAGTAGATGATAAAGTAGGAGAGATAAGATGATAAAGTAGGAAAGAGAGTGATAATTTTTTACCAATTTGGGACGTCGCCACTAATAGCGGGACATCCGAATTAGGAAAGGTGGCCACTAATAATGGGACGGAGGGAGTATAAGATTGAAACAAACAATGGTTAGTTAGTTACCTGGTCTTGTAAGTGATCAATGTTGGATTGCCACCAGAGGAGGCCGGAAAGGAGAGCAACAACTAAGACCTGCACAATCTTGATGGTTGAGAAGGATTCGTGCTTCCTTTCCTTGATTCCTCTTCGAAACAACACGGAGAATTGGTCCCACCAACTGTTTGACCATCGCTTCGACTTCTTATCACGAGATGAAGCAGCAAAATTCACGCTGGCACTAGCAAGCTCTGCATTCACAATTGGTGATAAATGTGTCTTGTAAGCAGACATTAGTGTCTGCTTCACTCCTGCTTGATCTTCATTAGGATCACCACTTGCAACTCCTACGTACATATTACAAAATCTTCAAAATTTATAATGGATGAAGAAACATTTGAAGTAGTTACCATTAGCAAGATCCAGCAAGAAGTCAGCCGGATTCATCGCAAGAGAAGGAGCAAAGCCAACACTTGAAAAATACTCCACCACATCACTTCCCTTCCCAAAATACAGAGGATTCCCATCAGACAACAAAAGAACCTTATGAAACATGTAGAACAGCCTACTCGAAGGCTGATGAATCGTCATCAAGATTGTTCGACCACCATTTGTGAGCTCCCACAACGTATGCACAATCTTCTGAGCAGTGGTGGAGTCTAGACCGGAAGTAGGCTCATCAAGAAACAACAAACTCGGATTGATAAGCATTTCTTGACCAATACTAACCCTTTTCCTCTCACCACCCGATACCCCTCTCAACAAGGGCCCACCTATAATGCTATTCCGACACCTCGCTAACCCGAGCTGGCTTATCACGGCCTCCGCGTGTTGACCCTTCTCGGCTCGGGTTAGGGTTCGGGGAAGGCGGAGGAGGGCGGTGTAGACGAGGGTCTCCGTGACAGTGAGGTGAGGATGGAGGACGTCGTCTTGGGTGACGAAGCCGGTGTGTCTCTTCATTGAGTTGGAGAATGGCTTGCCGTTGTAGGTGATGCTGCCGTTGAGATGGCCGCCGAGCCTGCCACCGAGGGCGGTTAGTAGAGTTGTCTTGCCGCTGCCGGAGGGGCCCAGCATTGCTACCATTTCTCCCGGATGGACTACGCCGGAAATGCCTTTCAAGATTACTCGCTCCGATGATTTTGTGCTTTTTTTTAGTACTCCTTCAGCCTCGATTCTGATCTTGTAAACAACCTCCTCGAACTGCATTTGTATTTATTTGAATTTTTTTATTTTTTCAATTCCCCAAATTAAACTCACAAGGCGAAAAAATGATTGAATTATATACCGATTGACATTAAATCATACATTATAAATATTCCGCCGCTATAATTTCATGCATGCATGATTAGATTACAAATTTGCAGTTCACAAACAAAAAAGACCAGAAAGCACAAAAGTGAGAAGAAAATAAAACGACGACGTATATAGATTACGATATGTGCGTACCTTGAGTGTGACGGGAAGATTAGCTTTGTTGAAGATTGCGGGGCCAGTTTCGACGGCGGCCGGAGTGTGCGCCTCGACGTCGACCATTTTCGCCGTTGAAGAAGAAGATGTGAGTACGTCGTTGTCTAATGGGAAATAGGGAATTATACGTATAAATAGAGGAGTAAATGAGTGTTGGTGATGTGAAGAACAGATGGTCAAAAGAGCGTTATAAATGAGATGGATTTACGGGAATTAAAATCAGAGTGGTGGTGCGTTGTGGCGTATATGAATATGTCATGCCAACACTGGTGAGAGGGGAAGCTGGACGGTCGCTCGCTGGGATTGAGAGATTACGGGGGGTTTAGCTTTTCCGCCTGCTTTTATTGCTGATTCATTCTCTCTCTCTCTCTCTCTCTCTCTCTACATTACATTCCTTTCTCTCACCGGATCATATATCGATTGATCTCTAGCCTCACTTTTTATATTTCTTGTTTCTTTCGTCTCTTTACAAGCTTAAACCCTATGGCTATGTATAGCTCGTAAATCACGTAAAAGATGTAAATGGTAGTATAGACTAATTCGTAAGGGTTGAATTTGTTTGTTTGTTTTCTTCATTCTTGAAATGGGGATCGAATCAAATCTAAATTGGATTTCACATTAATTGTATTCGGGCTTGGGTTTTTTGAATTAGTTTCCGGCATTCTAGGTTTGTTTAATTGCTCATACAATCAGTGCCACATTAATTGTCTTTGCCTAGCTCCTAATGTCAATTGATGAACAATTCTATATATATTATGATGAATTTTCATATATTTGAATTATAATCCAAGATCAATATATGATATATGATAAACACTCAATTAATTCTAATTCTATTTTAATTGGTGTAAAAAACCAAACACGATTTTATATTCCTTTTTAATGAGCAGGATATGACATATATCTCAAAATTAAATCCGACATCATCAATTCAATTTTCTATTTGAAGTGCTTTACTTCCTATTGAAGATCTTGTCAATCACGTAGGGATAAGTATATGTAAAAGAGCATAAAACTGAATTTGGTTTCATATGAGAGAAGACAGCAAATTCAAACACGTTTTCGTGTGAATTAATCGCCGAATTCACTTATTTAATGCTTCAATTATATATCATGTTAGTGAATAAATATTGTTCCTCTATTCTAAATTATGAATCTCTATGTGTTACACGTACATAATATTATGGACAATTCTAATCTATGAAGAGATTTCATAATTTTATTAATGGTTCCGAGCCCACTTGACTTTCAAATACACATATTTCCTTACCTTCGGAATTTTAGGCGACCAATTTTATAAAAGAAAATTGCAGTTACGATAAATAACATTATAACTATTTGAAATGGCTTTTGTTCATATTTGTTGACATTTAATTATTAATTAATTGAAAATAGGCACAGAACAGTATCTGTAATTTATGAACGAATCTGAAGGCCGCTGAGTCAGTGTCTGCACTCTGCTTCCCTTGACTCCCTTGTTTTAGGGCGTCCTCAATCATATCCCATAAAGTAATTAAAAATATATATATACTTTTGAGTATTCTATTGAACAATTATATCATCATCATGACATCGTACACAACGAATTCTAATTAAAAAGTAGTATTAAATTCAAATTTCAACAAAAATGAAACGGTTTGTTTTATCTTAAGGGGTGGGATAGTCGCTCCCACTCGGTTTTGACAAGTGTAGCTACACTTGTCAAAATCCGGAGTGGGAGGTGCACTACTCCCACCCCTAGCATAAAACAAACCAAATGAAACTATGAGAAATAGTATGAAACTGAAGGCTAAGAGTCTAGAAGGGTAAATGCTATGATTGTCGATTGATGCTATTGGTTTGTTTTGAGTGGTGTTGGTCGCATGAAGTTGCCTTTCACGTGTTCGATAAAATGCCCAAATGAAGTAATATCCCTATTTCTTTAGAATTTTCAGCCTAGGCTATTTCTAGAAATAAATTTTACTACTCGCTATTAATTAATGATTTGGGGATACTGATACTGAATTTGCCAAAATTTGTGGTTGGATTTTTTGCCACGTTATTCATATAGCTGTTCAAGAACTGAAGCGGACACTATGGTAATAAATCCGAGCTTCATGATTGATCTTATATTATAAATTTATAACTCATTAATAAAGTATACATTGTTGTGAAATCTAATGCTGCGATATTTTTGAATTTCTTTCACAGTAAAAAAATTGGTTCCTATTATTAAACTCAGAAGCTTGTACTTGTGATGCTGCTCTTGGTGGCAAAACCTTATCTGAAGACGATGAAATTCACTCGCAGTATTGCCGCATATTTCGTTATTTTACTTGTGACAGCCATTTCTACCGTCAGAACCTCCAGTCAAGAACAGATTAACATCAAAAGATCAGATTTTCCAGAAGATTTTCTCTTTGGAGCTGCTACTTCTGCCTATCAAGTGTGTGTTTCTCTTTTTCGACCCTGTTTTTCTTTTCCAAGAATTTTTTTCATTATCTGCGTCGGTTGTTTAGGTGGAAGGAGCAATTCTTCGAGATGGTAGAAGTCTCAGCAACTGGGACGCTTTTTGCCATATCGAAGGTAATAAACTACATTTTTTATGGTGATTTTCTTGATATGATCGTCTTTTCGTACCCTTTTTGGTGGTTTTGACTTCCAAACATGATTAAAATCATCAGGGAATATAGAAGATGGTAGTAATGGTGATATTGCTGACGATCATTACAATCGTTACCTAGTAAGACCCCTGCATTTTCTTGTGGAAAAAAGTATGGTTGACGATTGTTTGATGGGGTAAAGCAATGATTTTAACTTCTGTGTTCTGCTTTTTTGGTTTACCTTATCAATCCCAGGAAGATATTGAGATAATGCATTCACTTGGATTGGCTGCTTACCGTTTTTCGATTTCGTGGAGTAGAATTCTTCCTAGTATGAACTTCAATTTTTACTAAGAAAAGTTTGGATCTTTTTCATTATTTTCTTTACTATTGCTAGTTTATGATTTCTTGATGATTGGGTTTATGATTATGAACCAGGAGGGAGGCTGGGCCCAGTTAACCAAGTTGCTGTCCTCTTCTATAACAAAATTATAGATAATCTCCTAATCAGAGGTACAGCATTGTGGAGTTGTTACAATTCAGTTTTTCACTCCTCTTCAGTTGAATTGCTAGCTTATTCTCCACGACTGATGAGGTCTAACACAGGTATTCACCCTTTTGTAACTCTTTTCCACTTTGAGTACCCTCAAGAACTCGGAGACAGATTCGGTGGATGGCTGAGTCCTCTAATGCAGTACGTAGTAGTATGAGCGAACATCGCGGATCCTTGATAGATTTTCTACTCATAAGATTGCTTACTAACCGATGCACTAATGTGAAGTAATGACTGTGGTTTAATAGGGATGAGTATCTTCATTTTGCTGAAATATGTTTCAAGTATTTTGCTGATCGAGTGAAGTACTGGATTACAATCAACGAACCCAACTTATACTCAGAAATGGCCTACGAGAGGGCAAATTACCCACCTGCTCGTTGTTCGCCTCCTTTTGGTGACTGTTCTAGTGGAAACTCAGATGTTGAACCTCTGCTTGTAGTGCACAACATGCTGTTGGCCCATGCCAAAGCAGCTAAGCTGTTCCGCGAGAAGTTTAAGGCAAGTATCATTATCAATAACTTCCAGATGTAGATGATTAACAAGTGTTTTGTTCATATGTTCAAAGTAATCTTGATGCAGACAAAAACTGATGGTGTTTTGAGCATTTCTGTCTGTGCATTCATGTACGTCCCGATGACGGACGATGCAAATGATATTGAAGCAGCAAACAGAGCATTAGCTTTCAATATTGCTTGGTAAGTGTCTTCACCAACTCAATGAGGGAGATAGAAATTCATCTCTTGCACTTCATTGGAACCTCATGTTTTGTTTTGTCGTTAAAAAAAGGTCGTTGGATCCGCTTGTATTTGGTGATTACCCTCCAGAGATGAGAAAAATTCATGGAACAGAGCTGCCAACATTTACTTATGAGGAAAGAGTGCTCCTTAGAGACAGCATAGACTTTATTGGGATAAACCATTATGGCACTCTCTATGCTAAGGATTGCATCCACTCCACTTGCATATGCAACGTCTCTAGCTGCACTCAAGGTTACGACCGTGCAATTAGGGGTTTCGTCTTTACAAGTGGAGACCGAAATGGTGTTCCAATTGGCGAGCAAGTGAGAAATTTTGATTCTACTCCTCTCTCAACAATTGTTTGTTCTTCCTAGAATTATAAGTTTGAGAACTCTAACTTTACTCATGCAGACGGGAATGTCTCGATTTTTCGTGGTTCCTAGAGGGATTGAAGGCATCGTCGAGTATGTCAAGGGTCGGTACAATAACAAGACGATGATCATCACAGAAAATGGTAATGTTTACTTCCAGTATGTTTGTAGTGTAGAAGTTGATCTTGCTGCAATCTCAGGTTATTCCTCTCCGGGAGACGAAGAAGACGACTTCCACCGTGATGTCAAGAGAGTTCAGTACCATAGATCATATCTTGCATACCTTGCTCAAGCTATGAGGTATTTAAACCAAGTGAAATTACTCAAATTTAAGACTTTGTGTTGTTGATCTGAATCATGGTATAATGCAAAAATTCAGGAAGGGGGCTGATGTCCGGGGTTATTTGGTATGGAGTTTGATCGATAATTTCGAATGGTCAAGCGGATATGGTCCCAAATTCGGGTTGTATTGTATAGATCGTGCAACGTTGAACCGGATTCCGAAACTCTCTGCAACTTGGTATAAAGATTTCTTAACCAACTCCACCCTTACTCATGCAAGCTTGTATCAGAGCATAGATGGATTAGGGATTCTGTAGCTCCACTTAAGACATGGGATCCCTACTCATATTAAGTTTGAATGTCGTACAATTTGTGACAGAATTGTGCCACATTCTTTATCAATATAAATTTATAATGATTTTATAAAGGTCACATATTATTCATTCAATAAGTGTGATACCTAAAAGTGTATAATTTGAGATATAGAAATATGTTCGATATATTTCGGAGACTTTATTGCCCGCCTCTTTTCTCTTTACCTAATTCAGTTCTTTAAATGCACATATTAATTTGGATATATGCTTCGGCCAACAACAAAATATGCATAATTGATTGCCGCCACCTTGTGCACAAACAGATTCGACGATGTTCTCCAATAACACACGCAAGGTCAACCTAAAGCCTTGATCATTATGGGCCAAGAAATGGTAAAAGTGTCGATGTCATAGCGGTTAAGGTGGGTGGTTCATGGCCGAAAGGTCATGGGTTCAAAATCCATCAAGATCGTTATGTGTGAGTCTTTGTTAGCCTAGGGTGGTTGAACTCTCCTTTGTTGTTTGCATGCATAAAACGTTCAAAACATATGCGTAAACACATGAATATGAAATATACATAACTTGTCCCCTTGAGAGCGGGGTTTACCCAGTGCACACTTCGGTAACAGCTGCGGATTACTCTCGTCATTCAAAAAAAGAAATATACATAACATAAAGAAATAGTTTTAACAATACGAAAGCGGGGTTTACCCAGTGCACACTTCGATAACAGCTGCGGATTACCCTCGTCATCCAAAAAAAGAAATATACATAACATAAAGAAATAGTTTTAACAATACTATTTGCATTGCGTAATACTCTTATATTTTAAATATTTTTAATTTATTTTTACTGCTGAACTATAAGGAACATATAAATATAAAATTTATTTTGCTGACATTTGTGAATTCATTTTATTGTCATTTGATACTTTGTTATTTTAGATTTTTCTTTGTTCAGAAAACATTGTCTTGTATCACGTGCAACCTTGCCACGCTCTCACCAAGCCAACTTCGTGGGCTTTTATGTCATTTGACAATTTCCGAATGATGTTCGGCGCCGATAGTTCCTACGCACAGCAGACTTCGGGTACGACACTACCGCCGCCACCGATGAGGGATTCCGGCAATGGAGTCGCAGTTACTCTGTTGGTTCGACATCTACCGGAGTCCATTCCCCACGATACTCTTACCCGACTCTTTTCTCACTATGGCGCCTCCTCCGTTCGGCCCTTTTCTCATGGCCGGTTGGTTACATTTCTCATCCCTACCCTCCTTTTTTTTTTCCTTTTCTTCAGTTTAATCTAATATATGCCGCTCTATCGTTATCTTTTTGTATACCAATCAAATATTGATTTCTCGTTTACTTCTTGACTGAAATTGATGCAATGTCCTTGGTTCGTAGGGTGAAAAATTGTGCTTTTGTTGATTTCAAGGATGAAACCTCAGCATACCAAGCCCACAAGCAGCTACATGGGTATTCCCTAATTCATAATGCTCAATTCATGTATTTACTGTACATACTTATCCATCTAACGAAGGAAAATTCTGTGGTTTCAGGTTAGGGTTTCTTGGTAAAGTATTGTCTGTAGAGAGAGCTAATAAAGCAATAGAGGGGACTAAGAAACCAGATAGTGAAAGAGAAGTTAGGAAGGATCCTACAGATACTTCTGCTCCCAAAGGATCTACCCATAACTATATTGGGAGCAATGTATATGCTAGTGAACCTATTGCTGAAAAAATCGATGTAAACTATCCGTTTCCGCCCCACCTTGAGTATGTCCTACTGTCTGTGCTTTGGGGATTGATGATTTTTGTTCTTTTTATGTTAGTTGTGTGCCTTTCTTTCTCCAAGTTGCAGCTGAATTCTGTTTCTTTAGATGTTGAATTATATTTACTTGTTTGAGGACTATTTCTTGTGTTTTTGGCTTTGTTTGGTACATATTGTCCATACTTTTTATCTGTGTGCTAACTAATTCAAGTAACCAATTTCTGATACAGATATGCATATCCACCACCTGATGGGAACATTCTCACCAACATTGTAAATGCTCTAATTGCAGTTCCGCGCTTTTACACTCAGGTCAGTTTAATTCTCCTTCATGTGAATGTTCACTGCACCATACATTTAATATTCTTTCCTTTATGCTCATGTGATACAGGTTTTACATTTGATGAACAAAATGAATATCCCAGCTCCATTCCGGAAGGCATTACCTACTCCGCCTCTTCCAACATCAGTTCCTGTTCCATTAGCACCAGCAGAACCAGCTCCGCCACCATCCACGGAGACTAAGATGGAAGCTTTATCCAGTAGTGAGTCGGAACTGGAGTCTTCAGATGAGGTTATTCTCGTATCCTATTATCTCATATACCCATGTTGTTAGTACTAAAGTTTAGTTCAAGGACAACCCTTATGAGGCCCCCTCTGTGTGAGGAGAGGGTGAATTTTGATTGAGAATCTATCTATCCACTAATATGGGTTGCGGATATCAGTAAGTTTGCCTTTAGTTTAAAAGAACAGTAAATAATTGATGGGACGCCCTTTTCCTACAAAATTTTTCAAATAAGTTGGTCAAATCCTGCACTGACTGACTGACCCCATTTGGAGCAAAGAGAAAGCTCTATTTATTACTCTAATTTTATCTCATAACATGCTCCATATACACTTGATCTTATTATTGTAATAGCTACATTTTGGTTTTAATGCATTTTTGTGCATGATGTGCATCTTATGCTGTCATATATTTGTAGCCATGACTATATGGAAAATCTTCTGCATTCTGAGCTAGGGAGTTGTATGCCAATCTTTATTACTCATTATGGAACAACTTTTTTTCTTTAATTGTTCACATGGTTTAGGAAGTCAAAGGAGAGGCTGGACCTAAACGAAAGCGTGCCAAACGACGAGCAATTATTGGACCTGCTGTTGACAAGGGTGTGTCTCATGAGGCCGTTGGAGTGAAAGAAGTTGCCTTAGTTCCCAAAGAAAAGACTCTAATAAAAAAGAAAAGCTCTGTATTGCAGGTTGCTATCATTGATCTCTGGCATAATGTTTCAGACAATTATTTTTCTCTAAAAGAGTTGTAATAGAATGGATGTTGACATGCTTGCAGATAAGAATAGCACAGAAACAGAACCTACCTGAAGTACCAGATAATGATTCTGTAACGGAGTTGCAAGAGCCAATCCCTGCTCAAGAACCTTTTGCAACTTTAGAGGAACTAAATAGTGGAAAATTACCTCCGGAGGAAATTCTATCACTCCCTAAATTTAAGGTATTACAAATCACTTATTCTGCTCCTTTTATGTGTTTGCTTTGTCTCTATTGCTAAAAGCTCTTGATTCTTTCTCAAACTAATCACCTATGAAAAGAATTATACTGCTGGAGATCCAACTCCCGTGTTGTACATTAAGAACTTGGCCAAAGATGTCGTTGTTGATGACTTCTACTATATATTTGGTGAGTTTTTAGTCCTTCTCCTTGTTGTAGTCCTGTATTTTGGTAATCGTATTTTCCTCATAGCTATTTATCTTCTTCAATACTTATTTTGATGTGATCCTAATGCCTGTTGCAGGATCAATTTTCGGGAGCATTGATGCTGCCAAATCCAATATTAGTGTCAAGTTAATGCAGGTGAGATAATTTGATTTCCTGAATACGCCATCAACAACATATGCAAATGCAATTAAAGATTTCTATCTGAAATCCAACTTCCTTTCTTATAGGAAGGAAGAATGAGGGGCCAAGCTTTCGTTACATTCCCTACTGTTGAGCTTGCTCGTAATGCTCTGGTATGCAAAGCATCCAGCATAACTCCATTATTTCTTCCTTCGCATTATTCATCAAATTCATATTACTAATCTATGAGGTCGCACTGTGGGCAAGTGCAGAACGCGGTAAATGGTTACGTATTTAAAGGGAAGCCAATTGTGATCCAATTTGGAAGGAGTCCTGCAGCTGCTAAAGCCAACTAGAGGGAGCAGCAACGCAAGGATTATGCTATGTTTGGGTTTTGAGTATTGGTATCATTTGGAGATTTTCTTCCTAGAACCCACTCAAGAACCTACTAACAACAGGTAGAAAGGGGTTTTGTAGTTGATAAATGCTAGCTAGTTATTTGAATTTGCTAACACATCTCATGACGAGCAATCATGGATCTAGGGGGCACGTGGGGTCACTACTCGGGATTGTGTATAATTTTGAATTTTTAGATTCTTTGTAGATTTACTATTTCGCTTGATAAAAATTGCAGATTTCACCATATGTGTATATAATTTTGAACCTTATGATTCTCATTATGTCCTGCTAAGAGAATGTTGGTTTGAAGAAAATATTTGAATTTGGATTCAATCACAATTATGATTATGCATGCATCACTGGTGTAAAGAAATACTCCCTTCGTGGCACAAATAATGTCCATCTTTTCTTTCCAGAACGTTTCATAAATAATGTTCTCTTTTCTAAAAAAATAAATTTTTACATACAACCAATTACTCTTTTTTTAAGGGTCATACCATTTTTAGTCACAACCTATCACTCTCCTTAAATCCCGTGTCATAAAGATAAGGGATATTATTTATGGGACGGAGAGAGTAATTAATAGATTGCTCCAACTTTAAAAACGTTGATGATATTTGAATTCATACATGTTCGAGCTCGTCATTTTATTAGCTATTACATGTATGATTCTGGTTGTATACTGTTTACACTATGAATTTGGTACTCCTCACATATATGGTATCATTATGTTGTAAATGGTACCCAATCTTCTAGCAGTTATATTATTATTTGGATAAAGATAAAGGTGAAAAGATAGTAACGTTTGGTTTTTCAATTAGGTTTGAGATGTTAAATTACTTAGAAAACACGTATTAATATATACCTAATTTTAGACCGTGAGACCTCTAAACATATTTGTTATATATGTCACCGACAATCACATTAATAAGCACTTTTATGAAATTACTCCGGAAAATGAATCACTTCAAAATCTTTTTTTATTAAATTTAGAAATTATAATACATTTTATAGTATCACAATTAATCTTCAAAACACACACTTAAATGCAAGAGTCGATCATTACTCATCCAAGAAAACTCTCGTGGGCTTTTATGTCATTTGACTCGTTTAGCCGGCAGTGAAGTGGAGTGCAAAAACAGATTTCCTCCGTCTCATTCATATTACAATATTTAGATTTTGACACGTGGCAATATTTAGATTTTGACACGTGGGATCCACTTATTTTTCTATTTTATGAAATATTGCAAAAATGAATATGACAGTTCGAAAAAGAAAATATTATAAGATAAGTGAGAGGGAGGGAATATATATTTAGTAATTGTAGTTCGATGGTTAGTATCTATCGGCGGCAGGTAAACCCTCGAGCTCTTTATCTCTCTCTACTCTCTCTCTCACACACACACATTAAGAACAATTAATTTTGAAAACGACCGGAGGTGAAATATGCAATTCTTTATTTTCTTTTCATTTTCATACTAGTAGTTTACAACAGGTTAATGAATGCTCAACTGTAAACTATATCAGACTATATGGTAGAGAGAGAAACTCACAACTGAGGGATCTAGATCTGCGGCTACTTCAATGGCTTCCAAGCTCTTGCTCATCGCAGTCTTCATTCTCGATCTTATAGCTTTCGGTTTGGCAGTTGCCGCTGAGCAGAGAAGAAGCACTGTAAGACTCATTTTCCTTTATTTGGTCGATTCATATCATTAGGTGCCTTTATGTGTGTCCAGGTGCGTGTTCATCTAATTAATTGTAGATCTGGTACTTCACTTTCATGTGTCGGGGTGGAAAATGTGTATTGCTGTTATGAATCTTTGGACTGCTGAGATATTAATCGATGAATTGTTTGACAACTCCGGGCTTTAAAGTTGGGGTTTTAAATAATAGTGCATATTTGAACTGTTAACCTGTTTAAATCGATTAAATTAATGAAACATTATCTCATTAATTATATCGTTTGTTGTTCATTATTTGCACTAATGCTTCCAAACTATGTTCTTGGCCTATCTGGAGAGAGTTACCTCTGTTAATTAGGAACTAATAAAATAAGTAAAGGCTGACATAGATTCTGTAATGGAGAACTTTGACCTTTTGCAAGTTTAGATATATATTTCTTACGCAGAAGTAAAGGTTGGGTTATTGGTACATCGGCAAATAACTTGAGGTCTGATTGTTTACATCAATCTTGACTTAGATGTGTTGGAGAACTTCAGAATTCTTGCCATTTTGGAATGCATGTATCTTGATGATTAATGAATGGCTTAGCTAACCATCATTCTTGGAATGTATGTATCTTGGTGATTAATACTACTTTTTCCACAAATAATACGAGCGTCCTTGATTACATGATCTCGATTTAGATATTCATAATTTGATATTTCTTGTCATTTTGAAATGTATGTATCATTGATGAACATGAATGACTTAGTTATGCCTATTTATCCAAAACTCGAGTGCTGTTGATCATTCCTTGTGATCTGGTAACCAGAATTTTGCACCTTTGAGCTGCTTTTTGTATTAATGGTCATTTCCACATTGATAGTTGATGCCTTTAGCCTAATGTGCATAACCTGTGTCACATTTGAAGTTTCAAGTTCAATGCCTGGTATGTAAAGTGACTATAGGGTCGAATCAAGAATTTCAAACACAACTTAACCTCTAAATATAATGCTGCATGATATGGTTGTATAAATTGTATTGGCATCTTTAAGAGAACTCTATAGGGTTCTACATGATATCCGTGGGATAGAGCCGCCGGGTTTTATTCTATAATATCTTCTTTGTATGTTGACAGGGCTATACAAAGAAAGATAATGAGGATGACTACCAATACTGTGTTTATAGCACGGACATTGCATCTGGATATGGCGTTGGTGCGTTTTTATTACTGATGGCTAGCCAAGTAATCATAATGGCTGCAAGTAGATGCTTCTGCTGTGGAAACCCGCTCAAACCCGGAGGTTCAAGGGCCTGTGCTGTTCTTCTTTTCATTCTCTGCTGGTACGGACGCTGACAATCATCTTCCTACTTGTTTGCATCTCTATTGAAGAAATCAAGATTGAATTATTTGGATTGCAGGATTACATTCATCATTGCTGAGGCTTGCTTGCTAGCTGGTTCGGTGAGGAATGCCTACCACACCAAGTACAGGAGAATGTTTTTCGAAAACGAGCCCTCATGTGAGACGGTGAGGAAGGGAGTGTTTGCAGCGGGAGCAGCGTTTGTTCTCTTCACTGGTATTGTCTCTGAGTTTTATTATGTGAGCTATGCCAAGTCCAGAGGAAGTTTCAGAGCTCACGGAGGGGAAGCCGGAGTCAACATGGCGGCCTATAAGTGAGAGCTAAAGCTATCAAATGGTATGAACATCTTAATTCCCTATTTGGTGAAATCATATCTTGTTCTTTAGTACTCATTCTAGTTTAGTTGTGCTATATAAGAACACACCTTTTATTTTCATTTGTTCGTCCTTGTATAATTCCTTTTTACTTTACTGTGTGGGTGGATATTCTTCTTTGTTTCTGTACACTAGATTGCAGAAATGATCTTAATGGTATTTTTTATCCTTTGCCCTATCTATGAGGAATGGGCCGAGAACAAAAGAATTGGAACCTAGAATGAAGATGTTTATGTGGAATATAAGACAAATCTTTATTCTCAAAATTAATATTTAATTGGTTGGAGTATGGGTTTCAGCTGAATGCTAAATTATATACCTAGTGGAACTAGTAAAGAATGAGTGTGTCGGTGCATTGACATTTTTGATCGAGACCTTTTTCACCGGCCATTGTCACGACGCACTCCAGTTGGATAAAATAAAAATACTAAATTAACCTATTGGGAATTTAGTTGTAGTATGTATAGTAAAACCTCTCTAAATTAATACAGTTGAGACTGAGAGATTTTATTATCTCAGATAGATATTAATTTAATTATAAATTAATCTTTATTAATTTAAAGAGAGTTTTCGACCGAATAATGTATAATTAATCTCTAAAAATAATGAATCGTAAAAAATATAATGAATCATTTGACTACATTTAGAAACAATAAATTAAGTTCATTTTCTAATACAATGAATCGCTTGACTATTAGGAATAATGAAATTAATTCATTATATTTTTATTAAAAGATATCCAATGTATAATGGTAATAGTGTATACTATATATAAATGATGAGAAAATAATTGGATTTAAGTTTTTAACAAAAGGCAGTCAACACTAGAATCATATTTCAGAAATCTAAGTTTAAAAAAAAAAACAGTCAACACTAGAATTATATTTCAGAAAATTATCTTAGTGTTCTATTAATTTAAATGATTATTAATTTATGATTTCGATGGGACTATATATTTATATTGAAGTTTTTTTAAAATTATTATCTTATCGAATTTTATGATTTTTACACAAGCTTGAGTCGGGCGGAGAAAAATATTATCTTAGAAAGGTTATTATTACCGAGTATTAAATTACAGAAGTTTTACTAATTTTATTTTATTTGGAACAATTATTTAAAGACTTACTACACACGTCTTTAAAAAACTCAACTAATTTGTAGGCAAATGTCCGGTGGATCTTAATTAATTCCTCCATCAACCACTCCAACTTCCTCATGGCAATTTAAGAAATGAGAAGATGACGATGATTTGCTTGGCAAACTGAAGATCGATCGATCGATCATATCTTGAGTCGAGGAGACGCTATGAATAGTCAACACATTTGCAGCAAATTAATTGAAGACACTCAATCTTGATGAAGATGCATGGGTTCTCGTTCTTTGATCTTATTGGTGTTGGTGGCCTTGTGGTTGGAGGGGTGCTGCAGCAGATCCCTCCACCTCCTCCGTTCCCTTTCCATGGTCAAATTGCAGGTCTCCCGATGTGAATTTTGGTGGATTCATACCTAATGCATTTCGGTTCTTCCCTTGAACGACTTGCCATTCCTGTATTTGGTTTGTTCCCACTTGAGTTAATAAACTAAAATATTATTTAATATAGTAAAAATCGAATATTTTTTCACGGGCACAATGTTATTAATTTAAAGATATTTAACTCTATATGTAACATGTTCTATTTCAATGTTCTTCATTGTACTTTTAGGTTTGTGTTTATTTCGTTGGGTATTACAGCTGTTATTGTTTCCTAATGAAAAATGATTGGTTTTGGTGCAGTTAGTACTTCCTCCAAATATGTTCATTTAATTTCCATATTGATTGTATTATTACAATTTCCACAGAGCTAAATTTTATTTTGAGAATACAAGATTAAATATGATTTGGGGCGACGTACATATAAATTTTCTAGCCGGCTCATCTCCTCTATGTATTTAGGACAACATGCATCAGTTTTATTGTTCTCTTTAATAAACAAACAAACAATAATTCATAAATCAATAATATCCAACCCAGGGGCGGACTTACACTAGGGCTTAGGTGGGCTATAAAAAAAAAATTATTAGCTCAAATACATTATTTTAATATCCAAATCAAATAACTAATTATTAACTAGTAAAAAATTCCATTCTTATTCATATTCCTATTATAATAATAATATTTAATTTAGGATATAGTTATTTGGATTTGGGATAAACTTGCAAAATAAAAAGAAGAGGCAGAGAAGAGACTTTTTGGCGGAAGCGGAAGTGGGCAAAACTTAAAGCAACTTTGTTTCTCAAATTTTGTATGATTCTTGTGCTCTTTTGTTTTTGTGCTCGTTTATGATTTGTTTGATTTGAGAATATTGTCTTTTTGGAGATTATGATGAAATTCGAAAATATTATCTTCTAGTGAAGGGTTTCCATTGAGATTGATGAATATTATGGGTGGAAGATTAAAAAATGCTATCATGTTATGGGATAGTGGAATGACTTATATATGATTTATTTGGTTGGTGTTTCATATTTTGTAAGGTATTCTCAACGAGAAAATGCTATAGATTATTTTGTATAGCAATACCCTTTTTTATACATAATTGTTACATGTACATTTCTTTTGACGTCGGTCCAACCCAAAGTCCTAAAAATTCCTGGATCAGCCCCTGATTGAACCAAAACCATAGAATTGGTTTATACACCATCACAAAGGAGATGGATGTTTTTAGACAAAATTTATCGTTCTTTAGTCTCTATATGACTATGGATTTTCTTACTGTTATATTGGAATCCATAGTAGAAACATAGCGCAATTTGTATGTACGTTATGGAAGTTAAACTGAACTTTGGGGGTGGAAATAACGTAAAATATTATTCAATTGCCCATAGCCAATATTAACTAAAATGGGTAATGTCAAATCGCTCGATTACTTATTATTTTCTATAAAATCAAATACTTAAATGGATGATAGTTTGTTTGATTAAAATATGAACTTCACAAATTATTTAATTGAAAGTGGATAATATGTTGATATCTCAATGTCATATCAACTTAAAAATTAACTAATCAACCTAATCATATGAAGCCTATTGTGACCTAATGTACCTCTGTTAGTAGGCTCTGAATTCTCCAATATGTGTGTATTTATTTATACCTTAACAAGTGAATAACTTAATTATCATCTTTAACTCTTTAATTAAAACCAAAAGCAGAAATGATAAATCTTTTTCATACATTTAAGTATATAACTAGTGCAAAATTAAGGTATTTAAGTGAAATAAAACAGGCTGTTAGGAATCAAGCCACGTGGCCTGTCTGGAACTAATCAAATCGCTAACACGTTCTCCATTATCATTATCCCACCATTATTCTAAACTTACTCCTTGATTGCTTTTTCTCATCAAATAATATTTTTAAGGGGAATTTAAACTCAATAAAATTTTAATAGTATTTCACCTTGGTAAGAAAATTGTGGAATTATGTAAAAAACAAGCAACCAACCAACCAACCAACGAAAGGGCCGACTACAAAAGTTTAGTGTATATATATATATACTCAGTAGTTACTTGTAATAAAGCAGGTCAACGATATGACTGCTTAGGAGATGCAAAGTGTTTTGACATTTTGTTTGTCAAACAAACACCATGAATTTTTATCAACTATGATTCACCATATTGTAAAAAGGGTGACATTTAATTATGCATGTTATAATTTGTTATACTTAATTTACTCTGATGTATAAAAAATCGAGTATTTTATAATGAGTCGAGTGTATTAAGGGCGTAGCTTCATACATTGCTTTCGAATAATTAAGAAGGCCTAAAGCCAATTATTATCACACCGCAAGCCGGCCTCGCTCTCTGCCTAGTACGTGTTTATTATATTTTATTAATATTACTCCCTCCGTCCCGCCCGACATGGCTTAATAGATTTGGGCACGGTTATTAAGAATAGTGGGTAGTTGTGTGTAAAGTGGTGGGATCCATTAGAATTTATTAGAGTATTATTTTAATTAGTGACCAAATCAAGTGAGACAATAAAAAAGAGAAAAGAAGTCAAGTCGGGTGAGACGGAGGGAGTACTTGTTTATGGGGTAAAAATTAGATTAGAATCCAGGAAAGATTTTAGTATTTATTTCTGTTTTCTCCCTTCAAAATCCTCACACAACCAAACAAAACCCATTCCCCATCATTACTCCACTAGACGACACCGTTCGCTCCTCACCTCTCTCTCTCTCTCTCTCTCTCTCTCTCTCTCCATCCATCATCGGATCTGAGTTCCCCAACGTTAAACCCCCCCTTCTTCCAATAGTGTCCGATCTCTCCGTTTCCCCACGCAATCATATACCCTCCATTAGCACTTTCTATCTCCACACCATAAACCTAGAGAGAGAGATTTTGCGTGCGGGTTTTCGGGCCGGACCGATGCCCGGAGAATGACGGATCGGGCATTGTGAACCGGATTCAATGGGCAGCTCTGCACAATGAGCAGAACTCGGGAAGAAGAAGAAGACGACGAGGAGCGCTTCCACGACTCGCTCGACCGCCTGCTTTCTTCTTCCAACACTTCCTGCTCCTGCTCCCCCTCCGCCTCCGAACCCGAAGAGGACTACGATCCGGA
Source organism: Lavandula angustifolia (assembly GCA_028984105.1). Classification (NCBI taxonomy): domain Eukaryota; kingdom Viridiplantae; phylum Streptophyta; class Magnoliopsida; order Lamiales; family Lamiaceae; genus Lavandula; species Lavandula angustifolia. The sequence goes on from CM054804.1 coordinate 29,860,830, forward strand.
CCCGAATTCCGGCTCCGAGTACAATGACCCGGTTCCCAAGTTCCCGAAGGGGGTTTCCCGAAACTACGACGTTTGGATCTCCCAGCCGGCGTCGGTGGAGGAGCGCCGCATCCGCCTCCTCAACCAGATGGGGCTCAACCGTGATCCCGCCCTCCTCCGTCACCGCCCCTCGCTTTCTCTCTCATCCGATCGCGTAATACCCCTTGTTGAGGCGTCTTGTCGTAGTGATGATAGTGCTTTCAATACTGTTGATCGTGGTAGTGATTGGGCTAATTGTGGTGAGGATGGTGATGGTAGGGCTTCGGGGATGGTCCGATCGAAGTCGGCTGGGGATTGTAATTCGCGCGATGATGAAGTTTGTTCCAGTAATTCGGTAATAGGTGCAAGTGCAAGTACAGTAGCTGTAAATAATGGTAATGAGGGGAATATTCAGAAGCATTGTGATATGGAGAGATCGGGTAGCAGCAAGCAATCGTCGGTGACCAGTACGGTTTCTCCCAATAAACCCCCAAAAGTGAAAATTAGAACTGATTCTAACTGTAATGGGAACTCTAGTAGTTTGTTGCCGATTCCGAAGAGCGAGGAGTTGAGTGAGAATGTGGAGATTAGTGGACTGGATGATGGGAATGCCGTGTGTATGATCAAGAATCTTGACAATGGCAAGGAATTTGTGGTGAAGGAGGTGAGGGAAGATGGGACTTGGCAAAAGATCAAAGAATTGGAAACCGGACGCCAGTTGACAATGGAGGAGTTTTCATCCGAGATGTGTGTTGGGACTTCCCCAATTGTACAAGAATTAATGAGGAGACAGAATGTTGAGGATGGGAATAAAGAAGGCTTGGATCTAAATGCTGATGGTAGCATCAGCTCTGCATCTAAGGCGAAGAAGAGGGGCAGTTGGATGAGAAGTATTAAGAATGTGGCGAGTTCCATTACTAGATATAAGGAGCGACGAAGTAGTGATGAGAGGGATACGTCGTCTGAGAAGGGTGGGAGGAGATCAAGCTCTGCCACGGATGATAGCCAGGATGTATCCTTTCATGGGCCAGAAAGAGTTCGAGTTAGGCAGTATGGAAAGTCTGCTAAAGACCTCACAGCTATGTACAAAAGCCAGGAAATTCAAGCTCATAATGGCTCAATTTGGGCTATTAAGTTTAGCTTGGATGGGAAATATCTGGCTAGTGCTGGTGAGGACTGTGTGATTCATGTGTGGCAAGTTGTGGAATCAGAAAGGAAGGGGGATTTCCTCTTTGATAAATCGGAAGATGGGAATTTCAATCTTCTTCTTCTGGCCAATGGATCTCCAGAGCCTTCATCTCTATCACCGAATTTAGATGGTCATTTTGAAAAGAAGAGGAGGGGTAGGTCATCTGCAAGTAGGAAATCATTGAGTCTTGAGCAGATTTTGGTGCCTGAGACGGTGTTTTCCCTCTTGGAGAAACCTATATGTTCATTTCAGGGACATATAGATGATGTACTGGACCTATCATGGTCCAAGTCTCAGGTCAGTTAGCATTCCTTTATTTTAAATGTGCCTAATATTCTGATAAATAAATTAAGGTATTTTTGTTGAATTTGAATCACTACACTACTGAATCTCACTCTATTAGACTATAATTCGACGTAAGCCTCTTTATTTTGTAGCCACCAAGTTGCCCTGTTTGTGAATCTTCCAATATATTATCATTAGATGGAGATATAATGCACCCTGATCTGCTCCTATGAAAAGTACAATATGGGACGGCCATGTTTTGGTTTGGTCCAGTTAAAGTGAAAATTACACGTGCTTAGTCTGATGTGTCCGATGGTATGTATGGGCTGGGCATTCATTTGGATTTGATTGCATTCACATTGGTTGCACTTGTTATGCAGTGTGTTGAAAATACTCAAACAGTAATGCTTCCAGGTTGTGGCACATGATCAAATGAGTTGGAATTCTGTTGTAAAAGCTATTTGGACAATTTCTTATGCAAGCAGAGTAACTGATGGGGATATATGCTTATTACTTTATAGAAACCCTTTCTGTTATTTGTCACATCAGTACTTTCTCTAACTTACTAGAGTTACTTTGGTTAACAATTTTCTTCAAGAAACAATTATATGTTATTTGTTTTGTGTGTGTGTGTAGTTTTACAAATTTTGTTATTTGCTTTAATCTTAATCAGGGTCTGTAAATCACACAATTCTTTGTCATCTTCAGCAACTACTTTCATCTTCAATGGATAAAACGGTGCGGCTATGGGATTTATCTGGCAAATCTTGTTTAAAGATCTTCTCACACAGTGACTATGGTAATTGCTTGCACTATTACTTCATTCGAGGAATTCCTTCAGTAGCATTTAGAAAGCGGAGTGCCTATGTGTAGATTAAGTGCTATTTCAAATGCCAATTTAAGTAATTCGTGTTAAGTGCTGGCAATCGTATAAGTAAATTCATCTGTTTTGCGTAGTATTCTCCCACCTTTATTGCATTGGGCTGGAAAATATTGGCAGAATATAATAGGTACTAGGAATGATTTTCTTGGCTTGGTCATCTTTAAATGTTTCTCTAGTAAAGGATATGCCAGGAAGCATATACATAGATTTGACAGAGAAGCGAGAAATTCAATAGGGATAAATGAATTTGCAGTGGGGGGTCCTTTAATTGGTCAATCTGTGAACTTCATGATTATAGAAGGGTGATATGATATTGAGGGTTTTGTTGCACCTTTGAGGTTGTTTTAGGAACTCGGGAAATAAAGTGAATCCTATGAAAAATGAACATGCTCAAAATCACATATGAATTTTGTACTGGAAAGAAAATGTAAAATCTGCTGAGGGCATGAGTTTATTGAAGCCCTTGTAGGAGAAAATGGATTGTAGATTAATATCTCTGCTCTGAAATTAGGGTGGAGACTGGAGAGTATTTGGATGGCATTGATTCCTAGATAATTAAGATTACAATTGAGTGTTGATTGTTAATTTGACGAGGGGCTTATGTAGCAATGATAATTTACTGCGGTTGAAGGTTTCAGTTTTCTGTCCATTGATTGAAATAATCACTTTTGTTCACATTGTTAGCATTGTTGTTGCTTGGTGTTAGGTGTAACCTTTTGCATCCTAGTTTCAGGTTACTTATTTTTACTTATCAATAAACTGATGTTGCATGTATACGACTACTTGAGAACATAAAATAGGTTTCATGTATTGATATGTTTTCTCCAATTTCCATGACACAGTAACATGCATCCAGTTCAATCCAGTTGATGATAGATATTTCATCAGCGGGTCCTTAGATGCTAAGGTGAGAATATGGAGCATTCCTGATCGCCAAGTCGTTGATTGGAATGATTTGCATGAAATGGTCACTTCAGCTTGTTATACACCCGATGGACAGGTGAAACAGACATGCCATATTTATTAAAACCTATTAATTCACATTAGGGAAATACCTCTCTAACTTTGCATACCTTAGAATGTTCTCAACAATCTATATATGAAACTTTTGTAGGGGGCTCTAGTTGGTTCATACAAGGGTAGCTGTCGGTTATACAACACATCAGGTAAGAACTAATAGCTTCTCTAGCAAAACAAGCTTCTGTTGGATAGTATATTTAAATAATTGCGCTTGTCAAATATCTTTTTCCAGAAAATAAATTGCTGCAGAAAAGCCAGATCAATCTGCAGAATAAGAAGAAGAAGTCTCATCAGAAGAAAATAACTGGTTTCCAGGTAAACCAGTTCATTACTACCTATTCATTCCGCGTAGTTAATGTCGCCCACATACTCATGCCGATTGTTGGTTGCAGCTCGGATCTACTCTACAGTTAGTAGATGCAATTTTTCTATTTAATGCAGTTCCTAATTTTCAGAAAATTGAATTTTCTTTTTGAGTCCTGATAGTTTTCTTTCTGTGCAGTTTGCACCTGGAAGTACATCAGAGGTTCTTGTCACTTCAGCTGATTCCCGAATTCGAGTCATAGATGGTGTGGATCTAGTTCACAAGTTCAAAGGTATGTCGATATGTCTTTATTTTTTTTATTAATAAGTCTATTCACCGCCCTTTTTCTCGAAGCATATGGAGTTTTTAGTTTAATGGAAACGGTACAACTCTTGTCCTTTGAGCCATACACTATAATGGGTCTATCCTAGATGAAAAAAAACAAAAAACAAATAGGCGTTGGACAAACCCATCTGAATCCCCGTAAAGTTTGCATTTCTATAGCTTTGCTCCAAGTATTAGGACCGCCTGGCATGATAGACTCTAAAAGTTTAGCGTTGTTATCTGGAATACCTTCAAATCATGTTTACACTGGTCGCATTAGTCCTTGAAACCTAGCTATCACTCTTGTCTTAGCTTGTATATTGAATTTTAATATACTGGGGGGGGGTGCATTTGGTTTACGTGATGAAATTGTAATAGTCGTAAACTATGGCTACATTTCGACAGGGTTCCAAAATACGAACAGCCAAATCTCAGCATCCCTTACTTCCAACGGCAAATATGTGGTTTCCGCCAGTGAAGATTCATGCGTTTATGTCTGGAGACACGAAGGTGAATCCCGACCTAACAGAAGTAAAGGCGTTAAGGTCACTCGCTCCTACGAGCTTTTCCACTGCCAAGACGTATCTGCTGCAATCCCTTGGCCCGGCATGCCAGAAACTTGGACTAATCTCCAAGATAGCTGCGGTGTAGGCTCAAACGGTACCAACGACCACCGTTTCGAGGCCTTAAACGAGTACCATCCGACTACACCTGTAGGTGAAACTATCGGCAGTGAGGACTCACCCTTAGCATCCGGGTGCGGTAACAGCCCACTCAACGGACCCCTATTGAGCGGAGCAAACAACTACCTATTCGATAGAATCTCAGTGACGTGGCCAGAGGAGAAACTCGTATCGGCTACCAAGAACCGTAGCAGCCCGCGCGTGAGTGTGGATTTCTTGAATGGGTTTCATCAGAATAGGTCAGCTTGGGGTATGGTGATAGTGACTGCAGGCCTCAGAGGAGAAATCAAAACATTCCAGAATTTTGGATTGCCATTTCGGATTTAGTCGCATGTGGGGCTATAAGTGAAGAAGTGCCAAGTTTGCAGAAATTGTACAGATATTGGGAGAGGAAGATGTAATATTAGTGAGTTTTCTTTTTTCTTTTTCTGTTATGTTGTTGTGGCGGCCGGAGACGCCTTTTCCGGCGAGATTGGTTGAAACAGTAGATGTGTCTAAGAAGTGAAGAAAAAAGAAGTTGAGTTTAGAAACCGATTCATTTACACCATAATCGGTAAGTGTAGATTCAAAGATATTGTTATATCAATCAAAATTCTTGACCAATTCATTTATTTTCCTTAGTTTAATTGAAACTCGAAGTCAAGGATTTGTTGGGTGATGGAAGATTGATGTATTTATTAGTATATTGCCGCTATTAACCTTATTGTGGATGTAGGCATTGCCGAATTACATTAAATCTTTATTTTCTTTAATTCCAAAAATTTTAATATTTAAATATTAAAAACATTTCAATTATATATTTAAGTAATTTAACTGCTTAATTTTAAAAATTAATCATAAAAATAATTTTTGCAAATACTTAAATATTTATATGTTTAAAAAATAGATAAACATTTTTAAAAATCATTTGCAAAAATCACTGGTGTTTTTGTATTCGGTAAATTAATTTTATTATGAAATCTTAAGTCAAAAAACATGTATTATTAAAATCGCAACTTGAAATGTTTCTCCAATGTTTTTATAGTATATAGTAGTATTTTTTATGATTAGAGGAAAATTAAGGCGCGGTTAGATAGAAAACATGTTGTCGTAATTGTATTCTGATTAGCAACATTTTGAAATTCTTATTTTCTTTAGTAAATCTTTAAAGGGATTCTTTTTGTTTTTTTTTTTTTTAAAAAGAGCCAATCAGAGTGTTCTGAGGTGATATTGCGTCACTTGATACGTATTGTTTGTACGGGGACACGTTTAGAATTATATCTATTCTCTCAACAGAATAAAGATTAGCCTGCAAATACTATCTAAACATACTAAAATATCAATTATCTCTTTGTATATAACTGAGAAATGAATTAATACATGCTAAGATAAGGAGACTTACTTCACATTTGGAATTGCACAAAAAAGACTTTTCATCTCAGAAAGGTTTGCGAAAATTTTTGGGAAAACGTCAACGACTAATAACCTATTTGTCAAAAAGAAATAGAGGACCCTATAAAGAATTAATTGATGAGTTGGATATTCGAGAAATAAAAACTCGTAATCGTAAATTTGAAGCATGATACCATTTGATGAGCTTAGTCCTTAAAATTGGATGAACTTCTTTTTACTTTCAGCAATGCATGGAAGACTGACTCGGAAAAAACTTATTATTACACCAACTACAAGAAACGACCTTATGATAGTCAATATGGGCCCTCACCATCCATCAATGCATGGTGTTCTTCGACTGATCGTTACTCTCGACGGTGAAGATGTTATTGACTGTGAACCCATAATCGAACAATTATACAATATTTGCCTTATGTAACACGTTGGGATTATTTAGCTACTATGTTTACAGAAGCAATAACCGTAAATGGACCTGAACAGTTGGGCAATATTCAAGTACCAAAAAGGGCTAGCTATATTAGAGCTATTATGCTGGAGTTGAGTCGTATCGCTTCTCATTTGTTGTGGCTTGGTCCTTTTATGGCGAGATATTGGGGCACGCACCCCCTTTTTCTATATTTTTCGAGAACGAGAATTGATATATGACCTATTCGAAGTCGCTACCGGTATGCGCATGATGCATAATTATTTTCGTATCGGAGGAGTTGCTTCTTGATCTACCTTATGGTCGGATAGATAAATGTTTGGATTTTTGCGATTATTTTTTAACCGGGGTTGATGAATATCAAAACCTTATTACACGAAATCCTATTTTTTTAGAACGAGTTGAAGGCGTAGGTATTATTGGCGGAGAAGAAGCATTAAATTGGGGTTTATAAGGGCCAATGCTACGAGCTTCCTAATACAATGGGATCTTCGTAAAATTGATCGTTATGAGTGTTATGAAGAATTTAATTGGGAGATTCAATGGCAAAAAGAAGGGGATTCATTAGCTCGTTATTTAGTACGAATGCGTGAAATGACGAGAATCCATAAAAATTATCCAACAGGCCCCGGAAGGAATTCGGGGGGGGCCCTATGAGAATTTAGAAAGCCGACGCTTTGATAGAATAAAAGGCCCTGAATGGAATGATTTTGAATATCGCTTTATTAGTAAAAAAACCCTCCCCAACCTTTGAATTGTCCAAGCAAGAACTTTATATAAGAGTCGAAGCGCCAAAAGGAGAATTGGGAATTTTTCCGATCGGAGATCGAGTGTTTTTCCTTGGAGATGGAAAATCCGACCGCCGGGGTTTATCAACTTGCAAATTCTTCCGCAGCTTAGTTAAAAGAATGAAATTGGGCGATATTATGACGATACTAGGTAGTATAGATATCATTATGGGAGAAGTTGATCGTTGAAATGATAATTGATATAACGAAATAAAAGTTATCCATTCTTTTTTTGATTGGAATCCTTAAAAGAAGTTTATGGACTCATATGGATACTTGTTCCTATTTTCGTTCTTGTATTAGGAATCATACTTGGGTGTACAAGTAATTGTTTGGTTAGAAAGAGAAATATATGCGGGGATACAAAGAACGTATTGGACCCGAATACGCGGGTCCTTTGGGAATTCTTCAAGCTTTAGCGAGATGGTACAAAACTACTTTTCAAAGAAAATTTTCTTCCATCTAGAGGAGATACTCGTTTATTCGAGTATTGGTCCATCCATAGCAAATCATATCCATTTTACTAAGTTATTCAATAATTCCTTTTAGCTATCACTTTATTCTAGCCGATCTTAGTATTGGTGTTTTTTTATGGATCGCCGTTTCAAGTCTTGCTCCCGTTGGATTGCTTATGTCCGGATATGGATCAAATAATAAATATTCCTTTTTAGGTGGATTAAGGGTTGTTGTTCAATCAATTAGTTATGAAATACCATTAACTCTATGTGTATTATCAATATCTCTACGTGTGATTCGGTAAAATATAAAAATTCCCCCATTTCTTTTCTTTAATTTCTTTATAAGAAGAAAGGTAAATGATTTGAATATTTATTTTGTATTCGTCATTGGGTTGATGAATTAAACCAGATAGTTATATGAGTGAAATAAAACGGTTTATCAATTTGCTGTTAAAAGAATTCAATCTCATTTCCTATGTACAAGAATTTAAGTGAAAGTAAACATAAGCAGTCAAAGCTATTTACCACCAGATTAGCTGATTAGTCATCACGACTTGAAGCGGGTTTAAAAGATCAATTGTATGGATTTTTTCTATACTAATACTATTACCATAGATGTATTATCCTAATGAGAGATTCAAAAACAAAACGAGTGGATGGTTAGGAAGATCAAGATACACAAAGGATTGTTAATGGAGATTCTGTAAATTATCCACTAGGATATTTCTTTATAGAAAAGTAATTTGAATTAGGGCTTTAAGTTGGTAGAAATGATTAAGAAGTACTCCCCATAATTTCGACCCGGATTATGTTTCCACCGATTAAGTAATAAATAACTATCAAAACGAAGAAATTTTTTACTTTTGATAATGATCATGCAGATAATGCCTCTTTTTTCTGAGAAAGAAGAAAAGGAACGAAATACAATTCTTGTTATGTAATGCAATGTCTAAATTCTTTTTCGTAATCGAAAATGAGATAAGGATAGGTTGAAATATCTATGTGATATTTCTCTAAAAATTATTTTTTCATTCAAGAGTAAAGTTTTTAATCAATAAAGAAAAATGATTTTTTTTAAAATATGAGATCAATTCCGAAGCACTTTTTTATTATAAATCTAGCAGACAGAATTCCATTGGTCTAATTCTAGGCCTTAGGATAGGGGTTTGATTCTCTATCGATCTTACAAACACATCAACAAAGACATCAAGATAAATAAAGTTGGAAGATTCTTATATTGATTTATGACCTATGAGGAGCCGTATGAGGTGAAAATCTCATGAACGGTTACGTAATAGCGACGAGAGCAATGATGTTATTGTCGACTATGATTATCTAACAGTTTAAGTACGGTTGATATAGTTGAAACACAATCAAAATATGGTTTTTGGGGATGGAATTTGTGGCGTCAAGCTATAGGGTTTATCATTTTTCTAATTTCTTCTCTAGCCGAGTGTGAGAGATTACCTTTTGATTTACCGAAGCGAAGAAGAATTAGTAGTTGGTTATCAAACCGAATATTCGGGTATCAAATTTGGCTTATTTTATGTTGCTTCGTATCTAAATCTACAAGTTTCTTCGTTATTTGTAACAGTTCTTTACTTGGGGGGTTGGAATCTTTCTATTCCAAACCTACATGGTCCCGAGTTTTTTGACATAAATAAAATAGGGAAAGTTTTTGTAACAATAATCGGGATCTTTATTACACTTTGGTTAAAAGTTATTTGTTCTTGTTCATTTCTATTGCAACAAGGTGGACTTTACCAAGACCGAGAATGGACCAACTATTAAATCTTGGATGGAAATTTCTTTTACCTATTTCTTTAGGTAATCTATTATTGACAACTTCGTTCCAACTTCTTTCACCGTAAAGGAATAGAATATTCTATTCTTCCTAACTTGTCTTAAACAAGAGAAAGAAATGAGTAAACTTATTTTTAGATATTCAGATATGTTCTCTATGCTAACTCGGTTCTTGAACTCTGGTCAACAAACAATACGAGCTGCCAGGTACATTGGTCAAGGTTTCATGATTACCCTCTCCCACGCGAATCGTTTACCCGTAACTATTCAATACCCCTACGAAAAATTGATTACATCGAACGTTTCCGAGGCCGAATCCACTTTGAATTTGATAAATGCATTGCTTGTGAAGTATGTGTTCGTGTATGCCCTATAGATCTACCCGTTGTAGATTGGAAATTGCAAACTGATATTCGAAAGAAACGATTACTTAATTACAGTATTGGTTTTGGAATTTGTATATTTTGTGGTAATTGTGTTGAGTATTGTCCAACAAATTGTTTATCAATGTCCGAAGAATATGAGCTTTCTACTTATAATCGTCATGAATTGAATTATAATCAAATTGCTTTAGGCCGTTTACCGGTATCAATAATTGAAGATTACACAATTCGAACAATTTCTTCGAATTTACCTCAATTAAACAATCTATGATACTCTTGATTCACAAAACATTCAAAAAAGAAGGTAGCTTTTGGCATTTTTTGAGTTAAAGGAATGAGTTTTTTACTTGGTCACTACAAAAGAATGGTTGTTTCGTGAGGGTCGTAACTTGATTTTCATTTTAAATCAATTTCTATTCGAATAATATTTAATAATATAAAGATAAAAAATTTTGCTTTTGAGAATACATAAAAGTAGTCCTGTATTGACATTAATCCAAATTACCCCCATTCATTCAAATTGAATTCAATTAAGAAGTATCTTAAAGGATAACTTCTTTTTTCCTGGTCAGGTCAACGAAGACATGAAATATTTCGATCTTTTTTTATAAAATCAAATGGATTTACCTAGACCAATACATGATTTTCTTTTAGTCTTTCTAGGATCGGGTCTTATATTAGGAAGTCTGGCAGTAGTATTACTTCCGAATCCAATTTTTTCCGCCTTTTCATTGGGACTGGTTCTTTTTTGTATATCCTTATTCTATATCCTATCGAACTCATATTTTGTAGCTGCTGCGCAGCTCCTTATTTATGTAGGAGCTATAAACATTTTAATCATTTTTGCTGTGATGTTTATGAATGGTTCATAATATTACAAAGATTTTCTTCTTTGGACCGTTGGAGATGGAGTTACTTCAATGGTTTGTACAAGTCTTTTTATTTCACTAATTACTACTATTCCGGATACGTGACTGGTATGGGATCATTTGGACTACAAAATCAAATCAGATTTTAGAACAAGATTTGGTAAGTAATAGTCAACAAATTGGAATTCATTTAGCAACGGATTTTTTTCTTCCATTTGAACTCATTTCAATAATCCTTTTAGTCTCTTTAATAGGTGCTATTTCTATAGCTCGTCAATAAAAAAATCTTTAAAACGAGTAATTCAAATAAAATTAACACAAAAGTGATAATTCGTTAATTTGAATTAATGTTTAAAAAATAGAATAGAAGGGTTTTATTTTGATATCAATCTATTACCAATCTATTTCCTTGTTTCATATTTGTTAGAGTCAAACCTATTGAATTATTGTTCAGATTAAAACGAATCAAAATTGATATTAATAAGGAGTTGAGTAATGATGCTCGAACATATACTTGTTTTGAGTGCCTATTTATTTTCTGTTGGTATCTATGGATTGATCACAAGTCGAAATATGGTTCGAGCCCTTATGTGTCTTGAACTTATATTAAATTCAGTTAATATGAATTTTGTAACATTTTCTGATATTTTTTATAATCGTCAATTAAGGGGGGACATTTTTTCAATTTTTGTTATAACTATTGTGCACCGCCGGGCGCCTATTGGGACGGCTATTGTTTCATCAATTTATCGTAACAGAAAATCAACTCGTATTAACCAATCAAACTTGTTAAATAAATAGTATTTGTTGTATCAGTGGAAATTTTGAATATTTATAAATAAATTCAAATTTTTAGGTTTTATTTGATACGGGTAAGGTATGATTGTAGTTGCAAAAACACAAGAAATCAAAGTATTTTGGTCCTTTTTCATAAATCAATTCGGAAGTAAATTGATTATGATCACTCATTGATTCGTCTGGTATCTAACTATAGGATTCATTTATAAGTTAGTTTACTAGACCGAAAATTTATGAGGTTCAAAATGTATAGATCCAATGTCACATCCTGTAAAGATTTATGATACATGTATAGGATGTACCCAATGTGTCCGGGCGTGCCCCACCGATGTATTAGAAATGATACCTTGGGATGGATGTAAAGCCAAACAAATAGCTTCTGCTCCAAGGACCGAAGACTGCGTTGGTTGTAAGAGGTGTGAATCTGCCTGTCCAATAGATTTTTTGAGTGTTCGAGTTTATTTATGGCATGAAACAACTCGCAGTATGGGTCTAGCTTATTGATACATTCCATAAAACTCTACTTGAATCCATTTTCTTTTTCTTTTTTTTTTTACAGATAAAATCCGTGCTCAATTTAATTTGATTTTGAGCACGGATTTTTCTGGCCCAAGCGTATCTTGTCTTTACCACGAACCATTTTCTTTGTTTAACAATAATTGCAGTTTTACCAATATTTGCAGGTTGCTTCATTTTTTTCTTCCACATAGGGGAAATAGAGTAATCCGCTGGTATACCATATGTATGCCTATCTTAAACTTCTTCTAACGACTTATGCATTCTGCTATGATTTTCAATCAGACGACCCATTAATCCAACTAATGGAGGATTATAAATGGATCCACTTTTTGGATTTTCATTGGAGATTGGGAATATATGGACTCTCTATAGGACCTATTTTACTCACGGGATTCATCACTACTTTAGCTACTTTAGCGGCTTTGCCGGTTACTCGAGATTCTCGATTATTTCATTTCCTGATGTTAGCAATGTACAGTGGACAAATAGGATTATTTTCTTCTCGAGATCTTTTATTTTTTTTTTCTCATGTGGGAGTTAGAATTAATTCTCATTTATCTACTTGTATCCATGTGGGGAGGAAAAAAACGTCTGTATTCGGCTACAAAATTTATTTTCTACACCGCAGGGGGTTCTATTTTTCTTTTAATGGGAGTTCTGGGTGTCGGTTTATATAGTTCTACTGAACCAACATTAAATTTTGAAATGTTGGTTAATCTGTCCTACCCTATAGCCTTGGAAATTTTATTTTATATTGGATTTTTTCTTGCTTTTGCTGTCAAATTACCAATCATACCCCTACATACATGGTTACCAGATACCCACGGAGCAGCGCATTATAGTACTTGTATGCTTCTAGCCGGAATCTTATTAAAAATGGGAGCGTATGGATTAGTTCGGATCAATATGGAATTATTTCCTCATGCTCATTCTCTATTTTCTCCTTGGTTGATAATAGTGGGTGCAATACAAATAATCTATGCAGCTTCAACATCTCT